>CM077569.1:42303861-42786151 GCA_039657325.1 Stephania cephalantha | reverse complement strand
CTAATTAGGACTTCTCTTTTCAACATCTTTAGTAGTCGAGTCACCTGGTAGTATTAGGAAAAAAAATAGCTCCAAAGACGGACCATAAATGTCTTTGTTAGAAAACCTAAAGTAAAATTTAGAAAATATGACAATGTTAGGGGTAGGCTTAAGATTAATTGGAACATGCATTGATTAAAAAAAAATTAAAATTTTTTGAAAGGAAATGCAGGTCGAACACATACTTGTTGTCCACTTTTCAATGCACCTCGAGATACAAGTGCACCTTATAATCATGAGCGGTTGGAAGAGTGTGTAATGTGTGTTGCTGTATGAGCTGGGGCACCAAAGCATTTTCCAATTTTGAAAGCATGTCATCAAAAGTGCGTATTGAATCAAGCCGTAGCTGTTGTAGTTGTTATTGTTGGGAGGGGGGTTAGAACTTAAGTTGCAAGTCAAGCCCAATACCAACCAAGCAACACCGTATTATCTTGCAGCAACATTGGTTAACCAAAAAAAAAAAAATGTTTAAGAAAAAGAATAGGAAAAATTGAAGTCTCCTCAAGAGCAAGTTAGTTAATTTGTTTTTCTCTTCTCAAAAAAAATCGAAAAATGAAGAACTCAACCATACAAATGGGATACAAAGACATTGAGGTACAAAAACAAATATTTGATCCCGATACCTCTTACAAATCAACAATAAATCTTTAAGAGGCCAGGAGCATAAGTTAGTCACCATATAAACATACAACTAGATAACAATAAGGGGCTGAAAAACATCCAACTATGCATATATCACACTGTATACATAATTCAGTTTTAGCATAGCAGTTGCACAATTGCAGAACTGGCTTTGTTTCAATCTGCAATTCACATGTTAAGTAAGCGAAGAAGAATCAAGGCTGGCGAGGCGGAGGTGGTTTTGGAATATAAGGATTAACAGGACTTCCATGCTCAATCGGCCCTGTTCTGATTGACGCCCCTGAACTTGGTGCCGGATCGATAGGACGGTAGTCCTCGAGGTTCATACCCCCAATGCCTTTCGTTTGCTTCTCGTTCGCAACAATGTAACTTCTCTCCTGCATACATATATAATTAAAATAAATGATATAGTGTTTGTTTCAAGTCTGCAAGCTGAGTGAGCTTCTAATTCAATACGAAATGCAATGAGTCATGCTTTGCTTTTTTAAAGAGTGCTATACTACCTTTAATTTTCTGCTTTGCATTATAGTCAACACCTCACAATTCGTGCAGCCATTCGAAACCACATCTGTAGTTGATATGAGGAATAGATTTTGTTATTCATCACATAATCTTATATGGCCTGGTTTTATAACAGATTCTTACGAGTAAAAGTTGCAAGAAAAAGTAAGAATTCAAGATATTTGGATTTTTCAATCCAGGTATTACAACAATATTTGTACTCAAACAACAACAACAACAACAACAACAACAACAATATTTGTACTCAAAATATGGAAATAATTAACCAATCAAGCAATCAAGTCAAATAATTTTTTCGCAACAATTACTTCAATAAAATTTCCCTAAACTTAACCGAGATAATTACATTTAAAGGCAAAAAGGTTAAAGTATGGAGTTTAAGTTCAGGAAGAACAACTACCAAAAATAAACTGAGATTTGTCAATAAATTAGACAAAAGTCATTTACGTTCTTGAAACATCGCCTTCCCAATTTTAATATGTATTCAATTTCTCATTCCCACCACTGAATTGATTCTGAAATGAAATACACAGCTAGCTCACGATATCCCTCCTTGAATGATAGATGTTGCATCAAGCCTATGGTTCCACATCAACTCACTCATCAAAATCTTCCGAACTTCACTCTAGTAAGGGTCGCAAGGCACAAGCTGCACCATCAATTATCTATATAGATATAACTGCTTTCTATATGTAATAGGATTTGGGCACAAGATACACCACTAGGGACTGGGATGCTGGTAGATTCAAGTTGAGCATTATGAAGTTGTAACTTGTTGTGGAAACAACACCTTGAAACTTGATATCGGAGACGTGAATCGCCACATCCTTATGATGGAATCACTCTTTGTCGAGGTTTGCAAAACAAATCTCGGAGTGGGGGCCTCCGGGGATAACATTTTGACGCCAAAGTCAGTAAAAACACAGAGGGGTTTTTTCTCAAGAATTTTGTACGTACCTCTAGCTTGAGCCGATTTCCCAACCTATTAGTGTTTGATAACAACGAATCTCGGATTTGAGATACGTTTATCTCAAATCCAACTCCCCAAGGATTTTCTTTATCCTTATTAGTTTAGAAGTCTATCTCAGATAGGATAATTTACAGCAACCTCCGTACCTTATCTAGGCTGACTCAGCGATGAGCTGTTAAAATCACCTGCTTATCTCAAGATATCCATGTAACACATATCTCGAGGCATAACAGTGTTATATATTATCACTTGCCCCTTACTCATTTGTGAATTAATTTACAAATGAGTACATAATAATACCGGGATATCAATCCTTTTATGGTATTTCAAGGCACAACAATGCTATATCATACCATATCACCTGACACTTTATAACTGGTAGAGTAGTGTGCACTCCACAAAATATTTCTAGGCATTAATGCCCAAAATACGTGAGTGTAAGTGATCTCAAATATATTGATGTCAAATCTTTCTTTAGACTAAATATTTATAGGCATTAATGCCCAAAATACGTGAGTGTAAGTGATCTCAAATGTATTGAACCGCTCAAAATTAAATTAACTTCAATGCTGGACATTAATGCATGATAGAGAGTCATTACTCTTTGGTTGAAACACTCACGTTCATATCATTAAAAAATTGAAATAAAGATTGATGTGCATTAAGCAATAAATGCTGAACTATTTCATTTGGTTTGAATTAATTAAGCAATAAATGCTGAACTATTTCATTTGGTTTGAAATTCAAACCCGAACTTAAATTTTTTCTAACCTCCAAAAAGTCCTCCAAGTTTCTATATATAAGAGAAGGAAAGTAGCTCATTCTCCACCTCTTCATATTTTCATACTTCAAGTATTTGTTCTTCTAGCTCCAAGTGTTTACATTTTTAAGCCGTGTTTGTGGCGCCAGTTTCAGCATCAACTAATGTTGAATCCTGAAGAAAGTATTTCTACCGAGCTATTTGTTACTCATAGATCTCTTCCCTTACATGGTGGTAGTAATCAAACATTTTCTGATACCATAAGTGATGCCCAACATGCTAGCAGTTATACTAGCTTAGAGGCATACGACATTGTACTTTCCTTATCTGTGCAAAAGAATGTGGATGACCTTGTTTTTTCGTATGACATTATGAAACCAGACTATCATTGTGAGGCTGCCAACCTTTTTAACTGCTCATGTAACGCATATCCTAAACTCCGTATTTTTGAAGATGCTTTAGAAGCTGGCCTAAGATTCCCACCAGATCCATTTATCACCGAACTCTTTTTTGCTACAACCTTAGTCCAGCTTAAATAGTCCCCAACTCTAGGCGTATCATCATGTGTTTTTTTAGTGCGTTGTAAGCAATCTGGGTTTCTTCCCTCCGTAGCTTTATTCAAAAATATCTTCTATGCAAAAAATAGTGAGGCAAAGCATGCATGATGGGTTAGTTTCGTTCACCGAAGGTCTAACATACCCATTGTAGACACTTTTTCATTTCATGCTAACCCTGACTAGAAAATCTTTTTTTTTTTTATGTTAAGTGGAACCCTGGTTCCTTGCACACCATTTTCCCTCACAAATGGGGCACCGCTGTAGATGTTCCTCTTAAACACCATCCTCTTAACGAGGAAAAAAGATGAAAAATTGCTTTGTTCTGAAGAGCATGCCCAAACTGTGGAGGTTGATATGTTAGGAGAGCAAACACTGGTCAATTTTTGCCTTAGCCCTGTCAGAGGAGAGGGTATATATTCTTTTCTTTTCTTTCTCCTCTTTTTTCTTATTTTGTTTGCATTGTTTCTAATCATCTTTCTTTCTTTGTCTTGAAGCTTTGGATGTATAGATCAAATAGGCAGAAAAGAAAAATAGACGCCAAATCTCTAGTCACAAGAAAAGGCAACAGGAGAATGTGGAAACTTCTTCACAAGATATTGTAGTTGAAGTGCTATCGCAAGTTCCTTCAGTGCTTCCACCGCCTACTACCAATCAGTATGATATCAGGCATGTTCTATCTTGGGGCATAAAACTTTTTGATAGTGCAATTGGTAGTGGCACCATTACTAAGGACGTGTTACCATAGTTGCAACCCTTATGATCGGGCTCAAGCATCTCTACTGACCATGGAATCTCTTGACAACCATCTTAATATGGCTGCGGCCGAGGTAGGTAGGTAGGCCCCCCTTTTTTTTAGTTAGCAATAATTGTTTTTCATTCTGAATTACTGGTTATGGCGGTGCCCCATTTGTGAGGAGAAATGGAGTGCTAGGAACCAGAGTTCCACTTAACATAAAAAAAATTTACATTTCCAGTCAGGGTTAGCACGAAATGAGAGGGTGTCTACAATAGGTATGTTAGACCTTCGGTTAATGAAACTAACACATCATCCATGCTTTGCCTCACTATTTTTTGCATAGAAGATATTTCTTAATAAAGCTACGGAGGGAGGAAACCCAAATTGCTTACAATGCACTAAAAAACACATGATGATACGCCAAGAGTTGGGGACTATTTAAGCTGGACTAAGGTTACAGCTAAAAAGAAGTTCGGTGATAAATGGATTTGGTGGGAATCTTAGGCTAGCTTCTAAAGCATCTTAAAAAACATAGGGTGTAGGATCTGCGTTACAGGATTGGTTAAAAGGGCTGGCAGCCTCAAAATGATAGTCTGGTTTCATAATGCCATACGAAAAAGCAAGGCCATCCACATTCTTTTGCACAGATAAGGAAGAAACAATGTCGTATGCCTCTAAGCCAGTATAACTGCTTGCATGTTGAGCATCACTATGGTATCAGAAAATGTTTGACTACTACCACCATGTGAGGGAAGAGATCTTTGAGTAAAGATAGCTCGTTAGATATACCATCTTCGGGATTCAACATTAGTTGATGCTCAAACTAGCGCCACGAACACGACTTGAAAATGTGAACACTTGGACCTAGAAGAGCAAAATAATTGAAGTATGAAAATATGAAGAGGTGGAGAATTAGCTACTTTCCTTCTCTTATATAAGAGAAACTTGGAGGGCTTTTTGAAGGTAAGAAAAAATTTCAGTTCGGGTTTGAATTTCAAACCAAATAAAATAGTTCCGCATTTATAGCATTTATCGCTTAATGCACGTCAATTTTTATTCCAATTTTTTAATGATATGAACGTGAGTGTTTCAACCAAAAGGTAGTAATTCTCTGTCATGCATTAATGTTTGGCATTGAAGTTAATTTAATTTTGAGTGGCTCAATACATTTGAGATCACTTACATTCATGTATCTTGGGCATTAATGCCTATAAATATTTTGTCTAAAGAAAGATTTGACATCAATACATTTGAGATCAAGCTTACACTCACGTGTCTTGGGTATTAATGCCTAGAAATATTATGTGGAGTGCACACTACTCCACCAGTAATTAAGTGCCAGGTGATATGGTATGGTATAACATCGTTATGCCTTGAAATATCATAAAAGGATTAATATCTCAGTATTATTATGTACTCCTTTGTAAATTAATTCATAAAGGAGTAGGGGGCAAGTGATAATGTATAGAACTGTTGTGCCTCGAGAAATGTGTTACACGGATATCTCGAGATAAGCAGGTGATTTTGTCAGCTTATCGCTGAGTCAGCCTAGATAAGGTACAAAAGTTGTTGTAAATTATCCTACTTTAGATAGACTTCTAAACTAATACGGATAAAGGCAATCCTAAGGGAGTTGGAATTTGAGATACGCCGTTATCTCAAATCCGAGATACGTTGTTATCACACACCAATAAATAGAAAAATCGGCTCAAGCTAGATGTACGTATGAAATTCCTGAGAAAAGACCCCTCTGAGTTTTTACTGACTTGGGCGTCGAAGTGTTTTCCTCAGAGGCCCCCACTCCGAGATTTGTTTTGCGGACTTCGACAAAAGAGTGGTTCCATCACAAGGTCGCGGCGATTCACGTCTCCGATATCGAAGTTCAAAGTGTTGTTTCCACAACATAACTCGTGAGGTTTGAGCTTCGTTGCTGCGAATGTCTTGACAAGACTTTGTTGAGAATGTCGAAGCACTCTTTTGCCAAATCAAGAAATTTGATATGGTAGAGAATTAAAAAAGGAGCAGGAAATAGTGGGAGGTAGAGTGATTTTTGGGGATCAGGGTAGTCAAAGGCTTTTGAGAGTTTTGGAGGCTTCCAATCAAGGTTTGGTTCTAATTTCGACCTAAAGTCTCTATGGATTGGATTTTTGTGGAAAGAACTAAGAAAATAAATAATAGATGCCATATCCTCGACTTAGTGTGGCATCTATGTCAACATATTGTTACTTAGACTTGTGGAAAGAACTAAGAACTAAGATTTAAGCGACATCATAGCAAGTTCCCTTACAAGAAAAAAATGTCATGAAGAAGCATGCATTAACTGTTAAAGTTCCTAAATTGTTGTAAACCCAAAAGAAAAGTTCCTAAATTGTTAAATTAGCTAGCTTAAGGAAGCCCGAGTTGCAACAAATGAAGCTTTAAGAGCAACAACGCCAGTAAAAATGAGTGGAGAATGATCAAAGATGTCACAAACAACAAGAAGCGTGCCAATGAAGATGAGTGGGGGTATGAGAGAGTGATCGAATATGCGAAAAACCCCTCGCCATTTTCCTCTCAATCTGAAAAAATGGACAAGACAAGTATTTGTTCCATCTTGTTATCAATACACCCAACACTTAGTTGGCAGGTCGGATGACGGGTGTGAAGTATGCATATTCATCGTCTAATTCAAATTTCACTATCTGTTCGACCAACAATGACTTGCGATAACCGTATGATTTATCATCGGATGGTGTTGAACAATTCAGATGTTTAGTTTCTCGAGACCAGTGAACACACCTTGGCTAGAGCCCAAAAAAGATTTCAAATTTCCCCTTAATATTATTTATTAGTTAGCCTAAATCAATAAGTAAGCCCAGCCCAAAAAAAACTGTGCAGCATAGTCCAAAGAAAGAAATTTACAAATGCATGCAATGGCCAACTTTTATTTGATTTTATGTTTTTCAAAGGAGCCCGATTTTCTTTTTTGTTGTGGGCGCTCACTTGTCTTACTATACGATGATCAAGTAATCGTACTTTTGATACTCATTTGCCACGTAATATACATTGGGAATAATATTTTTTAATAGGAACATTGGGATTAATATACATATGTCAAAAAGGTGTGTGCACACATATCTACATGACTACATCCCAAATCTAAAGGACCCAACAACTGTGTAGCTTTTTTTTTTTAAGAACTATGTAGCTAATGCATATACAAAAGTATGTTACTTATCTTTTTCGTCTCCACACTAATACTTCGATAGAAAATCTTAAAGCATATTAAACGGCTTTTCTCCTTAATTTTTTAAATATGCGCGTCCTTATTTTTTATTTTATTTTATTATTTAGTTTTCTGTGGTATTTGATGTCAATACATTGACTAATTAATTCATGTTTGGGCATCATCGAGCCTCATACATTAGGGGGTAGCCATTCCAATCCAATTTGTTTTATCCATATGACTCAAAATCGAGAGTTTGCGTAAAAAGAATTTAATCCCTTGTGACTCCGACCAACCACACAAGAGGTTATCTTCTTTTATGTATAAAAATATATACTATAATTTGTACTTAATTCTCTATTTTTTTGTAATTGTATTGAATATGTTTGTATCATGTTAATACTTTTTTAATAATCACCTAACTTTATACTTCCTCCGGTCAAAAATATAAGTCTTTCTAGCAAAAACTTTTTGGTCAAAATTATAAGTCGTTTTAGGAATTCGAGAATGTATTTATTATTATTTTACCAATTATACCCTTATACAATTCAAATATTTATGATTTTTCAATTCTTCAATTCATTTAATGTCAAAGGGCGTATATGTAAATTATACTTGTAATTAAAGCTGTCTTAATTCTTGTGCCCTTACCTTGAACGACTTATATTTGTGACCGGAGGGAGTAATAATTTGGCACGCCAATCTTTTTCTCTCAAATGCCATGGTACTTGAATTATATTCTTCAATTAATAATTTATTGGCTTCAACTACTTATTAGCAACCGTATAACCCTATGACTTCTAGGTTTGTTTTTCTATATAATTGTTTTAATTTGTATAGTAAGTATGATATAAGTTGTATATATATATACATAAATAACTTTTTGTATGGATAGTTTAATTAAATACTAATTTGAAGCTACACATTGTGTATTCATAGTGTGTATAATTATATATATACACATTAAATATTTATCAAATAATTACTTAATTTTAAAAATAGACACGAGTAGTATATTTATAGCCCGGGGCAACCTAAAATCCTAGGTCTACCCTTGCTCGAGACAGGTGCATATATGTTACGGTGAAGAGAAAAGACAACTCATCGAATTGTTTAAAGGTTTCCATTGTAATGTGTAAATTATCGTTATCTTATCCAGTAAAAATTGTGGTCATACCAAAAGATAACATCACCATGTATATGACATCTTACTATCTTAGGAATAATCGTCATGACTCACGACTGCCAAATTTGACCGTTAAGATTCTAACAATACCATCCTCAACCATCATTACCTATCAGCTATTGTGCCTTAGGCAATCCTATTTGTTATATATAAATTTCAAAAAGGCCATAATTGAAATTAACTCCTTGTTTTCAAGAGTTTTAATAATTAACCAACCAAGTGGTTGCTCCAATTTTTTTTGATATATGGTCCCCTATAGATGTGGTTGAGGGTTCAAGTCTTCAGTGAGTTTGGGGGTGTAAGTAGGTTTCTTATCCAAAAACAATGAGTCCTAAAAATTAAGAGTTCCGTTACTAAACCAGTGTAATTAATGATATGTCTTTGAATAGCTTCCTCTCTAAATTCATCTAGACCTCTGGCCTCTACTCAGAGAATTTCGAAAAGGAAAAACCTTCAGTAACCTATTTTGGACACCGAGATTGGGCACCGACCCCTCGGGTGCATCACGCATGCACCTCGCAATGCACCCGTGCATATCTCGAGGTGTATCGCAGGCAACCGAGTGGGTTGGTGCCCAAAGTGAGTTACTCTTGAAAAGGGGCTAATAAAAAGCCCATTTGCTTGCAACCCTAGAAAAAAGTTTCCATGAAAAACACAAGTAACCCCAAGTGTGCTTCACAAAACTACATATCTAAATAATTATAGCTAACCTTTTAGGTCCTAAAAACTTAAATTAACACAGCATTATTAGCAAACATTACATTAGAAGAAATATCATTTCAACACCAAAAACAAAATCAAAATCAAAATCAAAACTGTCTCACCATACTCATGGGGCTCTATAAAGGAGAGCAGAGAAAGCTGAAAACAGAACACCACCCACACCAGAACTCCTACTACAGTTCGCGCCATCTCCAACTACCCAGCAACCAAAGCCTCACAAATTGGGGTGCATTTGTTCTGTGATTTGGTTTTTTATTGTCGGAATTGAAAATTGGGGTGCTTTTGTTCATTCTGCTTAAATGGAGGGCACAGAAGTACTGCTGAGGAAATTTAAGCCCCTGCACGCCCATGTCAGTGGATTGGCTGGATTATCGGTGAGATGGATGTATTAAATGCCATTAATTTGTGATAGACTTGTTGTTGAACACATTTAATGCTACAACTTTAAAGGGGCTTTTATGTTAAAAAAAAAAAAAAAAAAAAAAAAAAAAAAAACTTTAAAGGGGCTTGTTTTAGCATGAAAGCCAGCCAAGTTCTTCGTGCAATTCTCCATGTCTTGAATTTGTTTGTTGTTGCCTTGTGGGCCTTGCCTCATTGTCTTCATGTGCTTCAAAAGAATGGGCAGATTGGAAATGAGCACCTATGCATCTACCATCATCTATGTACGAGTAGTTGTGCACAGTCCGATATGTTTTGAACGTATCTCGATGTGTATAAATAATGCGTGATCGTTGAGTGCCCAAAATGGGTGTCTAAAGTAAGTACCTCTAACAACTTCCAACTCAATAGAAAATGCATATATAGGGTACACATTTTAGACATCTGACTTTAAACACCTAGCGATCGTGCACCGTCCGATACGCTTTAAACGCTATCTCGAGGTGTATCGACGGTTGGTGTCTAAAGTAGTACCCTTAGCAGCTTCCAAACTCAAATTCATACCCGTCCACTTTATATCTCTCCGGATGGATCGTCCTTTTTTTTGTATCGTCAAAGGAGTCATTTTGAACCATAGAGTGGTGTTCTATGTGATAGTTCTGAAAATTTTGAGAGTTTTCCTATCTTATTTTGATTTTTTTTTCTCTACTCTTTTCCCTCCTTAGTTCCTATTTGATTGCAAAAAAAAAAAAAAAAAATGATGCATAAAAAAAAACATTTTCTTAAGAAAGTTTTTTTCAACAAATGTTCAAACGAAAATTTTTCTATAAATGTTTGATTGCACGTATAAGAGTTTTTTCACTCAAAATTCACCAACAATAAATTTTTGAAATAAATATGAAAATTTACCATATATATTAAATATATTAATTTTCATATTTAAAATATGAATTTAATGTGTCTTAATATGGAAACTCACATTTTTCAATAGAAAACTCAATTTGTCCACCTTAATAGGTAAGAAAATATATAGTCCTTAATATGGAAAATTGACAATTGTGAAAAAATATTATGCGAGAAAATTTTGGCTATCAAACGCATACAAATGTCATTTTTCATGAAATTTGTTATTTTCCTTGAAACATTTCCTTTTTCGTCCATCAAACATGGCCTTAGTTTCAGGGGCGGACCTAGAATTTCTTTTGTCCTAGGCTAACTATACGTGTACAAGGCGTTTGGCACCCCGGTATAATTCGAAAAAGGGTGCTAAAAACTTAAATGGACACCAGGGACGTAGGAGTCGGGTGTCGGGTGCAAAATCGAGGCGTGAGCGGGACGTCTTGAGGACGAATTACGAATTTCGAGGTAAGTAAACCAGCTTAGAAATGAGTTTTCCTATTTTTCATATTTTTCAAGATTTTTTTTTGAATTTTTCCATAATTTTTATCTATTTTAATATATTTTCTGTAATTTACAGTTTATATAAAATCAGTTTAATTTGATTTAATTTTTAATTATTATTTTATTAATGGGGGTGGATGTGCCCACGTGGACATGACACTTGGATAGCCAACTCACCGCCACCTCACAAACTTCAAAAATAGCCAATATTGGAAATTTGTGAGGTGGCAATGAGGTGGCGGTGAGGTGACAGTGAGGTTGTATGGATAACGCCTTTTCAAAATGCGCTATCCATACAACCTCAGCCGCCCTCGGCACCGCCACCTCATCTTGATCGGTTATGACTAATGCACGTTTTATTCACATGACGAATGTAAAACGAAGACGGTAACAACTACTATACAATTCGCAATTGTACAGTAGTGTACAGTTAACAACTTTGCCCCCGTTTTTGAAGCTTTGAAGATGGGTTAAAATCGTCAACAAGAAATAAACAGTAGTATTTGTTATAAATTGGATGACCCTTTAACCAAGCTTATGAATGATCACATTGTCAAGCATGGCTCTCACATTGAATTGTAACATCAAGTATGACTTCTACATTGAATGTAACTTGTACACTCTACATAACTTGTATTCAACTCCAATATATAATCACTTGTCTATGTATTGTCATGTAACTTGTAATCTTGTATGACATGAGACTTTGGTGTAACTTGCACATTTTGTGCAAGTACTTATTCTCATCATGACTAAGGGCCTATATAAGGGGGTTCCTTCACTTGTAAAGAAAACACCAATGTATGAATGAAATCTCTACATTCTCATCTCTAGCTCTCTTATCTTTTGTCTCATCTTCTCTACTTGTTCTAGTAGTTCTTAATTTATGTCTTCTATGCTTAAGTCTCTAGTAAGTCCAACTTAAGTTCTAGTTGGCTTACAACTTAATTTACAACACGTTATCAGCACGAGCTTGCTCTAGCATTAAGGAGATCTTGAAGTTCAAGAATGCTTGTTAAGGAGACAAAGCTAGGAAGGTATAACTTTTGTTATTTAAATAAGTTTGATTTATTTCTATATTATCATGGTTGCTTCCTTTTATTACATGCATCATTTCTATATGCATATTTTATTCATATACTATGCATTATAACGTCACCGATTGCGAAAGTATGCTCTGTAGTTGCGTCTTGTACGATCTTCTACATCAGAAATCAAAAGTCAATGTGTGACATATAATTTTTCTCTTAAAACTACAAACGATTAGTTATTGTTCTATTCTTGATTTTATAATACAAATAATGCTATAAGTTTGAGTTGACAATAGGTAAGCCTTGTCCCGGTAAAGCTAAACATTGAAAGGGAGACGGGTTATCCCGTTCGAGGAGGCATGGTATTAAGTAGACTATTTCTCGCCACCCAACCTGGAGGTTGTCCCACCAACTCATACGAATAATACATTTTGTTTATTAATGAATCAAGTTGTAAACATATATTTAATCATATGTTATGTTTTTACATAAAAATGGGAAAACTATTTTATATTAAATTTATTTTCAAAATATTATTCAACCATAGTTGAACTCGTTGCCTTATTATATTACCGACAAGAATTACTCGTCATGACAATTAGATACTATAATTTGTGAATAAAACATCTATGCAAGACTAAGTTGTGTTATACAAAATTTAAATCATTTGCCAATATCTCTTTAGAGATTTGAAAAGTGAATATTTCACTTTATATATCTTTTCACCTTATGGAGTTATAAATATATAAATACCAAAAAAAGGTAATGCTCCAAAAGCTCAAAATGAGCGGTTGAGTCTTAAGCTACAAAATTTAATCAGTCAAATATTAATTATAATTCCGCAATTTTAATTACCTCTATGTTGAGGCTATGTGGAAATATGACTGATGAGACAATAAAAGAAGGTCACGTGGCCTGCCTCAATTTATTGCTGCAACAAATATCGAGTGCGCACGTCAATCCAATAAATATTAAGGATTGATTTCTTGTCTCATGGTAGCTGAGTAAAATAATGAGATATTATAAATATAATATCGCTTCCGTCCAATTAGTTCAAATTTCAAATTAAGAAGCATATGTTGCATATAATGATCATGATCGCAATAACAAATTTATGGACGTGGAAAATGTGAAAATATGAGTAAAGGTCGTATTGACAATTCCACAAAAAAAATGGAACAAAAGTGGTGCACCACTACAAATGGCAAATAATTATTGACAATGAGCGCTCATAATTGTGACATTTTTTGGTCATATATGAAAGACTATTTTGCCTAAATATTGTCATATATATATACCCAAATATTTTTGTGACCTTTACCATGCCTTCAAAATCAAAAGCAAAATATTATGAATTTTATCATTGAAAATGGCTCGATAAAACATGCACATCGACATGTGTTTAAATCGTGACCTAAATATGGGCGATGAGTTTATGTCTTGTGTATCGTGCTACATGCATGTACATTATAATATAAAAGTGAATATTTCCCGAATTCGAACTTAGCGGAGGCTAATGTTCAGGCAATTTCCGGTACAACAATTTTATTGTTAATGTCTTGTTCAGAAGAAGTCTACTCAGAATAATAGAAAATTTATCTATATGAATATGATTTAATCTGAGTATAATATTCCCGGCTTTAACTTCTGGAATATATAAGGTACATTAAAACGAATGTCGTCATAAATCAAATGACATTCATAATGTGGAAAGATCTATTTGATTATCCATAATCATCAATAATGCGAAAATATCGTAAATTCGCACGGACATCCTTTATCGAACTGGATTTTTTTATCAGCTGGAGATTATCTCAAGGCAAATAAATAGGAGACTTATATTGATTTAACTCTCTATCAATCATATTATAAGATGCATTGGATCCCTAATAGGGAATTTATTTATAGCAAGTTTTGCTAATTGTCACTTTGATGAAGCAATTTTCCCACCATTAGGGGGAGATATAAGCCAATTCAAAAGGAATGACGTGAAATTGCTTGAAACACATCAAATTGCATTAAATTTGTTGTATTATGATTCATGTATAAATTAATATGAACTCAAAGTTCAAAGGATCATTAAGTAGCAACAAGTTATGAATCAATTACTTGATGCAAGTATTATACACAAAAGAGTGACAATCATATGCTTCAGCATTAAATGGTTCATATAGAAAATGATGTCCATGTACAACAAAATGCACAAGATGTCTCACCCATGTGAACATGAGGGGGAGAATCAAAATGAGTTATTGGTTAGTGTATTGCACTCTTTTTTCCTTTGCTATGGTTTTATCCTACCGGGTTTTCCTAGCAAGGTTTTTAATGAAGCAATCATAACATTATTATACTCCATATAAAAAAAATAATTATGAGAGCAATGTACTCTTTTTCCTATACTAGATTTTTTTCCTACAGGGTTTTTCTAGTAAAGGTTTTAATGAGGCATATATATTTTCTCTCAAAGTGAATCAATGTGTTGCATTCTTTTCCTTAGCTATGGTTTTTAATGAGGCAATCAACAATATTATACTACAAATTAAGATTGACGAGAACATTGTACTCTTTTTCCTAAACTAGATTTTTTCCCACAGGGTTTTTCTAGTACAGGTTTTAAGGAGGCATATTCTCTCAGCAAGGGAGTGTTATAAATTGATGACCCTTTAACCAATCTTATGAATGATCACATTGTCAAGCATGACTCTCACATTGAATTGTAACATCAAGTATGACTTCTACATTGAATGTAACTTGTACACTCTACATAACTTGTATTCAACTCCAATATATAATCACTTGTCTATGTATTGTCATGTAACTTGTAATCTTGTATGACATGAGACTTTGGTGTAACTTGCACACTTTGTGCAAAGTACTTATTCTCATCATTACTAAGGGCCTATATAAGGGGGTTCCTTCACTTGTAAAGAACACACCAATGTATGAATGGAATCTCTACATTCTCATCTCTAGCTCTCTTCTCTCTTGTCTCATCTTCTCTACTTGTTCTAGTAGTTCTTAATTTATGTCTTCTATGCTTAAGTCTCTAGTAAGTCCAACTTAAGTTCTAGTTGGCTTACAACTTAATTTACAACAGTATTCCTTTTTTTTAAATTTTTAAATTTGAAAATATGGCCCAATAGTAGATTGCCATATGTACAACTGTACAATTGCGAACTGTACAGTAGCCGTTCCCAACGAAGACTGAGTGAATCTCGATTTCAAACTTCACCCTCTCTTTTGAGTAAATGGCTACAAAAATAGTGTTCTTTACTTCATTTTCAAATAATTCTAATAAATCTTAAACAAAATAAATAAAATCTCATTGGTTCACCAATAAAGTTGAAATGGGGAAAAATCTAAACGTTCTGATAATCATTAAAATTCTAACTCATATTATCTATATAGTGATGGACATAACCAATTAAGTGGATCATTTGGTATTGAGTTACTTGGGTAAGAGGTTGTATGACAACCCGCGATAATTAATTTTTTAATTCTTAATTTTATACTAGGACTGTAACTCGGGTCCACGTGGACGTCGTGAATAAGTCTAAGACATGCTTGCTTATGGTGAATATAGTTATTTTTGTGTGATGCTTGCTTATTTAATGTATTTAATTAATAAAAGTAACGTAACACTAGCTTCTATTTCCATTTGGTCGCGTTGTGATCAAAACTTGATTTCTACAACCTATGCTTTCAAGTTCTTTAGTTCTTTTTATTGTGTGAAGCTTTGAAGGCTTTGTTTTTCTACTTGTAAATAAATTCCATCGCTGAAAGATTTTGGGGTTTGAAAGAAAACCAAACCTAAGTAACAAATTCCTTCCTTATCCTTACTCTCAAATATGGTGTAAATTGGGTATTTTTAAACAATGCAAGAAGTGTTCAAATGCAAATGGATTTTGGAGTTTCATAGATAATGTTTATCACTGATTATATGATGTTTTGAATCTAAATTTCATTGAACAACTGAGTTTCAAATTATTCAAGACTTAAATTTTTTAAATTGATGAGAAACCCATGATTTGTTGCTCAAATTGAAGAATTTTATTCAAACAATAACGTTTTCAAAGACTTTGTATATATAAAAGATCACGAATGAGGGCTTAATATGATGCTAAGAAATGAAATGAATGATTTATAACTCTAGTTTGTTTTGTGCAGGTTAAAATCAAGAGGAGGCGCGATGACCTAACTCAGGCTACTCCGGACCAGTCGGTGGATGAGGTGGAGCTCTATTACGATGCGGTGGGGGAGTGCCCTAAGGGGCGTGTTTATGGATTCTGGTCGTATGGTAGTAGGAAGAGGAGATATGAAAATCACGGCGACAACACATCCTACGAGTCAATGGTGCGGCGTTCGGAGTTCGAGGCTATCCTTTAGGGGCTCGCGCAGTTCGAGACCTTCATGCAGAGCCAATTCGAAGTGCACATAGACTCCGAAGCGAGCACATCTCAACTACCACCACCCCCACCACCACCCCCAAGAGCAGCACCAGTAGGCGGGGATGGATCTAGTTCATCCATCGGAGCAACAATAGCACGACGTCGATGATTGGGACATGCACGAGTAAGTGGATGATCAAAAGCAGCTAGGTGATGATAGTTAGGTATTTTAGTTGTTTTGTTGAAATTTTTAGTTTTAGTTTGTAAACAAACTTTAAACAACTTTTTTTGGGCATTTAGATTGAGTTCTCTTTATTTTGCTCATTTAGTATAGTTATTTGGTAAGTTTGTTAATGAATTGTGTCAAATATGCTTTTGGGGGATGTTATAAGGAGTCGTTGGAGGGGTTGTAAGGGTTGGAGAAGACTCAATGTCAATGCTACAGGTTTGTGCATAGGAGAATCATGCGAGAATGAATTTTGTAGAAAAAAATATGGGCATCACAACATATTAGAGACGGAATGGAAATGGTCGTCAAAGGATAAATCTAAAATTATGGGGTTTTTGGGTTGCATTTTGTCTCCTGTCTGTAACTATAGACGGAATATAAATAGTATGCAACCCATAAACTCACTGTGATGACCCTCACCTGAACTAGGGTCTGGTCGCTCGGTCTAGACCGCCAACCAAGCCTGATACATGAACCGGGCCCAAGTAGGTGGTATGGCACGCCTAAATAAACCCGTGGAATAACATAATGAGAAATATGGAACAATAGTGTGGAAGTATAATGAGAAGAAAATCAATAAGTCATAGAATGAAACTACGAGAGGGGTCTCAAATACTTACTACAATTTGGATCATTCCAAAGCTCTCAACTAGTTTAAACTAAGGGAAGTAATAGTTTAATCTACCTAAAAGACAAGTCTTAATACAACTTAAGATTCATAAGTTCTCAAAACCAAGTAGATAGATAGAATAGTGGCATGAAAGGCTTACAATGCAAAAGAAGGCTTCAAGCATATGCCTTTCCCTCGTTTTGAGGTAACATTGACGTAGATGGACCTGAAATGTAAGTGGGGTGAGCTAAAATGAACATTAGAGCTCAGTAAGTGGAAAACCTGCTCAATCATCAAATACACAAGCAATACTTATTAATTAAGCATGCAAAAGCTAGCATGAATTAAAATCAAAGTATTAAGTTATGGCAGGGAAGCAAGATTCATAAAAGCATATGTAAACAAAATTCATCTTGCGAAGGGATTCACATGAGTTATTTAATGCTCCCAGACCCTACAAACTGGGCTCCACCCAGCTTAAATCTATGTGGACCCTCGATCAACTCCCGCAAAGTCAACGCAAGCCAAGTCAACCTCGTATCCAAGTTAAACAAGTATTGATGTTTACGCATCGAAATTTAAAAAAATGACTTAAATAAGTAAATGTTAGTTGGGACATTCCTAAATGTGGAAATCCTATAAAAGTAGATCTCATGTATATACCTGATGACAAACAATATAGAAAAGTATCATATACATGTATCAAACGTCTTATGACCCAAAATGAATCCTAAAGCAACCAAAACATCAATGTATATCATATGTATAGCCCGAAATCGAAACCTACTGTAGTAACATAGAGGAGCTGACTCTAAGGGAGGCTCACAGAAAGTCATCGATCACAAGCTATTTGCCCCTGCTATTAAAGGGACCTGCAATTGTCACCAAAAGCATAGATAATTCAAGTGAGTAAATTCAGAAAAATCTCAACATTATTCCTCGAGATAAACAATAAATAAGTCCATAAATCATGGTGGAAAGAAATAAAACTGTTAAATAAACGGTAAAATGCATGATAGACATACTATAATGATCAACGGTAAGGACCAAGTGACCTAGAAACAAAGGATAGGGAGTAAGTGGTCTTAACACTTTACACGTAGGTTCAAAGCTACTTAAAACGTGTAAGTGTCTAAAACTGGCGCGGCAGGTCAAAATTGCTTCGATTGCACTTAAACCGTTTGACACTATCGGCTTGCTTGAGTCGCAGTTTGAGAAAACCCCAAAGGGAGCCACATACTTAACTAGATGCTCAACCGTAATTGAACTCGAATACCTGATAGGATCCATGACGTATGACATATGCTCACCACCCATTGGGAAGCCACGAGATCTAGTCGCCTGCTCAACCCGCGAGTGGACACTGACTAGACTTGACCTCTTAGACCCTAGGTCACTCGGTAGGGAAGTAAAGTCCAATAATATCAATCAATTCATCAAATAAAGCAAGGAAATGAAAATAATTAATATTGAATTTTCTACTAGTTTACTTACCTCAAAAGCTAAAAATATCACGCAAATCGCGGCTCCAACACGCTTCAAACTACGTACTTGATACTCGATATTAGTCTCATAAGCTCCTGATATCAATTTACAATGAATTAGGTTTGTTTGAGCCTATTTGAACAAGTTTAGATTTTTAAATTCCAAAGTAGATCAAAATAGGAAAGTTATAGTGGTGGCACATTTTTCGAGGGAAATTCTCGGTGTAAAAATGTATGAAAAGCCACTAAACTCACTTTCGTAAAATTTGTCTCAAATCCTCATGTTTTTTTCTTTTTTTTTTTTTTTTTTTTTAATTTTCCCTATTTTTCCTAGGCATACGCATGTGCCCAAAGGATAACACAACTTTGTTTCTATCTGATGCATAAGTTGGAGTCGACGACGGACACTTGATAGCGGCCTAGTTAGTCGACTCGGGATTCATATCATAATTTGAAATTATGTATGTGATGAAACAATCTAAGAGCATTGTGTTACGGACTCAGAAGTACGACTAGAGAAATCGATGCTAGTGGCCACACATGAGAACATGTTAGAGAATCTAGAACTCGCCTTCAGATTAGGTTAAACATATGAAGTTTCAAGTGTAGTTCGATATTTAATCATGCTTGTTTAGTACCACATGAGAGTTTTGGATACTTTAAAGGTGATAACAAAACAAAATGACAAAGAAGTGTCAGATAATATTTTCATTATGATTGAGTAACTTGACAGGTTTTTGGGTAGGACATGAGCCGAGATGGCAGGTTGCAGGGTTGCCAACAGAGATGACGAATGAGCGAAGGTATCGCCACATAAGTTTTATTCCCGTGTCTGTTTGGCAAGCACCTTTATCTCGATAAAACACGAATACATCTAGATTTGAATATAAAGGTTAGTGTATATGTCCATGGCGTCCAATTGTTGTCAAGTAACATTTTGAAAGAATATGGTTTGTGTGAGTGCTTAAAATGAGATTTACCAGTCGCTGATTGGTCAGATCAGGACCGAGACCGATGGTTGATATAACTAGGATCGAGGTCATATCAGATGTGATGTACGAGGATCACCCTATTAAGATAGTTGATCGCTGTAATGACCCGTGTTTTTAATTCATTAATTAATCGCTAATCACGTACCATTAGTGGTCTAAAACCCGACTAAGAGTTGCGTTTAGTCGACATGCTTAAATATAAAAAATGTAATGATATTATATGATTGAGTGTATTTTAAAAGTTGATGTAAACAAATATCTGTGTGATACATTGCATAAAACTCAAACAAAAAAAAGTCAAAAAGTTACACTCAACCACTAAATTGTTGACACATCATCATTTTTTCTTAACCAACTTTCACATCAACCACTTTTTCTCTCTTACTTTTCTCTCTCCTTGTTAAACCATAACCTCTCTCTCTCTCTTTCTAACCGTGCTCTCTCTCTCTCTCTATCTCTCTCTTACTTTCATTTCCAAACAAAGAAAAAAGGGGTTTCAAGACGGTGTTTTTCCAAAAAGCGGGGGACATTTACATTTTATTTCACAAAATAGGGTAGTTTACTTTTTATTTTCAAAAATAGGTGATAACACCTTATGAGAAGGCGTTATTGCAATTGACTAGGCTTCATGGTTGTGAGGTGGCGGTGAGGTGGCGTTGAGTTGGCGAGGCAATATGTATAGATAGCTCATTTTGAAAAGGAGCTATCTATACAAAACTATACTTTCTATTGATAGCTCATTTTGAAAAGGAGCTATCAATACAAATCCTTTTCCCCATGACCGCCACGTGCATATGGAGATGGACGACCCGCGCCACTCGCGTATCTCGAGGTAGACAACCAATGTAAACAATGCGCACGCATATCGACGTGGACAACCCATGCAAACGTGACCCATGTATGCCGAGGTGGAGATTTCATGCAAATGGCAGGCAAGTCTGTCGAGGTGGGCGACCCATGCAACCTCGTGCAACTCATTCAAAAGTCACGCACGTGTCTCGAGGTGATAAAGACAATGTAAACGTCGCGCACGTATTGCGAGGCGGACAACCCGTACAACCCGTGCAACCCATAGGTGCTATTCGGTCGGCTCATGTTCACGCGGTCATTATACGTGGACTGTGTTACACGGATAACACATTTTCAAAAGGCGCTATCAGTGTAACACAATCCACGTAGGACCGTCCACGATAGTGAAAAAAATCTACCCAACTAATAGCACCTTTTGGAAAGGCGACATAACATAATTTTTGAATAAAAAAGAAAACCACACTTATTTTCCTCATTTAAGGAGGAAGGTAACGTACTTTTGTAATTTTTTTTCATAAATTAGTGACAAAATATCAAAAATTTGAAGTTGACACTTCCAAGCTACGGAAAGTACATTTGCACACAAGTAGTTCCAGTACTCCCAAATAGTTACTGCTAAAATGTATAATAAAACAACTAACCATATATTATAGTTCTATATAGGCCTTGGGGCAATCAATTCAAAATTATAGATTGCATAGGCCAAGACCCCATAGGATCCCGTACAATAGAAATTACTTTTAACCCCAAAAAACTGCAATAAATGAATGTGTATAAACAAATTACAAAAACACCTAACTTGGTAAAGCTCTGCCCTAGCCATACTCACATTGAAGTCCCTTTCTTTATATTCTTTCATATGATTCGGCTTGAGATTTTTCTTCAATTAAATGATTATAATATCAATAAGATTGATTAAATTTATTGATTAAGCACCGAACTTTAAGTCAATCACTTCAAGAACTTGGATACCGTACCCTAGACTCTTAAAATTAGTACTTAAAATTGCCAAAAATAAATAAGTAAAGCACCAACCAACTTAGAGGTCAATGAACCAAACCTTGGTTTCATGCATTGGTTAGGACCTAGCTAGCTACTAGTTGTTTAATTAATTGAAGTTCTTTAAGGTTATAAGTTCGAATCTTCTAATTTTTCGAGATATATATATATATATATATATATTTCACAGTGATGAGTTTCTTTTATGGAATATTCAAGAGTAATCACAGATACCGCCATATAATAATATGGAAAACATGAGAAATAAGTTTATTCCATGAGAAGGTTGTATACATCAACTTCGTTCACCCAAAATATAAGAAGAAACAAATCACCATGACATCAAGAAAACTCATCATGCAGGTCTATTACGACGGTTACGTTGACGTTGTTGCTCGGTGATGCAAACCGGACGTACTCTATGTCTAGTTGGACGATGTGTTTGTACATCCGGTTGAGGTTGTTGAGGTTGCTGGTCTTGCATTGAATGGCGTCGAGTAGATTGATGTTCTTCCTCTGGTGCTTCACTCGACTCACCTCTGTTACTGATGCTCCCAAAAATAGGAGGTTGAACCATCCCAAAATACTGGCTTCTGTATGCGGTTGGGGGAAAGGAACATAAGGCTGCGACATGGTCAACAAGTTCATGAATGAGCCATCTCCACTATATGGCATATTGTAATTATAACATGGTGAAGTATATGGACTCGGCATGTATTGAGGCAGTGACGGATACATTTGATGTCTAGGCATTCCATGGTCCACATATGAAAACGACGGCCCGGGTGAGTAAGGATCAAAATGGTAAGGAGGAAGATTCACGATCGGCGGCCTGGGTACAAACATTTGAGGTTCTGGTTGCATTGTGGACGATGCAGGAATGTACCCATGAGAAGAATGACTTGGTGGGGATGATCGTTGGCTACTCTCGCCAACAGTCTCTGTTCTACTCGCTCTCGGACGAGATGAACGTGCTGGAGGAGAACGTCTGCTACTCTCTGCAGCAATCTCAGTCTGAGTAGATGGACGTGGTGGACGAGGACGTCTGGTGCATTCCCGCACAGTCTTTGGTCGTGTTCGTCTTATTCTCACCTCTCTATTTGCTTCGCCCTGATCGTCTTCTTCATCTTCCTGTTCATTATCATCATTTATGTCTTGTTCGACGTCAATTCCGTCATGCGAAAGAGTTGACCTTTGTCTTTCATCTTCGTCTAAAATTTTAATCCCTTCATCAAGCGCAGCAAGACCTTGCTCGTACCCATCCTCAATAAACACTCGCCTCAGTCGATGCACCAAGTTACACTGATATAAAAACATGAGTTCAAAGCACGCAATATAAGATATTAGTTGTTCGAGAAAAAGTAAGAGTTAGAAATTTACCGAGTAGTCACGTTAAACCCCATAGTGTCCAATGAATCTCCTAGTGACCGAGCGATACCACGTCATGTAGTCTTGATGATCGTGCCCTTCATTATGTGCCGCTGTGGCAATGGTGTCGCCACAATTTTCCCACATGTGTATATAGATTGCGCGAAAAGTCACCCAATTTTCTTGATGACGTCTACGCAATTCGAGGCGGTGCAGTTGGGTGTCATAAGCACAATTTGGTGGCACCACTTGTACCATTCCGAATTGTCTCATAACCCTTTCTGGTCGATGCCACTCGACTATATGGAAACAAATAAGGGGACGCTTTGAAAGCCAACTACCGTGACCGTTAGTACAGTAATCGGGAAGAGACCCCATGACTTCAGCATATGGTTGCCATACCATATCATCCTCATACCTTTGCGAGTCGAGTGCATCACGGTAAGCCGATACGACGTGCGTCGCACTTTGTGAATGCATCGAGCCATCTGTGTAGAAAACAATAAGTTAAGAAAAATGAAATTGTACTAGATTTTTTAGCAAATTAAGAAAAAATATTTGTATTAACTGTGTCCCAGTGGAACGTCCATAAGCATATGTTCTCCATCCACTGTTCGCGGTTGAACTCTAGAAACACCCAGGCGCCGCGGTGCTATGAATGGAAATCTGTCCCATGCCCACAGTTGTACAAGAATTGACGCGCCTGCAACCTCATGTGCCCCTGTGCGAGATCCGTGACCCAACTCCCTGTACAAATAAGCCAAACATGCACTCCCCCAACTATATTGTCCAGCTACTTGGAAATCCTCCAGCAATGGTAGGAACATCAAATGTACGAATCGATTTGACTTGTCGACGAAAAGACAACCACCGATAAGTTGTAGTATGTAGATCGAACATAACGTTGCACCGACTCCTCATCGCTATCATCATCTATAGCTAGTACGTTACGTTCAAGCCATTCGACTTTAAGTTTACAACCAATAACGTCATCTCCAACAGGAGTTTGACCAAGTAGCCTCTCGCACACATCAGCATAGTCTGTATTTGTCGTTCCCGTCACATGCATACCTTCGATAGGTAAGCCGAGCTATACCTACACGTCCTGGAGTGTAATTGTGCACTCCCCACAATGCATGTGAAATGTATGCGTCTCAGGGCGCCATCTCTCTACGAATGCGGTAATCAAAGCCCAATCAAGGCTGAAAAATGCTACGCGGGAAATCCCATAGAACCCATTGGAATGAAGATATGGAATCATCCTCGAATGATACTGCACCGTTCGATCAACGACCCCACGTCTTCGACGTACGCGCATTGTTTCGTACACCTTATAATTGATAATGTATTAATCTTTATTTTTGATATGTTTTTGCTGTAAATTTGACGTATACATGTAAAAAAGTTTACCTCACCCCTCCAGGTTCGCGATGATCTGTGTGTAGATTGGAGTTGCAAAAGTGAAGGATCTGAAGGACCTGGATCCATTGTTGTACAACTACAAATGAATGATATAAAAAGAATTAAAGTGTTGTTCGAAACCAAACTATAACTCTTTCATATATGTTCACACAAAAACAAATGCGTAAATGCTCAAAAGCAACATAGATACGAACTTAAGTTATTTCAAACATTATACAAAATCGACTATAGGTTTTCATTGGAAGGTTGAGGTCTGCTTGGACAATTTTTTTTGTTATGTCCCTCTGAACGACAAATACCACACCGGTTCTTCCTAGTTGGGACTCGTTCACGGTCTTTATTTGGACATGTTGTTCTTCTATGTCCTTCTTGATGACATATGCCACATCGCAAAGGCCTTTGGACATTAGGAAGATCCATCTCGTTATGTCTTCACGATCCCTTAGGTCTCCCTCGGCCACGTCTGCACCTTGGGTCGGGTATGATCTTCGTCCCTAAAGTCGGCCAATACTTCTCATCCGGGATGGCCATGAAATTGTAGGAGTAACATTGTGCGTACACATCTATCCTATAGTATGGCACGATGAACTGCGCGTAGCTCACTCGAATAAAGGCACATGCAGCTAACACGTGTGAGCAAGGGAAACCAAACGACTGCCATTTATTACAACTGCACACCCGGTCCTCTAGGATGACGACTTGGGTGTTGTTGCCTTTATGCATGCGATCTCCATGTCTTCCATCGCTTTCACTTCGAACTCACCAATGTCGCGATTGATCAAAGTGACTTAATGCCTCCTTGCAGATTTTTCATTTTTCGTGAGTTTTTCCATGAAATATTTCGTGTACGATTGTCCGTTTGAGATTGCTTCATTGATTTCCTGGTTGCGTTGATCGTGGTATGTCACCAATCTGTAGTAAATCATCTGAGTCAACGCTGTTATTGGTAAGAATCGAGCCCCCTTCAATACACCGTTAAAACACTCTGCAATTGACGATGACATTCGGGTAAGTAATATTGGTTCGGCGATAACTGTGTGTATTTGAGTGCAAAACATAAATTATATTTCGTACATACCAACACCATTAGAATTCATCCATCCGTACCGCATGCCTCTGTCGTGCGATTGAGTCCATAGTTCTTTGGGGATGACATTGACATATTGCAACATTGAGGCGTTCGTGATGATAAGTATGCAAAACGCTCCATGCACGCATTAAATTTTCGTTCTTGATGTTGAACAAGTGCTTCGACCAAGGAGTACTTTCAAGGGGTCATTTTTGAACTGGGTGCCGAAATTACTAAGCAAGCGTCGCAAGCAATAACGGTGGTACCCTTTTGGGGGACAAAAACCGTTGCTTGGGGTGTTGACCGCCTCCAAAATGCCAGGGTGACGATCAGAAATAACGCAAACTCCTTCTCTATCTGTCACGTGTTTGCGCAACATCCTCAAAAACCACCCCCACGAATCAGTTGATTCGGTTTCTGCAACGGCAAATGCAACCGGTAATATGTGTCCATTGCCATCAACAAAGATCGCAATCATTAGCTTCCCAGTGTATTTGCCATATAAGAATGTCGCGTCAATCTGAAGCAGAGGCCTGCAAAACTTGAAAGCATGTATTGATGCTTCAAATGCAAAAAACACACGACGAAATTGAGGAGACGCAGTTCTTATCTCATCAGCATGCCATTGTCTATGTGACCACTCGATTCTTGTCCCCGGACTCTTACTCCTCACAGCCGCCAACCATCTTGGTAATAAAGCGTACGACTCATCCCAATCTCCAAATGCACATGCAATTGCCTTCCTTTTGGCATCCCACATTCGCTTGTAGTTGACTTCGTGTCCGTATTTTCCCGTAATTATTTGTACTAATGCTTTGATCGTGATACCTTGATCGCTCTTGACGACTTTTTGGATCTCTCGCGCAATCATGTTGGCGTCAAGTTGGGCATGACCGCGTTCTACGTCGGGATTAATACACGTGTGCGGTACGTCTAACTGTGTTATCTCCCATAATTGTGTTTTCTTTCGCAAACAAGCACGAAGACGCCACATACACCCGTGTTGCGCACTTCTGCACTTAATCGCCCACGTAGTTGTAGTCGATTCCATCACATGGAATTGACAATGTCTATTAACATGCCACACTTTAACGGCATGTTGTAAGTCTTTTTTATTGTCAAAGTACATCCCTATCTCCAAATCGAAATTAGACATGTCCCCCGAGTTTGCTGATGGGAATGTTGGGTCGCAGTGGAATTAGCCACCTCCCAATCGATTTCGTTATATACCGGTATTGGTTGGTGAACTTCATCATCACTTGCTTCCTCCAACAAAATCTCTTCATCGATAGCAAATTGCTCATCATCTTCCACATTCTCCGCACCCGGATGTTCATATCTTGGATCATCCGTGCAAACATTAACGTTATCCCAAACGACAGCTGCTGGAGCATCTTCGTTGGGACGTATGTCCTCATCAGTTTCATTATTGGCGTCCTCGTTATCTTCATCGTCATTAGAGGCATTAATATCTTCATGTAATGGACTAACAAATCCCTCTTCCACGACCTCACCCTGTGGAGATTGCATATGCAGCATTTCCATCATTAATGCTGCGTCTGGCGTGCCGTCACGTTCATCACGAACTTGCATATGAATTGTACGATTTTGAACTGAGTCGATTGACTCAAATGTCAAATAGATATCTACCGTTGCAGTTATTGGTAAATTGACCACCGTCTCCCACATCAAGTCGACGTGTGTCGTATCATGCAACAACACAGGCACGAAATAATGCGAGCCTCCGGGGAGGATTATCATGTGGCGATAAGTCATCTGAACTAGAGTCTCCGTAGATGAGATATTGAACGCGTTACACACGTCATCCATCATTTGACGGCCACTAGTCCCAAACTTAACCATCAACACTACTGATGGGGGTGAGCTGTACGCGATGCCATTTAACCCATTAACAATTTCACCGTACGCATAAAATAGAAAAGGGATGTTCCTATGTTCCATGACCTACATAAGTTTGCGAACATTGATGTAAAAGGGTTACACACAAATGCACAAATATGTTAAGTGAAATAGTTGACGACTAAAGCAAGTTAAAGCGCAATCGAACTTTTTGATGTAGAAGATCGCAATAAGAGCGCAACTACAGAGCATACTCATTCTTTCGCACTCACATTTTCTGTGTAATAACGATCATACCTACTGAACCATTGCACAACGAGCACGATATTCATTTAAAAATTTAATTCAAGCATTTTCCGGTATATGGGGGGGATTTACACACAAGGGGAACTTTCGGATGTAAAGGATCGCCTTAATGGCGCAACTATAGAGCCTACTCATTCCTCTGTGTTTGAGTTTCTTAATGTTTTAAACGCACTTTCAATTAAATAAACATATCAACCATTTTTCAAAAACACAATACCTATGTCACTATATATCATGTAAATCATAACAAACCTAAATAAATAATTATGAAAATACTAAATTTGTGAACTTACTATTTTCCTCCGCTTTTTGTCTTCAACGTAATATTCCTGCAATAACATTTTATTTTCGTTAGTTTAGAACACAGAGAGTATAATAAATCAACTTCAGTAAACTAAAGTAAACTAATCAAACATAACTACCCTAACTAACCAAAGTAAACCTTTACCCAAATAATGAGTCATAACCTAACCTAACCTAACTCAACTAACGAACCTAACCTAACTAACTATACTAACCTAAAATTGTCGAACAACAGAACTAAAGTAAACTAATCAAACATAACTAACCTAACTAACCGTAGTAAACCTTTACCCAAATAATGAGTCTTAAACTAAACTCAAGTAATTTAACTAACTAACTTAACCTAATCTAACATAACCTAACCTAACTATGTGAACCAAACGTAACCTAACCTAACCTAACCTAACTCAACACCGTTACCTAACTCAACTATACTAACCTAAAATTGTCGAACAACAGAACTAAAGTAAACTAATCAAACATAACTACCATAACTAACCATAACTACCCTAACTAATCAAACATAACTACCCTAACTATGTGAACTAAAACTCAACTAACCTAACCTGACCTAACTATGTAAACTAAATTAACTAAACTAAACTCTACTAAACTAAACTAACGAACCTAACCAAACTCAACTATACTAACCTAAACTAACCTCAACACCTAATCTAAACTAACTTAACTGACTAAACTAACTAACCTAACCAAACTAAACTAACATAACCTAACTACCTACACCTAACTAACTAAACTAACCACCAATAGCTAAACTAAACATCTAACCTAAACTAACTTAACTAACTAAACTAACTACCTCAACTAACTCAACTACACTAACCTCCTCCTTCTCCTCCGTCTTTCTTGCTCATTGCTCATTCTGCCGTCATTGCCATTGCTTCTTCTTCATTCGCCGCGCGCCGGAGCTCCTCCTCCGCCGCTTTGGGCATTGTTCCTTCCTCCACGTACCACCGCCGCGACTTCTTCCTCCACGTACACTTGCCGCTCTGCTGCCGATGAGAGCCTCATGCCGCCGCTCTCCTTGCTCCGGTGCCCCCACAATCCTCCTCTCTTCCTTCTCCGCCGCGCGCGTGCACCGCCGCCTTTGTCTCTCTCGCAAAGCCGTCCCCTCCTTCTTCCTCCCCCTCCGCGGTGTCTCTCTCCACGGACCTCTTCCCCTCCCCTCCTTAAATAGCCGACGCCCCCTCCTCACGCAATCCCGTGACCCCTACCACCCCTACCCCGTACCCCTACCCTCCTCTTCCTTCCTTCCGAAACAGACGCAGAGAATATATTCTCTGCGTCGGTTTCGGGAAGAAAAAAGTGGGGTGCACAGATAGCGCCTTTTGAGAAGGCGCTATCTGCGCACCTCCTCTGTCACGGGTTTGTCCGGTCCACTTGGATCCACGTGGACGTGGATCCACGTTGGATGTCGAGATGTACACCAATAGCGCCTTCTCAGAAGGCGCTATTGGTGTAAGCCGGTCTACGTAAATCCACGTGGACATGGGTTACACCAATAGCTCCTTCTGAGAAGGCGCTATTCGTTTGTCACATGTCCACATGACATGTCCACGTGGACATGTACACTGATAGCGCCTTCTCAGAAGGAGCTATCAGTGTAAGCCCGTCCACGTGGCGTAGATTACATTGATAGCGCCTTTTGAAAAGGCGCTATCAGTGTAATTTATGCCACCTTTCCCGAACACATGGATAATGCCTTTTGAAAAGGTGCTATCCATGTGTCCACGTCATCAAAAAAATTTGCCACTTAGATAACGCCTTTTCATTGGGCGACATTGCCTATTTGCCCGAAATATAAGCATTTCAGCCCTATTTTTCTCATTTAAAGTACAAACATGTGTACTTAAGTGATTTTTTCGTTTCAAGACTCTATTTGGTTTTCATCCCCAACAAGGAACGTCCACAATGAGGGTGACGAACACGCATGAGAGAGAGAGAAAAGACCGTACAACAACTCTGACGTGGGCAGCCGACGGCGGAAATGGCGGTGCTCCACACGGTAGGACAGAGCTAGCATCGACGACGTGGAGACCATTAAGGTGGCTGGCACAGACGCGACGCTCCAGCCGACGCGGACAACAGCAGGCAGCGCGGTCGTCAGGAAGACGACGAACGACGGCGGTACAACTGGCGTACTTGCTCGCGGAGGAGGAGCTCATGGACGGCAGCGACGACTCCGACGAGGCTTCGATTTTCTTTAGCGGAGTTCGCTCGCGAAGAAAGGAAAAAAAAGGAAAGAAAGAGGAGAAGTGGAGGATCCTTGTTTAGAGAGCCAAAATCTTGGAGTTGAGACTCCATTAAAGGCTATGGTGAGACCCTCAACATATCTTGAGTTCAAATTTGAGTTTAAAATCTATAAACCCATAAAGTCCCTTTTAAGTTGAGTTGGTTCCTAAGCGGTTAGGTTGTTGTCGATTTCAAAATGGTTTTGTTGTTGTTAAATGAGCATAAATCTAGTTTATGTTTGCATTATAATGTGATGTTTATGGATTTTTAGTTCCCATGAAGGGTTCAAGTTGGTCTGGTCAAATCAAAACTAATTCTTTTTATTTGAGGTAAATACCCTTTTGAATTGAAATTTTGCATATCAAGTATTTGATAAAATTGCCTCAAAGAAGTCCCAGTATTCTTCAAAATTTTAATGCATGAATCTATGGTGTTTGTTGGTGAACCTTGAATTCCTAATTGAGTTCTACAAATAAGTTGGACTAAGTTTTTCATGATCTTCAAGTCTTGTGAATGTTTTGGATAAAATATTATTTCATTTTGGCACTAGAAACCTCATTGAAAGACTAGGTGAAGCGTTGAACTCAACTTTTGGTTTTAATTGATTTTAATGGTTATTCTTGGCGATTTCACTTTGTTGTCTATGAAACTTAAGTTTTGTAAATAGTCTTGAAATGGAATGCACTATTGGTGTTTGATAAAATGCTTTTAAAAGGACTTTGTTCTTTTTCTCTAAAGTTTGAAAGCTCAAATTTGAGCTCGACAAGATTGTAAATCTTTTTAAGTCAAGTTTTGTCAAAGCTATGAATTATGAGTTTCTTTTTAGTATCGTCGCATTTGATTCATTTGTTATGGAATTTTGGGTTTTGACAACCATTCTTGTATGGTTTGCATGGATTTTGAGCTTCGAAGTGATTTGGGCGAATTTTGAATTAAGTTAAGTAACTCTTTTCCTTGCGTACTATGTGTTTGGCATAAAAATGGTGCTTTAATCTATTTTCTTGAAAATAAACCCAACTTATTGAAGTTATATTTGATGTTTTGATGAACCCGATAAACTCAACACCTTTAAATGGACTTAATGTATAGAACCAAATGTTTAGACTATTGTATTGTTTTAGTTTAAATTACTAGAACAAAAGTTTTATAAACTTGGGGTTCCTAAACTTATATTCATTAAGTTCAAGAGTGAAACTAATATAAAATTGTCTTAATATGTTAAGCTCTTTATGTAAAGACTTGAGTCCTTAAAAGAACCAATTGATGAATTAGTTCATTTGAGCTACGCAAGGTCCCTATTTAGTAAATGGTCTATAAAGCAATTTTGTTGTATTATGCATGATTGTAGATACGCAAGAAAGACTTAACTAGGCTATTCGAATCATCGATTTGACGTGGCGAGTTATGCGATTGTATTGTAAGTAAACCAGTAAGAAACTCAATATTAATTCTTTTATTTTCCTTGCATATTTTGATGAAAATGATATCTATTGTTGGACTCTACTTTCCTACCGAGTGACCTAGGGTCTAAGTGGTCGAGTTGAGTCGTTGTTTACTTGTGGGTTGAGCATCCGAGTCGCGCTCGTGGCTCCTAGACGAGACTGAATCGTCTGAGTGAGCATCCGCCATATATCGTGGCTCCTCCAGGACTTCAAGGATTCCATTGTGATTGAGCATCCGGTTGCGATTGTGGCTCCCTTTGGAATGTTTTTCTCGGGCTGCGGCGCAAGTGAGCCGACAGTGCCGAACGGATTAGTTGCGATTGAAGCGAACTTGGTCCCACCGTACCAGTATTTGACACTTACTCGTAGTCAAGTGGCTTTGAGCCCACGTGTAGAGTGTCAAGACCACTCAGCGCCAATCCGTTGCTTCCGGTCACTTGGTCTCTATCGTTGATCATTGTAGTTTGTCTATCATGTGCTTTATTGTCCTTTTCAGCTTAATCTCTTTCCTGCATGATTTATAGACTTATTTATTGTTTAATCTGAATTACTGTTGAAATTCTTCTTGATTTACTCACTAGGAATTGTCTCCGCTTTTGGTGACAATTGCAGGCATAATCTCTGAGCTCGAGAACATTGATGTGCGACATACGTAGGTTATTTGATGTATCTATATCACATGTACACTATTTTATAAATGGGTATTTGGGTTGAGAGATACGTGTAGCTCCCCTTGTCACTATGATTTATACATTGTATATGTTGTAAGGGGTTTCCACATACTAGCTTCCACACCTATAACTCGTTGTGTGTTTAATTTATTTGTTATCGTGTTTTCCTCGCATTTAAATTCAGCTGCATATGATTTCATATATATACTCTGTTGTGTGGACTATCAGGTACTGAATACCGGTTTATGAGGCTGACTAGGCCTTTATTAACTTCGAATTGGTTTACCGGGGGTTAATGGAGGCCTAGTGCCGTGGGGCGGTGCCCAATTTGAAGGGTTGGGGCCATCACAATCGCAAGGTACAAATGTTAATACCGATAGTTCTAGTTCGGTGTTGGTACCATAAGAATGAAGGACTTATTAGGGAGCAAGAGTCTACCATGCAGGAGCGATACCCATAACTGTATTTAGGTAAAATTTTAACTTAAGTTTGAATTTTAGGATAAAATTCATTTTAGTTGGGAAGATTGTAACGGCTCACTCTAATTAATCCTAATTAATTGGATGATTACAAATTATGACCCTAAGCACAGACACATGTAGGCGCCGCCGACAAGTCTAGGACACGTGTGACCGAAAGATGTTCTCTTAAAACGTGTCGAATCGGGCAAATTATATAAAAGAGATTAAAATTAGAGAGAATGATTAATTTAATTATGTCAGGATTTAAAGTGCTAAGGTTTGGTGATGTAAAAGAGGGAGTGATATTGTGTGGTTGTCGGGTGTAGTTTATAAGTTGGTGTGAGTAAATAGGTGAATGAAAACTGACACAAAAATTAAAAAAAGGAAAAAAGTCAACACATACATTCAACCTCTCATTAGTTGACACATCACCAACTTCTCCCACTAACAGTCACATCACTCACTCACTTTTTCTCTCTCCTCATTCAAACCACAACTTCTCTCCCTATCTAAATGAATTCACACACACACACACACACACACACACACACACACACACACACACACACACACACACACACACACACACACACTCTCTCTCTCTATATATATATATATATATTATTTTTTTTTCCTCTTAAAACTAAACTCTATTTCTCTCTCCCTCATCTTGGTTTACACCCCTCCCTCCCAACAAACCACTATCACCCTCTTTTCTCTTTAAAACACCACTCTTCAAAACTACTCTCTCCATCACAACTCTTATCTCCTTTCTTCTCACGACCTCCACTCACCTACGACATCCCTCTCCCTCAAAGCTCGGCCTCCAATATTTTCGGCTTCTCGCTTACAGCCTCACTCTATCACACTCGGTCTCCCTCTCCCTTACGACACTCCCACCCTCACTTGACTCCGACAACACAAACCTCCATCATCCGCGACCTCCTTGAACTGAGGTGAGTAGCTATGGCTTGGTTATGGTGAAAGCGATAGTGTGTGTAGAGATCTTGGGGTGGAGTTAGTGTATATGGTATGTGAAGAGATCTCGGGGTGAGCTTATAGTATATGGGTGTGCGTTGCTTAGGGATCTTTGTCATGAGACTATTGTGACTATTTTGATGACTGCCTCGAGATTTGTGTTAATGTGTGGGACGTAAATGGTGCATCGAGTTGTGTGTTGAAATCGCACGCATCTCGAAGCAACCTTGAGATGTGTGCTATTTTTTTAATAAGATTAAACTACTTTGAGATCTGCGCCATGATGTTGATGCTTTTGATGGCTGCCTTAAGATCCGTGTTGATTTTAGAGCGTATATTTTCGCCTCTAGATGCACATTAAAATACACGCATATCAAGATTGCCTAGAGATGCATCATGCTAATTTTTAAATAAATAAATAAATAAATAAATAAATAAATAAAAATAAAATATAATAAACATTAATGATCTCGAGATTTTGGATCGAATCTTTATATAAAGGGAAAATAAAGTGAATCAAGATGCGCATTAATTGTTATACGTATCTCAAGATTTCCTCGGGTTCTTATTGATCAGAGAATAATAAATAAATAAAATACAAAATGTAAAAAATTTGTCTCGAGGTGCATGCAGATCAATGATGTCTCTGAGCATCCTCGAGATTTGTGTAAAGACTCAAAATACACTAATGATTCAAACGAGACTTGTCTCGATAAATGCAATGATCCAAAAATATTCTAAAGGCGACTTAAGTCAAAATCAACCTCGTTATGCATGTGTGACTTTGATAAAACACGAATAAGTTTTGAAATGACAATAATTAGAAATAATTGAATGATTTAGGGAATTTGGACGCGTCGATTGTGGAACGGGAGTGAGGATCGGTATTCGGATAAGGTATCGACATGATTGAGGTAAGTAAACATACGAGAACGTCAGTTTAGCATTCATTTTTGTTCAATAATATTACCTGATGTTTTTACTATTTTCATGTGCCAGTTTAGGCATCTTACGTATTCCATTCCCGCGTATGTTTGTGCATGGTAGAAGGGGCGACATAACCTCAACTCGCCACTCTTGTTGATGATGATCCGGAAGTTGTCGTGCAGTATTGTCATGCTTAGACTACGTGTGAAGCACGCCTCCATGAGTAGATGATATCGAGAGTCGGTTGATGTGAGGCTTGCCTCCATCATATAGTTCCTCTCCTACGAGGTGTAGGACGAAAGTCTAACTTCGACCAACAGAGTTCCTCGTTTCGACCGTAAAGAGGAGGCAAGGATTACCTCACCACAAGGGACTTCTCGATTCAGTTTTTGCGTCCCAAGGCTCAACAGCTTGGCTCGATAGTTATAAACCGCATACGTGTTTCATATTCTTATTTATCTTAATGACTTATATTCATGCTATACATTTTTCGTTTAATTGCTTTATCTGCATGAATTTTAGCCGTTTCATTTGGATTGTTTATGAATACTACTTGAATTTCTCTGAGATTTATTCACTAGAACTTGTCATTGTTTTTGGTGGCAAGTTGCACATCATACGATAAGCTGGATCTAAAGAGCCACAATAGCTTCACTTGTAGGTGTTCGTATTTATGTATATACTACTTTTTGGGATCATTTTAGGATACCTATTACCTGATACATGTATATTGACATCTTTTATGACTTGTGATCTCATTATGGTATGCATGACATATATTTGCTTTCCACCGTGTATGTTTGTTAATCAATGTAAAACTTGTTTACATTACTTATTTGCATACAAGACTTCCGCTATTAAAATAACTTAAATGAATCAAAACAAACAAATTAAGTTGTAAAACTCTATAACTTAGTATATTTTAACAAAATAATCATTTAAACATCGAAATTGACTAAGTTGGATAATTTGATGTGTAAACGCTCAATTTACTGAAATCATGAAAAACAACAACAAAGCAAGTAAAAAAAAAATGAACACACAAAATTGTTATCGCAGTCCAGACCTCCCATCCTACGTCGCGGGGCCACACCCAGGTGTAGAATCCACTAAGAGAAAATGATGTACATATTTATGCAAAGTCCATGACTAGTGATCCCTCTTCTAGCTAGTGAATCCCTCACCAAACTTTGCTAAACTACCCACTCCCCTTACAATCGATCCTACCTAATAGTCCCAAGTCCCCCTTAGGCAACAACTGAGATCCCCTCGACTATGTGTGTGTAAATACAAAAAGAACAATATCTCAAAAGCTATTGTCTCATAGTGATATTGAAAATTCCAGCATTATAGATGGAACTGCTGCTGCAATTACATCAATATATGAAGAGATCATACAATGGCTATCTTATGGAAGCTTTCTTGTATGTCTTCGATCAAGTGAGGTGGCAAATATATTGTTTCCTTCTTTCTCCGTTGATCAAATGAAATTTTCCTTAATTGTCTTACGAGTTGGCAATTAAGAATCTTCTCCTTGCTGGACGTATATCTATGGGTTGACATGAATATCTTATCCATCTGTAAAAGTATCTGTTGAGAATATTGGCTGAGAGTCTGTAGGTACACAACCAACACTTCTGCATGAAACTCTCAAGATTTTGTCATATCCTTTTTCTTACCAGTGCATTGGTTGAACGAATAGTGTCAATATATATTTTACCATATCAATCTCCCCATTTGTCATTTATTTTTCATAACTCAATATAAAAGGATTATGATAGAGTTAACAATAGAAACATGCAATGCATAAAGCACGTAAGATCAATAAGTGAAGCATGTAATATCAATATAGTAGAGTCCTACAAGAGTAAAAGATATGAGTTGTTTACAGTATCAAATATTCAATTTTCAAGCGTATTACGCTCCCCTAATACAAGATATTCACTTTTCAAGCGTATTACGTCCCCCTAAATACAAGCTTTTTGTCTCCCTCTTTGTGACAAAATAAAAAAATAATGGTAAAAGAAAGTAACTAACGGAGATGTATCATGTATTAACTAAATGAACTCCCCCTTCGTCCTTGCATTATCTCCCTATTTGGGACATAAATTATCAAAACTCGAACCAAGGAAAATAATTAACTAACATATTAGTAGTAAGCACAACAAAAATATAGATACTGTAAAAGAGTTGTATCATGAGACAATATCAAAATAGTATGAAAGGACACATAGAAACTCGTATACTTACACTCACTCCCCATGAATTCATCATTACCTCCATCAGATGCTTCTGTACACACAAATCATTCTTTACCTACAGATGCCATTGAACTTACAGATGTAGGCTAACTGTCTGTATGTATAGAAGCAGGCTGACTATCTATGGGTACAAAAGCAGATTGACTGACTATCTGTGGGTATAAAAGCAGTAGCATTTTAAGTAAGTTCAACATCTCCACTTATTGTGGATCTATCCAACTTGTTCCCTGTCATAAGACAAAACAAAATAAATTGCAAAAGAAAGAAATAACTATGATTTAGTGTTATACCTGACCGTAGTCCATATGGTGTTGTCTTAATGTATGCTCCGCCACGAAGCAAGCTCTCTCGAATACGACAGATGCGAAAGTGGGGAAGCCGGAAGTGGGTGTCGATTCTCGGAGATGCATGCCGATGTGTTGATTCGAGGTTGACATCCTGGTATGTCATCTTGCTTAGTTAGGTTGGTCGAGAGGGGGCATTGCCCATTGCCATTGTCATCGAAGGAGACAATTTCAGTAAGTAAAGCCAATAGAGTTTCAATCACAATTCATGAATTTAAATAAATAATTCTAAGTATCATGCAGGAATTTAAAAGACAGAAAAATGAATGAAAGTGCATGATGAACGGACTAGAAAGCAATAACTGTGATACAAAATGTATAGGAGTGAAGGGAAGGCATCTAAGTGGTCTATATCCATCGAGAGTGGGTGCCACTACTCGATTTCATAGAGTCGCGACTCTCTAAGTCGACAGGCTCAGTTTGGTGTAGCGTGGGGGCATCAACGGTGCCTCGAATACCTCGCCTACATCTACTACCTACGATCCAATACTTGAGGTGAGGTCACATTTGTCCATCTAGCATTAAACCCAAGAGTACCTTCCTGACACACTCAATCCTTAGACACTCAACGATATAGAATAGAGTCCAAGTAAATGGAATAAGAAGAAATAAATCCAAGAATATGATAAGAATTGGAATTGATCCTCTAGCTGGTTTACTTACCTCTGATCAATGCTAACACGCACTCACGCGACTCTGACACGCATCCCAATCAACTCCCCGACACTCGGATCTAGCTAGCTAAGTACATGGTGTCCATTTTGATTGGTTATATACGTGTTAGATTCATTAAGTTGCATTTAGCATCATTGTTGGTAATGCAGTTTAATTGTAATCTAACTTGCACATTTGTAATTTTACACTTTTGTGTTCTTGGTATTTTTCTATTAAGGTTCTTATTTATGAGCAATATAACTTAACATATTAGTGCTAAACAATCTTATTTAGAGACCTACAAATAATTCCAAGTCAATTAAGGATCTAATAGCTCCTTTTATTCATTTCAAGTCCTTATTAGCACTTAACTCAGCCAAAAGTGTCCGGACTTGTTTAATATTGTTCAACATACCTTATTAATTATTTTTTGGTGTTACTGAACTATTTAGGATCATTAGAAACCATTTCAAGTTGGTTTAAAACATTAGTTTGCAAAACAGTCCCTTAGGGACTTGAAAATAATTACTTGAAAGTTAGTTTTCCTACAACTTGGAAAATGGCTTAAAAATAAATAGATTTTTCTAAAGTTCTCGAGGTTGGTTCCATGAAGTCGAAACACTTGAAACCAAGGTTTTCAAGTAATAAAATCTCATTTATTAGTCCAAAAACTCAATTTGTAACTCCAAGTCAAATTTCAAGTCCTTATTTGTAAGTATGAGATTTTTAGTTGAAATGCGACTTGAAAACTGAGTTATACACGCCGAAAAATTACGAAAATTGGTGGACACCTTCACAATGATATGATAACATATTCTGAAAATTTTGGTCCAATCTTGACATCGTTTGATGATCAGAATGTGCTCAAATAAAATTCAACTCAATTAGAAAATGTTTTTTTCCTATTTCAAAACCATTTTCGAAAACTATTCAAAACTCATTGAAATAGCTTGAAAATTTTGGAGATTCAAATTTGTAGTATGTTGATATTCTTTACTAATTTTAGTGACTTTTAGACTAGTGTAGACCATTGGAAAAGGTCCTAAAAGCTTGTAAAAAATCTACCCAAAATTGTCCATTTCTTTTAGTTGGCATTTTATCAAACATTTGAGAAGCAACCTCTTGAACTTAACATTGAATTAATCCACACAAGTTCCGTCCATAATTAAAAAATCCATTTAAGACACCCAAATAGGAGTAAAATATCATTCATTAGACATATAGAATAAAGGAATCGACCTATCAATGATTTAAACTCATTCCATCATCATCATCATCATCATCATCATCATCATCATCATCATGAAGAACACCAAAAACATGAAACATGAATTCATTCCAATTCTTTCTAGCACTACAAACCAACTTGTGATACTCGTATAGAAGTAAAAACCCAAGCATAATAACTTCATTTACTAACAAATTCAGTCCAAGCATGATTCAACACTAAAAACCCCAAATTGAGACAAAAGCATTAAGTTTCTTGATAATTTTTGAACACCATTACTTGAGTCTTTCAAGAGCTTGAAAAAACTATATTCTAGATTAATATTTCATTGATAGATGAGGAGTAAAATCCCTAAAAATATAGTTCACATGAATCGATGAAAACACTCAATTTTAGCATGAAAAATGAGGAATAAAGGTTACATAGGTTTGATTTCTTCTCCTACTTGCTAGGACTCTTGATTTTTCGACAATCTCCCCTTGATTTCTAAGAATCACTGAGTTTCACCTTCTCAATAGGGCCGAATTTTTTTGTTTCGTGATTTGCATGTGAGCTCAAATGAGTTAAGTCCCATTTTTCTACTATCTAATTTCATCATCAATCACTTCCTAATCCCTATAACATCAAAAGACCCTTATTTTCTTCTGCCCTACCCTTAATTAACACCATTTTTAACTCATCTTTCCTAGTAGGAGACTTCTTAGGATCATCTCAAGAAGGATCAAAGGCCATAATAAATCATTCACAACTATAGGCTTATGTAATTTCTTAGTTTTATTTAGATAAGCTTAGGCACATTAACTAAATCGGGTAGTATATTAATGAATTATCATTGTGTATTGATCTCATACTAGTTCCCGACTACTCGACACCCAGTATCTCGAGCCTCAACATGCATCTCGAGGCACGACGGGCCCATGTTTGGCCTATTGACGTTTTATTTGACTTGGTCAAGTTTGTTAATTACTTAGCTTAGTATCTCGTTATATAAATTGGTAATTTGTACATCTAAGCTATTCTATTCTAAATAGCCCCGTACCCATGTTGCACTCATATCGAGGAGTCCTTTCATGTATTTCGACACAACCAGATCAATAATTTACTGAAACTTGACACTTTTTGAGTATAAAATAGGTATTAAATAAACCACTCATAAATAACATACCATGGTGTAGATTCCTCAAGATTGACCATGCTCGCCACGTCAGGTCGGGTTTATGTCACTGTCCTGAAATTGATATGTGGCTCGAGTTAGAATTTTTGGTCACTACAGCCTTCCCAATTAATTAGAATTTCATCATCGAAATTGATTAAACTTAAGTTAAGACTTACTGGAATCTAGAATAGGTATGGGAAATGCTCGCGCATATAGGAATCTAATTCCCATGCCAACTCTTCGTCCTCGTGATGTTGCCACTTGATGAGAACTAACGAGATGTCTTTGTTCTTTAGTCTCTTCACCTAACGGTCTAAAATTTGAATAGGCTGCTCCTCATAAGTGATGTACTCTCTCAAGTCTATCTGACTCAGATCTACTGTTGGCCGTCTACCCCCTCTCGACCGATCTAGTCAGAGCATCGATATATGAAAAACTAGGTGGATCCCGGCTAATTGAGGTGGTAACTCCAACTCATAAGCGACCTTGCCTATTCTCTTATTCACTTTGAAAAGACCAATGAATCTCAGTGCAAGCCTTCCTTTGATTCCAAATGTTTTGTGATCCTTTAGAGGTGAGTCCTCCAAATAAACGTAGGCCCCCTCGTTATACTCTAACCCGCCATGGTACTTATCATAGTACTTTTTCTATCTCTCTTGCGCACCCTACATACATAGTTTGATCTGTCGAATATTCTCTATGTGATCCACCACAATCTCGAGCCCAATAGCTTCCATATCCTCAGGTTCTACCCAACACGATGGAGATCTACACGCCTACCGTAGAGTACCTTAAACTGTGCCATCCCAATACTGGCCTGATAACTATTATTATAGGAGAATTCATACAGATGAAGATATTCCTCCCAAAACCACCATAATCTAACACACACATCCTCAACATATCCTTGAGTACTTGGATCAATCGCTCAGACTGTCCATCTGTCTATGGGTGGTAGGCGATGTTCATGTCCAATTGCGTGCCAAATTATGCCTGCATACTTTGCCAAATCTGTGACATAAACTGCGACCTTTTATCTGACACAATCGATAACAAAACCCCGTGAAGTCGGACAATCTCTCGCTCGTACAAACTGGCCAACCTATCCACTCGATGCGTAGTAGTGATAGATAGAAAGTGCGCAAACTTAGTCATTTTTTCCGCAATCACCCATATGCTATCATGACCACGCGGAGATCGAGGTAACCCACTGACAAAATCCATAGCAATATGCTCCCATTTCCACCGTCGAATGGGTAGTGACTGTAGCAAATCTCCAGGTATCCGATGCTCAATTTTAACCGCTGGCATATTTCAAACGCTCTAATATACTTCGATACATCTACTTTCACACCTGACCACCAGAATAGACGTCGCATGTATGCGTACATCTTGGTCATGCCTAGATGAACAGTGAAACATGAGCGGTGAGCCTCCTGAAGTATCTCTATGAGAATCTCAGCCACTGATGGAATCTACAGCCGCCCTTTGAATCTCAGGTATGAGTCTGTCGACTGACTCCAATTTGGATGATATGAACTCTGAGCCATACACTTAATAGTCGATAATGCTCAACTGTCTGCTGACCTTCTAATACAGTCTGGATAGAGATGATCTGAGTCCTCATTTATCCACATATCAATGCCTCAATGGTAGCTGGAACCTCTGCCGAATACATCATATCATCCGCCTTGAGCAATGCAAACTTATGTGTCATGTGACAAGTCACAACCTCTGCGTCAGATCCTCTCCTGCTCAACGCATCCGCAACAACGTTGGCCTTCCCTGAGTGGTACTCTAAGGAGAAATCATAATCCTTCAGGAACTCCAACCAATGTCTCTATCTCATATTCAATTCTTTTTGGGAGAATAGGTACTTTAAACTCTTGTGGTCCGTGTACAAAGTGATCCTCTCTTCAGAAAGATAATGCCGCCAAATCTTCAGCGTAAATACCACCATTTCCAATTCTAAGTCATGAGTAGGGTAGTTTTTCTCATGAATCTTGAGTTGACGTGATGAATAAGCGATAACTTTACCCTTTTGCATCAGCACACAGCCCAAACCAACCTTTGATGCATCTATATACACTACCAAGCCTTTCACATACTCTGACAATACTAATACTAGTGCAGTCATCAACCTCTGCTTTAACGTACTAAAGGCCTCTTCACACTTATCATCCCGATCGAACCTGACATCTTTATTCGTCAGTCTGGTCATCAGTGCCGTAATCTTGGAGAAGTCCTGCATGAATCGTTGGTAATACCTTGCTAACCCTAGAAAACTGCGGATGTTTGTAATCAAAGGCGGTGTAGGCTAATCTATCATGGATCTAACCTTAGAAGGGTCCATTGACACTCCGCTAGCTCCTACAACATGGCATAAAAATCTAACCTCTGTAAGCCAAAATTCACACTTACTGAATTTAGCTTACAACCTATGCTCCCTCAGAGTCTACAACACTAGCTTAAAGATGTCCCTCGTGGTCCTCATGAGTTCTGGAATAGATGAGAATATCATCTATGAACACAATCATGAACCTATCTAGGTACATACTCAATACTCGGTGCATGAGATCCATAAACAAAGTAGGGGCGTTCGTTAACCCAAACAACATGACTGTGAACTTGTAATGCCCATATCTCTTGCTAAATGTCGTCTTCTCCCTATTTTCATCCCTAATCCTGAGCTGGTGATAATCTGATCTTAAGTCAATTTTTGAGAACCACTGTGATCCCTTCAACTGATCAAATAGGTCATCAATGCTTGGGAGCGGGTACTTATAATTAACTGTAACCCGATTCAGCTACTGATAATCAATACACAATCTCAAACTGTCATTTTTTTCACAAACAAGATGGGTACGCCCCACGACGACATGCTTAGGTGAATGAATCTTAAGTGTAACAACTCATCAAGTTGGGTTCTCAACTCCTCTAGTTCTTTAGGAGCCATCCTATACGGCTATCTCGATATGGGTTTGGTCCCTAAGACCAAGTTAATGATGAAGTCTATCTCTCTAGGCGGTGGTAATCTTGGTAGTTCCTCTGGAAACACATCGTGAAATCATATACTATCGGTACATCCTCAATCCTAACCTCGGATTTCTCTGCCGTACTCATAACATTAGCAAGCATCTCAATCTCCTGGCTCCTAGCTACTCTACCTCTAGTAATAAGTAGTCGACTCGAAATGCCCTGAAAACTGAAATTTGTCCCATCTGGAAATTGAATAGTAACCAACTTACTGAAATAGTCCAGGTGTGTGTGGTATGCGGCTAGCCAATCCATACCAAGTAAAGCATCAAACTATAGGAACTCTATCACTCATAAGTCCACTTGTAGCTGGTGCCCCTCTATATCCACTACGCATCCCTCACAAATCATATTAAGGTATATATTGTCCCTTGCAGTAGTGCTAAGGATCAAGGGTCTACTAAGCCTAGCTGGTCTCAACCATAATGTGTCTACCATGCGTCCAGAAATGAATGAGACAGTCGAATCAGAATCAATAATAGTATGCACCTATGTACGACAAATCAAAATCATACCCTCAATCAAGTTACGGGAAACTCTTGGATCTGGTTCTGCAATGACATGGGCTCTCTCTGGTCTGCTATGCTCTGCTCAGCTGTGGGCACTTGTCCTTAAAGTGGCCCGTCTGATTGCACTCGAAACACACCCTGTGTGGCCTTGGCCCTACTGGAACTCAATGTCCCAGTCCTTGTCCAAACCTCAGTGTTTGTGTCTGGCCATATCTTAATGACGGTGCCTAACCGAATCGATGTGACTGTGCATGTCCACCACCTCTGTCCCTATCTCTACTCTCAGTGTACTGCCACTGTTCTGTGGTGTTGGTCAAGTCACATGAGGTGGTCGACTAGCATAGCTTTGTGCTGGTGTGGGTGAAACATTCGCTGTTTGAGTAGGTCGTAGTGGCAATGCAAAACACCCTGAGCCCTACTATCCCCGAGACCTTGATGTCTGTGCTTTTTCCTTTCCCTGTCTAACCTAAATTGGGGCTCTGAACGCTCTTCTGCTCGAGCGACTATAACCTCCCGTGGATGTGTATGTAAATATGTCTCCTTGGCCAGACTCTTCTCATAGGCGATTCGCAATGTCCCCGCTCAGTCATGACCACATAACCTCCTACCTCAGGTAATAAACCCTCCATGAAGTAATAAGCCTGATCAGCGTCCGTGTCTGCCACACCTCCAGCATGAGTAAGTAACTGCAAGTACCGTCCTATGTATTACATGACGAACTCGTCAGGAAGTTGTCTCAACGTCATGAACTCATTCCTCTTCTCTCTCAGTACTGTAGGAGGAAAATACTTCAGGTTTACTGCTTTTTAAACTCCGCACAATCCTTGGGCACTCCCCTAGGTCGCTACTAAGCTGGTCCTGTCAAATCTCAAAATTTTTAAATCAGTAATTACGAATTAATCCGAGATTAAGGAAGCTTAATTATGGTTTCGGTCGCGAGTCAGGAATTAAACATTGGTGAATTTGAGATTTATAATTAATTTTATTAATCTGTGATGTTTACCTCGTGTGTGCATTATATATTATTTTATTTTGTGAAATTCGGATGTTGTAGTAAATCTGAGATTCGCAGAGTTTTGTCTCGAGGCACGTGTCGAGACGGGTGCCGAGATAGTCAAAATATTGACATAAATATTAGTTTTAAATTTCTCGACGAATAATTGAATTTAATTAAAAAATTTAAAATTTGGACCTTAAATGGACTTAACGAGCTGATGTGGGGATTTGCCTCAGTTTGCATGTAAGTTGGGATTGGAGGTAGCGTGAAATGAGATGAAGTTGTGTGAGATCTTATTTCGAGCTTGGTATAGGTTGACAATAGTTGAGGTTGAGATTTGGTCTAAACTGGTGCAAGTTTGGATAAATATGACAAAAAGATTGGTTCGTAAGGGTTCTATATGTCATGGATAAAGTTAAGATTTTTGGGGTTTTGGTGTAACCAAAACCACTGTTATGAACATTTCATGAAGATGGAATGTTTTGTCGAGAGTTTTGTTCAATTTGGTGAAAAGTTGGATAGAAAACGGGCGTCGGAAGTCAAAACACGTTAAAATAAAGATTTTTGGAATTAATAAATAAAAAGAAATTAAGTTGCTTAAGCAAGCAACTGAGGGTTTATATATAAATAAAAAAACACAAATCAATTGATTGTTTGAGTTTAAAAGAACGAAATGAAGTTTCGTTCCCTAAACCTTTCCACCTATTTCTTCGCTCGGGAGATCCCGACATCTAATTTTCACTTGGTTTCTTTCTACAAAACCATAGAGTATCGCGAGATGGTCAGTTCGAGCTAAGTTTCTGCGGTACAAATGAGGTATTCGGACTACAATTTGGCAAATTCTTAATGTCGGGCATTTTTCCTCAATTCAATTTGAATTCTCGCAATTTTTTGATTTCTTTCGTAGGGTTTTGATAGAAATTGGTTGGAATTGTTTTTAATTGGTATATTGGATTGATTTGCGTCAATTTGGGATAAATTCCATTGACGTGGGTTAGGGTTTTGATGAGGTGAACTAATGCAATTCAGTTGATAACTATTTTGGAGATGATTTAATAGTTGATATTGATTATTGGTTTTAATTCAATTTGACTCCAAGGTTGTGAAAATATTTTGGTGTTGGTATCGAGTGGTTTCGTGGCGTTTATTGTCGAGTTTTGAGGATTTAATTGCAAAAATATTAATTTGGAGAAGTTTTTTTTAAGTTCAAAATATATAAAGTTGTCAAGTCTACATGCCATATGGGAAAATTCATAACTTCTCCATTGGTGATCTGATTTAGGTGTTCTTGGAGTCTGTGGAAAGAAGTACATGTGTACTACAAGTTCCTTCAAGGTCATCATGAAAAATATTGAGGTTTTCAATATTAAAAAGTTACCCTAAGTTGGCTAGTTGAATGCTAGTTGAAATAGTTATATAAATTATTATTTTTGGAAACTGTTCTCAAACGTGCTTTGATCGCGGTTTTCATTGGGCTTCGTGATATCGTTTCACTTGAAGCTTGACCCATAAAATAATTGGGTATGCAGGGAAGCTATTGGAACCATTTTCAAGGTGATCCAACGCTTCGGGAACCTCAAAAATTAAGCTTGAAGTTGGTTATTTGTAAGGTAAAGTAAATCCCATGGTAACCTTTACATTTTATGATTATATTTCGTAGAAATTGCACTGATCCTTGAATTGCATTTTTGTTGTACATGCATACACGGTTTGGGAGGATAAGGCGTTATGAGTCTTCTTATAATGTCTATATTGGGGTTATTGAACATTATATAATGCTTGAGGGGCTAAAGTCACTGATACTTTGCATCATATGGTTATCATGAGATCACGTTGAATCAAATCATACTCCCATAGTTTTGAGGAATGAGACTCGTTTGGTTATTCTCCTCGCGCATGAGTCCTTATTACTGTTTACTTACCACTTTCGCTTATCGCTCTTCTGATTGTGGTTGGATAACAAAAATGGGATGGATTCATGGTTGTATTTAAATTCCTTGGATTATATTGTTCGTTTAAACTCCTTGGATTATTATGCATCTGATTACTATAGGTGTACTCGATAGTGTGAGATTTACTTATCTAACTTTATCAAATTTTTGTAATTGGATAATGACAGGTTTTAGTGGCGACAAAGGAAAGAAAAAGCTTTCCGATTATTGGTGACTTGCTCAGTATATTTCTCCCTATGTTTGTATTACTTTTAAATAAAAAATATTGTATAAATGAGTTTTTTGGTTCGTGTGAGGTTAGGATATCTTTTGAAAGTGTTGAAATAGTTTTGAGAAGGATTGGAATTGTTTTAATGGTTTTAGAATGGATTGGAATGCCGAGAAGTTAAGGTATTAATGATTTGATAATGTTGAATGTCTGAGATAGGTTAAAATGAATAAATAATCATTATTAATGCGATAGTCCTTTGGCATTTCCATTAAGCTGAGCAGTTTTATTGAAGATTTATGAAGACCGAGATTTTCGGTATAGGCTTAGAAATAGAGGAGATGCTGGCGAAAATGTTTTACGAATTTTTAAGGATTATATAATTAATCTTTACTATTTTGAGGTACAAGTTTCGTTTTAGAATCCCTTTGTGGTTGATATAGAATCATATTTGATAATTACTCTAATAAATTTTTAATTATTTATTGATGGAGAGGTTTAGGCTGCTAGATTATCAATAGATTAAGGTAATCTAGGCCAGTCAGTTGCCTAAACTAAGTGGGGTCTGATAATGTTGGTATCAGAGCCTAGGATTTTAAAACAATCTTACTGATTGAGTCTTAGTGAGTGATTAATTGGGAAGTAACGCGATGGAACGGGGTTAAAAAGTTTAAAAACTTTATGATTGTGTTATGTGTGTTTTATATTATCGAGATATCGATGGATATGGGCTCGTTGAACCGCGAAAAATTATTAGTGGATAACAAGAGCTAGATTACGGATTTGGCAAGGATAATAGGAATCCACAATGTGTGGATTCAAACACGTTTGAGAACTTGGCTGTTAAGATGTCGAGTCGAAAAATAGTTGACCTACCAACCTAGGTATTTATTGTTGTGTTGGCTAAGAAGTTCCTAATGCGACTTCAGTCGCTCAGGAAGAGCAGACTACCATTGCAATTCGTTCGAGAGTTGAATCAGTTGTTGTAATTTCCGGTTCAGATTGATACATTCATTGATAATGGATTGTCACGGGAGGAAAAGTAGGAATAGTTTGGTACTATTATATTAAGGATTAAACTGAACATTCTGGGAGAGGCTTAGAGATAGGGCCAACACCTATGTGATTATACAAGTTTTCAGCACGAATCACGATGATATTAGGGCGTCGTGGAGTTAGGACAAGAATCAAATTTTTCGGGTAAGAAAGATTTTCCTTTCAGGTCTTGACCCTAAGTTCTGAGAGAAAATGAAAGATTTGCGAATTAGTTGAGATGACCCAAATATACTTTTTAGTCTTCGGGTCAAAAAGGTATACCTTAGTTGCAGAGGAATGAGGGTAAATGTCGAGGATCTCAAGAGGGTAGGCCTGGAATCAGAGATCGACACCTATTCAGGAATCTTTTGTAAGTAATAAACCTATAGTGACATGTTTTAGGTATGAAAAAGAGGGTCACATCAGCCGAGACTGTTCTCAAAATCTGAGTGTGATTACGTGTTTTGGGTATGGAAAGAAAAGACATTACATGAGACGTGTCCATAACTTTTAAGAGCATCATTTTGCGTGTCACATACTCAACAACATATAAGGGAATATGTTCAGGTGGTGACTGAACGAGATTCAAGTACAAATCGTAATCTTATTGAATGTTCGATTTTAGTTTGTGGTCATGTGGTGATTGAGTTAGGGTTAACTCCGGTGTGAGTCCCTATTCATCTTGTACTTAACACAATAATTGGGGATAATGTGGATCCTCACTTAATGTATGAGAAATATGTTGTTGAGATCTCCGAACATGAGATGGTTGTTGATTTTGTGTGTTTAGTTATTGGAGTTTGAGGTATTGTTGATAATCGATTAGCTAGTCATTAGGAAGAAATTGAAATTCTTACCAGAACTATATTACAGAGGCAAGATTTAAAATTAAACTGGAGGAAATTCTTGTGGTTGGCGATTTGTGGACATGTATTTTGATGAATTAACTGAAGTTCTTTCTCTAATAGAGACTGATTTTGTGATTGATTTGGTTTTGGAACTAGACCAATAACTGTGCTGTCCTATAGGATATCTCTGAAGGAATTACAGGAATTGCAGTATCAGTTAGAGGAGTTGATGGATGAAGGAGTTTATTCATCGATGTAAGTCGCCGTGGGGTGCAATAATCCTTTTTGTGAAAAATACGAATGATAATTCGAGTCTCTACATTGATTATAAATAGTGAAACATAGTAACTGTTCGGAATAAATATCTATTGCATCAAATTAATGATTTGTTTGATCAACTGAATAGATCAAAATTCTTTTCAAAGATTTATTTTCGTTAAGGTTACTATCAGTTAAGAGTTTGGGAAGATGATGTATAGAAAACTGTGTTTAGTATCATATATGGTTACTTTGAGTTTATTGTTATGTCATTTGGGTTGACTGATGTTCCAGCAATGGTTGTAGATTTGATGCAGAGAGTGTTGAGGTTGTGTTTGGGTCACTTTGTGATAGTGTTCATTGATGATATCGAGATATACTTTAAGACTAACGAGGATCATGAATAATATCTTAGAGTTAATCTCTAAAATTTGAGAAATCATAAGCTAGCATACTAAGTTTAGCCAATGAGAGTTTTGGTTGTCTGAGGTGAAGTTTTTGGGTGATGTGGTTTGTATGAAATGAATTTTGGTGGATACAGCCAAGAATAAGGCTATCATTGGTTAGTCGAAACCTATCAAAGTGACATAGATACGGAGTTTTCTGGGTTTGGCTAATGATTATTGTCGATTTGTGAAAGATTTTCAAAGATAGTTGCGCCAGTTACTAAATTAACGCAGAAAATATTCCAATTGTTTTGTCAAACTAATGCAATGTTATATTTCGAGGAATTGAAGAAGCGTTTGACTTCAGCACCAGTTCTTGTATTGCCTAAAGCGAAGAAAAGGCTTACATTTTAGACTGATGCGTCGAAAGTGGGTTTTAGTTGTGTGTTAATACAAAATGGAAGGGTGATTGTTAAGGCTTCTTGTCAATTAAACATTCACTAGAAGAATCATTCTATTTATGATTTGAAATTAGCGACATTTGTGTTTGTTTTGAAGCTGTGGAGATATGGGGGAAGTTTTAAGCTATTTTCAAATCATAAGAGTATGAGTGATTTGTTCTCTTAAACAAAATTGAATGTGAGACAATAATAATAGTTGAATGTTAGAAAGACTTTGATTGTAGTCTTAAATACCATTCAGGTGAAGTTAATGTTGTTGCTGACGCATTAAGCATGAGGAGTGCTGAAACATTGCGTGCAACTAGTTGATTGACTTACGAGTATGAGTTGCTCGAAAAAGTCAGTGTTATGATTTTTTCGGAGGTTCTTGAGGTTGATGATGAATCGACTTGTGCTTAGTTTAGAGTACAACTCGTTTCTATTTATGAAGTGATAGAGTGTCTGCAAAGTGATGTAAATTATGAAAAGTTTAAGGGGTTGTTGATAATAGTAATAATTAGGGGTGGGCAAACCTCGGTTTGGTGGTGAAAACCACCAAACCGCGACCAAACCGAGTGGTTTACGGTTTGGTCATTTTGCAAACCACCACCAAACCGCGAACCACCAAAACCGCAACCAAACCGAACCGCGGTTTGCGCGGTTTGGTCGGTTTGGTTTCGCGGTTTTTCTTGTTACATGTTTTCCAAAAAAAAAAAAAAAGTGGTGGGAGGCGGCAGTGAGAGATCAATGGTAGGAGATGGCGATGGCGACTGGTGGGAAGCGGCAGTGACGACGACTAGTGGAAGGCAGCAACGGATGGCCTCAACTGGTGGAGGCGAATATGTTTAAGATCTTGAGATGGAGATGAAAAAATGAAACCGCTGTTGTTTATATTGGTTAAGGTTAAGTTGTTTATATTGGTTAAAGTTTTAAAATGTGAATTAAATAAATTTACTAAATCACCCTCGGTTTGGTTTGGTGAACCGCGATTTTTCAGAATTGAAAACCACCACCAAACCGCAATTTTGCGATTTTCAAGTTTTTCAAACCGCCCCAAACCGCGAGTTTTAAAAACTAAACCAAACCATACGGTTTGGGCGATTTGGGCGGTTTTAGGGAAACCGATGCCCACCCTTAGTAATAATCCAGATTTAATTGAGTTTGTGGATTAAAGTTTGAGGTTTAAAGGCAGACTGTTGATTCCATCGGTGGCTGAGATTCAGGATGAGATATTGGGAGAATCTTATCGGTTTAGATTTAACATTCATCTTGGTAAAACCGAAATATGTTATGTTATGGGGCGATTATATTGGTGGCCAGGGATGAAAGCTGATGTGGGTGATTATGTGAGGAAATGTGAGATTTGTCAATAGGTTAAGGCCGATAGGTGGAAACCTGGAGATACGTTGCAACTACTTCCCATATTGTAATGAAAATGAGAATATATCGTGATAGAATATGTCATTAATCTGCCTGTTTCTAGGAAAAAACATGATGTGGTGTGAATTATTATTGATGGACTGGCGAAGTTTGCTTATGTTCTTTCTATGTACATTTCAGATACCTTTACACAGCTGAGCTTGTTGTGTGGGCGAGAGGTGGCTCGCTTGTTTGGAGTGTCGCTGATGATATTTTCTTATCTTGATGCTCGGTACACATCGGGGTTGTGGTAGGGAATATAAGAATTATTTCTACATTCAGTTTTATTTCAGTTCTGTATTTCATTCTCGGGTGGATGGCCATACTGAAAGGTATATTTATGTGTTGGAGGACATGCTCAGGGCTTGTGTACTGGTATTTGGTGGTTCATGGGAAGAATACATACCTTCGTGTGAGTTCTTTTATAATAACTGTTGTTAATCGTGTATTGAAATGACTTCGTTTTAGGCATGTTATGGGATACCTAGTCGATCTCCTATCGATGGGGTTGAACCAGAGGATTGGGTGGAGTTGGAGTCATATATAGATGGTTGGAGATCACACTGAGGTTGTGCAGCAGATTCGTCTAGGACTAAAAACGATTTAGAAAAGATACAAAAGTTATTATGATCTCTATCGCCGGTTTGTGATACATAGTGAAAGAAATCGGGTGTATGTGAAAGTCTCCCCTCGCAAAAGGCCATTACAGGTTTGGACAGAAAGGAAAGCTCTCTCTTTTGATTTATATGGTCATTTGAGATTATGAAATGGGTTGGGAAGTTTGTGTATGGATAGTAGTACCGCCTCGGTAAGCCTAAATTGATGATGTATTTCACGTGTTTATGCTCAGGCAAAAAGAATCTGATTCGCATCATATAGTTGAATGGAATCAGTTTAATATGTAGAGTAACGTGTTGTATGAAGAGCTAACATGAAAATGAGAGGCGTGTATGAGAGAGTATTTTCTGAATCTCTTTGAGTTCAGGTAGATTTGGTAAAATCTTAATTTCGAGAATGTAATTCTTATTAGTTGGGAAGATTGTCAAATCCCAAAAATTTTAAATTAGTAATTACGGTTAATCCGGGATTAAGGAAGCGTAATTATGGTTTTTGGCGTGAGTCGGGAATTAAACATCGGTGAATTTGAGATTTATAATTAATTTTATTAATTTGTGATGTTTGCCTAGCGTTGTATATTATATATTATTTTATTTTGTGAAATTCGGGCGATGGAGTAAATTTGAGATTCGTGGGGTTTTGTCTCGAGATACGTGTCGAGACGGGTGCTGAGATAGTCAAAATATTGACATAAATATTAGTTTCAAATTTCGCGATGAATAATTGAATTTAAATTAAAAATTCAAAATTTGGATCTTAAATGGACTTAACTAGCTGAAGTGGGGATTTGCCTTGGTTTGCATGTAAGTAGGATTTGAGGTAATGTGAAATGAGACGAAGCGGTGTGAGATCTTGTTTCGAGTTTGGTGTCGGTTGACACTAGTCGAGGTTGAGATTTGGTCCAAACTGGTGCAAGTTTGGATAAGTATGGCAAGGGGATTGGTTCATATGGGTTCTGTATGTCATGGTCAAAGTTAAGATTTTTGGAGTTTTGGTGTGACTAAAACCATTGTTATGAACATTTCATGAAGATGGATTAATTTGTCGAGAGTTTTGTTCAATTTGGAGAAAAGTCGGATAGAAAACGGGCGCTGGAAGTCAAAACACGTCAAAATAAGGATTTTTGAAATTAATAAATAAAAAAATTAAGCTGCTCCAACAAGCAGCTGAGGGTTTATATATAAATAAAAAAACGCAAATCAATCGATTGTTTGAGTTCAACAGAACGAAACTTCATTTCGTTCCCTAAACCTTTCCGCTTATTCCTTCGCTCGCGAAGATCCCGACGTCCGATTCTTGCTTGGCTTCTTTCCGCAAAACCCTAAAACATCGAGAGACAGTCAGTTCGAGCTAAGTTTCTGCGGTAGAAACGAGGTATTCGGCCTACAATTTGGCAAATTCTTAATGCCAGACATTTTTCCTCAATTCAATTTGAATTCTCATGATTTTTCAATTTCTTTCGCGGGGTTTTGATAGATATTGGTTGGAATTGTTGTTAATTGGTATATCAGATTGATTTGCGTCAATTTGGGATAAATTCCACTAACGTGGGTTAAGGTTTTGATGAGGTGAACTAATGCAATTCAGTTGATAACTATTTTGGAGATGTTTTAATAGTTGATGTTGATTATTGGTTTTAATTCAATTGAACTCCACGGGTTGTGAAAATATTTTGGTGTTGGTATCGGGTGGTTTCGCGGCGTTTATTGTCGAGTTTTGAGGATTTAATTGCGAAAATATTAATTTGGAGAAGTTATTTTTAGTTCGAAATATATAAAGTTGTCAAGTCGACATGCCATATGGGAAAATTCATAACTTCTCCGTTGGTGATCAGATTTGGGTGTTCTTGGAGTCTATGGAAAGTAGGACATGAGTACTACAAGTTCCATTGAGGTCAACATGACAAATATTGAGGTTTTCAAGGTTAAAAAGTTACCCCAAGTTGGCTAGTTGAAATAGTTATATAAATTAATATTTTTGGAAACTGTTCTCAAGTGTACTTTGATCGCGAATTTCATTATGCGTCGTGATATCGTTTCACTTGAAGCTTGACCCATAATATAATTGGATATGCAGGGAAGCTATTGGAACTATTTTCAAGGTGATCCGACGTTCCGGGAACCTCGAAAACTAAGCTTGAAGTTGGCTGTTTGTAAGGTTAAGTAAATCCCATGGTAGCCTTTACATTTTATGATTATATTTCGTATAAATTGCTTTGTTCCTTGAATTTCATTTTTGTTGTACATGCATACATGTTTTGGGAGGGTAAGGCATTATGAGTCTCCTTATAGTGTCTATATCGGGGTTATTGAACACTATATTATGCTTAAGGGGCTGGAGTCACTGATACTTTGCATCACGTGGTTATAACGAGATCTCATTTAATCAGATCATACTCCCATAGTCTAGAGGAACGAGACTCTTTTAGTTATTCTCCACGTGCATGAGTCCTCATTACTATTTACTTATCACTTTCGGATACCGGTCGTTTGATTGTGGTCGGATAACATAAACAAGATGGATTCATGATTGTATTTAAATCCATTGGATTATATTGTTCGTTTAAATTCCTTGGATTATTATGCATTTGATTACTACAGGTGTGCTAGATAGTGTGGGATTTACTTATCCGACATTATCAATTTTTTATAATTGGATAATGACAGGTTTTAGCGGCGCCAAAGGAAAGGAAAAGCTTTCTGATTATTGGTGACTTGTTCAGTTTCTTTCTCTATGTTTGTATTACTTTTGAATATAAAATATTTTATAAATGGGTTTTTGGGTTCGTGTGAGGTTAGGATATCTTTTGAAAGTGTTGAAATGGTTTTGAGAAGGATTGGAATTGTTTTAATGGTTTTAGGATAGATTGGAATGCCGATAAGTTAAGGTATTAATGATTTAATAATGTTGAAAGTCTGAGATAGGTTAGAATGAATAAATAATCATTATTAATGCTATATATTTTGTTATGGGTGGATTGTGAGTCCTTCGGCATTTCCACCAAGTGAGCAGGTTTGTTGAAGATTTATGAAGGCCTGAATTTCCGGTGTAGGCTTAGAAATACTAGAGATGCTGGCGAAAAATTTCTACGAATATTTAAGGAGTATATAATTAATATTTACTGATTTTGAGTATAAGATTCATTTTAGAATCCTTTTGTAGTTGATTTAGAATCATATTTAATAATTACTCTGATAGATTTTTAATTATTTATTAATGGAGAGGTTGAGGCTACTAGATTATCAGTGGATTAAGGTAATTTAAGCCTGGTCAGATGCCCTAACTAAGCGGGGTCTGACAGGTCCACCAGTCATCTACCTCCTCGAATAGTAATGTAGAGGAGATGGAAGCTCTTATGCACTCCTCGGTAGCCAGGATGCCATGTATCTTCTCATGACTCTTCATGAACCTCTCCGCCATCTCTAAGTTAGTACCCCCATAAAACTCTACCGGACGGTGTCTCAGAAACTCACATAACTGTCTGGCCTCAGGTGTCGCTCTCGTGCTCGTCTCCATCGGTGTGGATGGCACTATCTCTACCGGAGTGGGAGGTGTAGTGGGTACTATCTCTGCATGTACCGGTGCAAGGGGAGTCGTTACCGGTGCTGCTGCAATGGTGGTAGCTGATGGAGTGGCTTGTACTATAGGCGCACTCGCTTCCCGAGCAGTGGGCGCTGTCGATGAAGTCAGTGATGGTGTAGCCGTGGTCTGTGATCTGAGTATCCTCAGGATCTCCTCTAATCGTTGATCCTGGGATGTGACCCTCTGAGTGCAGGTCTGTAGCTCTTCTATGCTCGCGAATCGAGCACCTGCGGCCCCACTATCATCACCTGGCTCACGCTGATCTGTCATCTCAATCTGCAAAAGGAAGCGTGTCTCTGATCATCATATAGCTACCGATCTAGTATAATACAATACAATAAATATCAAATATAGAATCAAGTCTCAATTTTCCCCAACTCTCCTCACTTCCCAACTAAAACTCCAAGTCAGGATCATAGGGTTCCGCTCTAAGTCCCATTGATGTCCTAACTCTATTATTGATTTGTGTCTTATGTTCGTTGTGGGTTTGTCAAGAGTTGACACCTTGCTCTTATCTAACCTCACGCTCTGATACCAACTATGACGACCCCAATCCCTACAAACTGGGCCCTCAAGGCCTAAGCCTATGTAGACCCCCCGAGTCGCTCCTCGCAAGGTCAACACAGTACTAGTCAACTTCTCTTTCCATTATTATAAGTTATTTGGTGATTTAAAGTTGAATAATTGTAATTTGCAAGTTCAAAAGTTTAATAGCGGAAGCAAAACTTAAACAAATATAAACAATTCAAAGATATAGAGTCGGACATCCTAATGATGTGGAACCATGTAGTGTATAGATAACATGCATATATATGGTGATAGTAAGAGGGAAATCATGAATATACATGTATCAGATTCGCTCAAATCCCAAAGAGATCCCCAATTGTTATCAAAACAACATATACATATATATATATATATATATATATATATATACAACACAAAAGTGCAAAAACCTACAAGTAAGCAAAAAAAAAAAACCTATCTGAGAGTCCTCAGAGGAAGTTACCAATCACCGGACCCTTGCCCTTGCTCGTTTGCGGATCTGCAATTGTCACTGAAGGTGACAATTCCAGTGAGTAAAGCCAGTAGAGTTTCAATCACAATTCATGAATTTAAGTAAATAAGTGTAAGTATCATTCGGGAATTTAAAAGACAAAAGTAAATGAAAGTGCATGATAAATGGACTAGAAAGTAATAAGTGCGATACATAGTGTCTAGGAGTCAAGGGAAGGCGTCTAAGTGGTCTAAATCCATTGAGAGCGGGTGCCACTACTCAACTTCCTAGAGCCGTGACTCTCCCAGTCGACAGGCTCAGTTCGGTGTAGTGCGGGGTATCAACGGTACCCCGAATACCTCACCCACGTCTACTACCTATGATCCAGTACTCGGAGTGAGGTCAAGTTTGTCCATCTAGCACCAAACTTAGGAGTACCTTCTTGACACACTCAAGCCTTAGACACTCAACGATATAGAATAGAGTCCAAGTAAATGGAATAACAAGAAATAGATCCAAGAATATGATAAGAATTGGAATTGATCCTCTAGTTGGTTTACTTACCTCTGATCAACGTTAACATGTGCTCTCACAGCTCCGACACGCGTCCCAATCAACTTCCCGATGCCCGACTCTAGCTAGCTAGGTACATGGTGTCCATTTTGATTGGTTATATACATGTTAGAGTCATTAAGTTGCATTTAGCATAATTGTTGTTAATGTAATTTAATTGTAATCTAACTTGCACATTTATATTTTTACACTTTTTTGTTCTTGGTATTTTTCTATTAAGGATTCTTATTGTGTGAGCAGTATAACTTGACATATTAGTGCTAAACTATCTTATTTAGAGACCTACAAATAATTCCAAGTCAATTAAGGATCTAATGGCTCTTTTTATTCATTTCAAGTCCTCATTAGCACTTAACTCGGCCAAAAGTATCCGGACTTATTTAATATTGTTTAACATTCTTTATTAATTGTTTTTGGGTGTTATTGAACTATTTAGAATCATTAGAAACCATTTCAAGTTGGTTTAAAGCATTAGTTTGCAAAACAGTCCTTTAGGGACTTCAAAATAATTACTTGAAAGTTAGTTTTCCTACAGCTTGGAAAATGGCTTAAAAATAAAAAGAATTTTTGAAAATTCTCGACGTTGGTTTCGTGAAGTCCAAACACTTGAAACCAAGGTTGTACAATAATAAAATCTCATTTATAAGTCCAAAAATGCAATTTGCAACTCCAAGTGAAATTTTAAGTCCTTATTTGTTAGTATGATATTTTTATTTGAAATGCGACTTGAAAACTGAGTTAGACATGCCAAAAAATCACGAAAATTGGTGGATATCTTCACAATGATATAATAGCATATTCTGGAAATTTTGGTCCAATTCTGATATCGTTTGATGCATGGAATGTGCTCAAATAAAATTCAGCTCAATTAGGAAATTGCCTTTTTCCTATTTTAAAACTACTTTCGAAAACTATTCAAAACTCATCGAAATAGCTTGAGAATTTTGGAGAATCAAATTTGTAGTATGTTGATGTTCTTTGGAAATTTTGGTGACTTTTAGACTAGTGTAGACTATCTAAAAAGGTCCTAAAAGTTTGCCAAAAATCTACCCAAAATTGTCTCTTTCTTTTAGTTGGCATTTTATCAAACACTTGAAATGCAACCTCTGAAAATTAACATTGATTTTATCCGCACAAGTTCTGTCCATAATTAAAAAAATCCATTTAAGACACCCAAATAGGAGTAAAATATCAATAATTAGACATATAAAATACAAGGAATCGACCCATCAATAATTTAAACTCATTCCATCATCATCATCATCATGAAGAACACCAAAAACATGAAACATGAATTCATTCCAATTCTTTCCAGCACTACAAACTAACTTGTGATACTCGTATTGAAGTAAAAACCCAAGCATAATACCTTTATTTACTAACAAATTTAGTCCATGCATGATTCAACACCGAAAACCCTAAATTGAGACAAAAAGCATTAAGTTTCTTGATAATTTTTAAACACCATTACTTGAGTATTTCAAGAGCTTGAAACCACTGTATTCTAGATTAATATTTCACAAATAGATGGGGAGTAAAACCCATAAAAATCTAGCTCACAATGAATTGATGAAAACACTCGATTTTAGCATGAAAAATGAGGAATAAAGGTTACCTAGGTTTGATTTCTTCTCCTCCTTGCTAGGACTCTTGATTTTTCGACAATCTCCCATTGATTTCTAAGAATCACCGAGTTTCACCTTCTCAATAGGGCTGGATCTTTTTGTTTCTTGATTTGCATGTGAGCTCAAATGAGTTAAGTCCCATTTCTTTACTATCTAATTTCATCATCAATCACTTCCTAATCCCTATAACACCCAAATACCCTTATTTACTTTAGCCCTACCCTTAATTGACACCATTTTAACTCATCTTTCATAGTAGGATACTTCTTAGGATCATCTCAAGAAGGATCAAAGGCCACGATAAATCATTCCCAACTATAAGCTTATGTAATTTCTAAGTTTTATTTAGATAAGCTTATGCACATTAACTCAATTAGGTAGTCTATTATTGACGTATCATTGTGTATTGATCTCATACTAGTTCCTGACTACTCGGCACCCGGTGCCTTACGCCTCAACACGCATATCGAGGCATGACGAGTCCATATTCTACCTATTGGCGTTTTATCCGACTTGGTCAAGTTTTTTAATTACTTAGCTTAGTATCTCGTTATATAAATTGGTAATTTGTACATCTAAGGTATTTTGTTCTAACTAGCCTCGTATCCGCGTCGCACGCATCACGAAGAGTCCTTTCACGCATTTCGACACAACCAAACCAATAATTTATTGAAACTTGACACTTTTTGAGTATAAAATAGGTATTACATACACCACACATAAATAACAAACCTCGGTGTCGACTCTCGAGGATTGACCACACTCGCCATGTCAGGTAGGGTCCATGTCACTGTCCTGAAACTCATACATGGCACGAGTTAGAGATTTTAGGTCATTACACTAGATCATGATACATTTTGTAGCATCGAGGTCAGAGATGACCCTTGATGCCGCAATAAAAATGCGTCGGCCGGAAATGCGGTTGAGTATCTTTGATTTCAGTGGCACCAGTTCCTTCAATCTTTTTAATGAAGAGAATGGCTTCTCCTTTCTTAGAGGTCGATCCTTTGTTTGTGTAGCCAAGGCCTTTGTAATCATGGGAATCCTTTCCCATTTTGAGGATGTCATCAAGCTGTGCTTTTCCCTTGTTCAATTGCTTAAGAGTCGACTCTGATCTTTTAAGGATCTTATTGACTTCATACAACTCCTTTTCTTTGGCATCAAGTTGGTGTTGTAAGGCTATGATTTCTCTTGACATTATGATATTTTTGTCAACTGCATCTGACCATTTCACATAGATCTCAGCATATGCTTCTTTCAAATCTACAGTATCAACAGAATTAGTAGAATCTGAATCTGAATCATAAGTTGGAGAAATTACCTGATCTGCTGTATTAGAGTCTGTGGATACAACAAGCGTTGTGGGTACAACTGAGGTTGTAAGTACATGAGAGATTGTGGGTATAGCTAAAGATATAGGTAAAGCAGATGTTGTGGGTACAACAAAGGAATCATTAGATTCTTCGGATATTGCACAAGCAAAAGCAACATAGTTACTTCAATGTCCATTCTCACTTTTACTATCTGAGTCACTTTCACTTAAAATTGTGTCAAGTGAGTTTCATTTTTTTTTTCAGAAAGTTTGGACATTTTGATTGGTAATGGTCAAATCCGCTACATTCTCGGCATTGTCCTTGTTTGACATTTCTTCCATCATTTGATTTTGCATCAAATCCTCCATTTCTTGATGCATCATACTTTGTTCCTGATCTACCACCATGTACTTTTTTGAAAGGTTTGTTGTACCGTTTGGTGAGTATTGCCAGTTCTGTTGTTTCGAACTGATCATCCTTCATGTATTACGCAGCCACCTTTAGTGCCATCTCTCTTTGCTTCTTATTCTGATTAAGATGCATTTCATATGTGGTTAGAAAACCCATTAATTCATCGAATTGTAAAATTTTAGAACCTTTTGTCTCTTGGTTGGCAGTCACTTTCACATCGAATCTTGAAGGAAGTGATCTAATGGTTTTTTCAACCATTTTTTGATTTGAATACTTCTTGCCAAGTTGTTGGGCTTGATTTGCGATGTTTTTCAATTTTGTAGTTTACTCCGCAATCATCTCATCATCGCTCATATTTAGTCCTTCAAACAAGGATGCAAGAAGGACTTTCTTTGAGTCTCGCACGTCTTCATTACCTTCAAACATGTTTTGAAGAATTTGCCACGCTTCTTTTGTAACCTTGCAGGAGGATATAAGTTTTAGGTAATCTTTGTTTATTGCGCTGAAAATGGCGTTTAGTGCTTTGGCGTTGGCAAGCAGTAGTCGTTCTTCATCCTCAGACCATAGATCTGTCGGTTTAGGCTCATCGTTGATTGTAGGTACAAAGTACCCCTTTTTGATTGATCTCCTAGCCTTGACATTTAAGGACGGAATGAAGCCCTCCATCATTGCTTTCCAGTATGTATAGTTTGTAGGCGTAAACAAAGGTGGCTTTGTTGTCGAAACTCTTTCAGGCTGATTTGATTGTAGTGATTGAGATATGTTTTTCTATCTGGATCTCACCTTCCTTAACACAACAAGGAGATTAGGTGTAGGCTTTGATACCACTTGTAAACGCTAAATTGACTACAATCATGAAAATAACAATAAAGAAAGTAAATAAAATAAATGAACACACAAAGTTGTTATCGCAGTTCGGACCTCCCGTCTTATGTTTGCGGGACCACTCCCAGGTGTAGAATCTACTAAGAGAAAGAGATGTACATATTTATGCAAAGTTCCTAACTAGTGATCCCTCACCAAACTTTGTTACACTACCTACTCCCCTTATAACCGATCCTACACAATAGTCCTAAGTTCCCTTTGTACAACAACCGATATCCCCTTGGCTATGTGGGTGTAAATAAAAAAGAACAATTTCTTGAAATCTTTTGTCTCATAGTGATATCGAAAATTCCAGCATTAGAGATGAAACTGTTGCTGTGATTACATCAATATATGAAGAGATCATATAATGGCTCTCTTATGGAAGCTTCCTTCTATGTCTTCAATCAAGTGAGGTGGCAAATATATTGTTTCCTTCTTTAAGCATTGATCAAAGGAAATTTTCCTTAATTGTCTTGTGAGTTGGCAATCAAAAATCTTCTCCTTGCTGGACATATATCTATTGGTCGGCATGAATATCTTGTCCAGCTGTAAAAAATCTGTTGAGAATATTGTCTGAGATTATGGGATGCGTAATGTACCTACAGACGAGTCTGTAGGTACAAAACTAGCACTTCTGCATGAAACTCACTAGATTTATGTCATATCATTTTTTACCTGAGTATTGGCTGAAAAAATAGTGACAAGATATATTTTACCCTGTCATGATGGTTAGTCTGTGGGCCATCATGGACATGTGTGGATGTGACGTGGCATGACCTAGTGACATGTTCGATGACTTGGCAGTGCCCGATTTGCCTCGGAACCTGGGGTCATCACAATTGGTATCAGAGCCTAAGTTCAGGCGAACCTAGGGAAAAATTTAATATAACCGAATAAAACTTAACAAACAAACATTAGATGTGAAAACTCGAAGATCATTACTTAGAACCTTTAGTTGGGAAGTGTATTGTCGGGGATTATCTACGTGCTATTTCTTGATTGTATTATATTTACACGTATTACGATTTTGATCCAACACGCGAATACCGTTGCATACACTAACGGGCGGCAACCGATTGCAGCTGGTGTTGGAGCCATAACGAGTGATACTTTACCCATAGTTATTTCTGATTAGACTTTCATAAGATGGTTATTGAACATGATCAACAGTTGGCAGAGATATGCACACTCTTTAGGGCTCAGACAACTAGTTGATGCGACTAGAGATACGTAAGTAGAAGACTCGTACAACAATACCTACTCCTCAGCCAGGGACAGTACTGGCCAAGCAGAGTACTAAGGTAGTGAAGAGGGGTAGGTGAAGACGAGGCTGGAGTTTGGGGAATAGTCAGCCAGTGTCAAGGCAAATACGTAAAAGTTTCCACCCTCTATGAGTTGTCGCGTCACATATGGGTCTACCTGAGCTACTACGTGTGCTCTCTCAGGGCTGCTGCTACTACAAGCTTTGTTGCATGCTAACGAGTCGCAGACAATTGATCATTGTATGACCCTTCTATATGCACTCAAAACATAGTCTCGATCCGTGCTGCCCATACTTTCTGCTCTGCCATTGGTCTGACCTCTGGCCCAGCTTTCCAAACCTCTTGCTATGTTCTACCTTCAGTCCTACTATCAATACCCTTGAACTTCTGCCTTGATCGAGAAGCCTACGGTGCTTGTGGAGGTCTGCTTGTGTAACTCTGTATCAAAGCAGGTGCGGTTGCATAAACTGGATATGGTGCAACATACCTTACACTATGTTACCTACCGAGCCTCTAATGGTTCCTCCTTCTCTTCATGTCTTTACCATGATTCGACTTAGATTTTTGCTCTAAATCTGACCATTTGTGTATCTGTTAGTTGCATTGCGCCATCCTAGAGGGTGCGTGATAAAGTAATGATCTCTACTCAAGCTACGCTTGTAAGCCCTATCCCAATTACTCAGCTCAATCGTAAATCTGTCCTTGATGGAAAAAACAACCTCATACAGAAGAAATGGACCTAGTTTCTGTTAGTGTCATCCATGCCATTAACAAACGTAACAACTGTTGGAATCTCCCCATATACCGAATCACAGACTCTCCCAGTTTTCTGTCACATATAAACAAATTTCGACCTCTTAGTGATCATCATTAAAGGCTAGAAGAATTTATGGTCGAACAATCTCTTAGAGTCCTTCCATGTATGGGGCTCTCATTGGGTCGCTACCAGATTAGTCCACCAGGTGTCTGCGTCTCCTGAGAAGGAAAAAGCTGCCAACCCAGGCCACTTGCTATAATCTAGCCTCAAAGGTTTTTGGATATTCTCGTGAATTCGGATGAATTTCTCTGCCTCCAACACATCAGAATCCCCATTGAATTTCTTCGGTTTGAACCTCTTGTACTCCCTAGTCAGTCTGGCCTCATGAGTCAAATCAAAGCCAGTATATCTCACAACTAGCGTTACGACTACTAGTTCTACTATCTATAGGAGTATACAGGGAATACTACTGTAACTAGTGCCGCATGTACTGTAGATGGTGAGTCGCCTGAAGTGTAGGCGCACTTACGTCCTGTGCGGAAACCATTGTAGGTGGTGATGGCAACTGTCCCCTGAGAATTTTCAAAATCTCATCCATACGTCTATCCTGTGAAGCGACCCTCTTTGTCAAGGCCTGAAAGTCTGCTGGATCAATAGGGCCTTGACCTATAGCTCCACTCTGATCACCAGTGTCATGCTGATCGGCCATCGCAGTATATAAAGGCAAATAGCGAGCTTCGATCAATTTCTATAGCTACTGGTAATATTATATAATACATATTAGATAATTAACTTGTATAATTTAAACTTAGTTTCTCCAACTCTCCTCACTTCCCAATCAATACTCTACGTCATGATCATACGATTCCACTCTAAGTTCAGCTATGTCATAACCCTAAATTTGCATTTTAGTCAAGTTGTGGGTTACATAGAGTTAAGGTATAAACCTACTCTTTGATACAAACTGTGACGACCTTAGACCCTACTATTTGGGCCCCGACCGGCATAAACCTATGTAGACCCTCGGTTAACTCCTATAGAGTCAATGCAAGCCTAGTCAGCCTCCTATCCAAGTTATTTAATTATTAGTTGCTTATTAGGTTTGTTATTTAGCTTAACAAGTATTAATGTTTATGCAGCGGGATTTAAAAACATTTAAAGCAACTTAAATAAGTAAACAATAGTTGGGACATTCCTAGATTTGGAAATTCAGCAAAAGTAAATCTCATGTATATAGCCAATGACAAACTGTGGAGAAGTATCATATACATGTATCAAACGTCTCACAACCCAAAATGAACCCTAAAGTAACCAAAAACTCTAATATATATCATATTTATAGTCCAAAATATCAAAAAAACTATAGTAGTAACATACATGAGCTAACTCTGAAGGAGGCTCAGAGGAAGTCACCGATTACAAGCTCTTTACCCATGCTACTAGAGGGACATGCAATTGTCACCCAAAGTAAAGACAATTCCAATGAGTAATTCTAAAATAAGTTCAACATTATTCCTCAAGATAAACCATAAACAAGTCCATAAATCATGCTAGAAAGAAATAAAGCTAATAAATAAATAGTAAAACGCATGATAGACATACTACAATGATCGACAGTAGGAGCCAAGTGACACGGAAACAAAAGATAGGAAGTAAGTGGTCCTGACACTCTACACGTGGGCTCAAAGTGACATGTGTCGAGCGTGTACAATAAAATTTTCACCTTTATTTAACTTTTAAATTTTGTAGTAGTGGTAAGTGGGATCATCTCCAAATGGATTTTGCAAATTTCTTAAGAAAAAGAAGTTTTATTATTATTTATTTTTAATTTAATTTAATAAAAAATAGAATTTAAATTAATAATCTCTAAATATATAAACCAACTAAACTAACTATACTTACTTAATTACCACAAATCAAAGCCACTAAACTCAAAGCAATTTAATTCAATGAAAATCAATATAAAATAAACATCTAAACAAATCTCCTAAACAATGAAATATCTATCCGTTTTGCATCCAAACATGTTACTTCAATCATATAGTCATGAAAATACTTTATAAAGCATACTAGATCATTAAACTCTAATCATAAGTAAGTAAACATCCTTTAGCCAGCCATTAGTTCTCCTTATACGGGTGGAAAGCCGTATTCTAATTTTATTAAGCTAACCTTTTTGAATACACAAAGACATTAACTTCACGTAATAAAACCGCATTACACTTTATGAAAACTTCAAACTACTAAATTTAATATCTTCGGAAAGCCGCTTCAACATTAGATTCAAATCTCACATTCACCTAGAACATCTAAATGGTAATACCTTTCAAACAATCCTAGTTACTACTTTAAACTAGATAATGGATCAAAACATCACAATACACATTGGCCACTATGCACATAACACTTAGATTCATGATTGCAATCTATAAATAACAACCTATTAAATCATTGAATTAAAGAATACGATTGGTTTAAAGCATTAAGCACACATTCATCATATCATGACTACATTGCAAAAAAGATTTATTTCATGTTTGGAGTTTTGTTTAGATTAACAAACTACTCACTCATAATCATAAGAAACACTATAACGTAATAATTGAAAGACATAATTAAAAATACCTTATTGAAAATTTGAACCCTCTAACTTTCTCCAAAAGCAATAAAAACAATAATGAATGACCTCCAAGCTAAAGTAAAAAAGTGTAAAACTATCCAAAGGCTCTTAAATTTGTAGTCTAAGTTTCATATATATATATATATATATATATATATATATATATGCATTTTAGGTAATACATATCCTAAACTAACTCAAAATCCTTATTGTAATCTAAAATACTCGAAACGGACACCATAGATTCCTCAGCGATTCGTATATTAAGTGAAATCGCTACGAAAATCCTTGGAAAAGTAGTCTTGGTTTCCACCGATTTGAGTAGAAAATACAGTGCATATAAGAATCACTGAGGAATCGCTGAGTTTAAATTCCAATTTTTCCTTGATTCCTTAGCGAATCGTCGTGAAATCTTTCCACCCGGTCAAATCATTTTTTTTCTTCCCCTTTTCATTTATTTCTTCAAATATTCTAATTATCACCTGAAATATCAAAAGCAAGAGAAAACCCATTTAATATAGTCTTTTACATCTAAATCATCCTAAAATGTATTATAAAACATATCTAATTATTGACTTATCACAAAGCCACTTAAAACATGTAAGTGTCTAAAACTGGTGTGGCGGGTCAAAGCCGCTTCGATTGCACCTAACCTATTCAACACTATCGATTCGCTTGAGCCGCAGTCCGAAAAAATTACAAAGGGAGCTACGGACTTCACCGGATGCTCAACCGCAATGGAACTCAAATACCTAATAAGAGCCATGACGTATGGCGGATGCTTACTCAGATGATTCAGATATGTCAGGAAGCCATTGGAGCTAGTCGGCTGCTCAACCCGTGAGTGGACAATTACTAGACTTGACTACTTAAAACCTAGGTCACTCGGTAGGGAAATAGAGTCCGATAAGAACAATCATTTCATTAATTAAAGCAAGGAAAAGAAAAGAATTAATATTGAATTTGTTACTGATTTACTAACCTCAAAAGCTACAAAAAACACGCAAATCGCGGCTCTCACACGCCTTAAACTACGTACCCAATACCCGACATTAGTCTCCATGGCTCCGGATATCGATTTACAATGAATTAGGTCTATTTGAGCCTATTTGATAAAGTTAAGATTTTTAAATCCCAAAGTATATCAAAATAAGAAAGTAGTAGTGGTGACACATTTTTCGAAGAGAATTCTCGATGTAAAATCCCCGAAAAGCCTCGAAACTCACTTTCCTACAATTTGTCTCAAATCCTCATGTTTTTCTAAATTTTCCCTATTTTCATGAGATTTTTTCTGAATTTATGTTATTTCTTATAATTTTTATTAATTAAAATATAAATATATATTTATATTTAAAATGGAGGTCTCCCCCTGAACCGGGTTCGGTTCAAGCCGGGCCAGTTCAAGCTCGGCCTTGCCCAACAAGCAAGGGTCGCATGCACGGGCGTATGATCCTTCCCCCTCATCCTCTTTCGTTTTGCAAACAAAAAAGGGGGAGTAAACAAAGCCTTTCCCTTTTTTATTTTTTATTTTTCTTTATTTATTCTTTTCTTCCTTCAAAATAATCAACAATAATATTTTTCTTTTTTTTTTTTTTAATCATCCTAACTACTAATCAACTCCATAAAAACAAACTATAAACTATAATTTTAATCAAATCTACCACGCATTCAATCTAATACCATGAAAATTAAATAAAAGTAAGAGTTACTTACTTGGCTTAATCAAGATCTCCAAGGAAGACTAATTTAGCCTCTTTAACACCATCTCTACACCACTTCTATGAATAATGAAACTCTCTTTTTTTTTTTTTTCTCATTAGAATGGAGAACCACCACCACCACCACCACTTGTTTTTATAGTTATAATAATAATAATAATAACAACAATAATAATAATAATAATAATAATAATAATAATAATAATAATTAGTATTATTATTATTATTGTTATTGTTATTATTAAATTTGTTCTTATCTCTCCATACACCACCAAAATGTAACACCTCATAATTCTAACTTATTTTTTAAAAATTTCCATTAATGAAATAACCAAAATACCCCTCTTGACTTAACTGAGGTATTTCAATTAATTAATTTCATTAGACCTAACTTAGATCGATCTAATCGACCTACCCAAATGCCCGTGTACGCACACATCTCGAGGTAGTTCTTGTTCGCAAAAATCGATGATAAATGTTATAAATTTGCATATATAAGTTTATATATTATAAATACAAGCATCACATAATAATAAAATATTATATTTAACTCGGTGTCGACGAATGAGTTCTGATCGGGTCGTCACGTCACGGTCATATTAGGAGAATGATTAGGATTAGATTTATTAGGGACGTTATAGATATACCATAAGAGATAATAATATATAAAGTTGAAGTTCCATCTAATGCATACTAGTTATTGACATGAATCTGGTGATCGATTCCCTTACCCTCGAGGTGATGACAACCACTAGACGATACATATGCCTTACGTGCCCTCTTATAAATCCTATCAAACCAATAGTAGGTTCATCCAAAGCCATTATCGATATGTGCGCCATAATCACTTAAGTTCCAGGAGAAGGTAACCTCGACTCATTTCTTAAGTGACCGGTCACAAGGTTCCAAGAGAAGGTAACCTCGACTCGTTCCTTTGTGACCATTTGCGTATTGGTTATCGGAGGGAAACTCAAATGGTGGATCGATAGCCCCTTTCAATCACACCTCCATGTATGAATAGTAGTATCAACATATCACAAGTTTGGCGCAACACACATACATTCCATGGATAAGTAGGATCAAGTCAATAATAAGATGCCAACAATTTCCCAAGTCTCTAATTTAAGTAGTGAGACCTAACATAACTAAAAACAAGCCATATTTGATAATTGAGCAAACTCCCTATTTACCTCGACTCGCCATGATATCCATTCACGATCCTTGCTAGCTCAAGGCTCGATGTGAACCGCCTTGTAAATATAGACAATTCAAGAAACAATCACATCAACCGATAAGTAGCATTTTAAGTTTCGTTTTTCCATTTTAAGTCTACTTTGGAGTCCACTATTGTGGGTCCCCAGTCACCCGGTGCGAGGGCTAGGATTCACCCGATTCTTCCATTGAAGCACGAAAGTGCGCCCTTTTTTAAGGCAATGCAAAAACTCAGGGGCCGATTCCACCCTTGGTAGGGCGTTGCTCCTGGGCACCCTAGCTTTGGGGCTAGCAAGGGCAGTGGGTTGGCCCCCTTAACAACCCCTTCTCTCGGGTAGGCAGTGGGTTGGCCCCTTTAACAACCCCCTCCCTTGGGTGGGCTCTATTGGGCGGCGACGCCGGTAACCAGCCACCCCTCTCCAGTGAAGACTGCCAGCGCTACGCCGCCTGTAACTGCCCAAATTTTGAATAGTGGATTTGATCCGTAATTAAAGGTCCGACCCATAATGTGGCTCGAGAACGGGTACATAAACCCAACACCCGACACAAAAACTGAGTAATGTATTATTTATGGTATTATGAATGCTTAGTGTATTGTATATGTGTAGACATAGTAACTCGCTCCTACATTTGTATAGATGTTGAGACGTGAGGGGAGAAGCCTCTCGAGATGCGTACCGACATGGGAACGGGGTTGAGAGTGATGTAGTAAGTTAATTTAAGTTAATGTGGCTTAAAGAGTTAAATTTGATAAGGTTATAGTTGATTTACATTAAATGTACCTAAATTAGCAAGTTAAAACAATAACCATTTGATGTTCCTCGAGATATGTATTGACACATTAAGAGACAAATTGAGTATAATTGGTGTCATCAAGGATGACTTAGTGGAGAATTAGTGGGATGGGAATTAAGATGTAGGCCATTAAATTAGTCTCGAGATACGTGTGCACATTAAGATTAATGGCTAGGAATCAACCTTATCAACAAATATATATATATATATATATATATATATATATATATATATATATATATATATATATATATATATATATATAAATTGATGGTTGTACATGAAAATCATTTACAATTCCTATATTAAGAAAGACAGAAAGTTGGGAGGAAAGATCAGAGAAGAAGATCAGTGGGTTTGCAGTGAAGTCTTGGAGAATAGAAGGTGTGAGATCAATCTAAGGGTGTTCTACAACTTGGTAAGTTTAGCTACACCTTTAGTTTAGTATAAATTGATGATTCGATAATAATTAATGAAGTGTTGGCTGATGTTGTTGCTATAGAGGATTTGTTGAGTCCTTGGTGGAGGGTAATAAGGGTCTCAAGCGTTGGTGAAGGCCAATTGGAGGAGGAAACCCATATATTTGAAGTGCAGAATTTTTGGAATTTCCTGCGTCTAGCTCGCTACCTGTGCGTAGCGCGTTAGGCATGCTTGCTAGCAATGAATATCGGATAACGCGTTAGGGGTTTCTAGCGCGATAGATAAACTATGCAACGGACTATGTGCTCTGACATCACAAAATATGTAATTTCTTAACTAGAACTTAAACACCTTAAACAAGCTTAACACCCTAACCGAGGGTCTAAACACATTATAAAACATGTCTAATGGTACCAGGAGCTTGGGGAAGAGTCTCGTAGGTTTGGGTACGTGTTTTGAGGTGTCAGGAGGTTGGGTTAGCTAGGAAATTTTCGTAGAGGTAAGTAAACTGATTAAGATATTTCTCTCCATTTCATCTTTCATTATTGCTTGACTGTACAACTTTGCTTGCTGAATTCTTAGTGCCATAATTTGTGTGTTTACTTAAATTGTATTGTAGTCAAACTAGAATATGTGTGTTTAGGTTAGCTGATGTGGTTTAGGGTATACACGATACACGGGGTATGAGACTCGAGGATGTTGCTATAACTGACTATATAAGGTTGATGAAATGAACAAGCAGTGACCAATTAAGGTAATACAAAGTACTATGTGTGTCGACCTATTACATGAGGTCGATAAGCCGTGTTTCACAACTAATAAGGATATGATATATAAGCTATTACTTGAAGGGTAATATCTATGGTCAATGTGTAAAATGATTAAGTGGCGACCAATTAGGGTAATACCGAAGTACTATGTATGTGGACCTATTACATGAGGTCGATATGCCATGTTTCACAACCAATAAGGAGAATGCCTATGTGTAAAGCTAAATAAGTAACTACCTAAGGTCTATGTGATCAATAGGGTAATAACTGGGCTAATGCGTTAGGTACACTATTTAATATGTGTGGTTTATTTGAATAGTTTACTGATGCTACATTGTTTGGTAATGTGTTTGTGTAAGAAATGTATGTATTGTGAGATGTTTTCTTGTTGTATTTGGAAATATGGATAAATGTCTCTCAATGTTACTTTCTACATTACTGTACTCACCATCCTTTTTATGACGGTGGGTGTAGATGCATTGAGTAGCAGATTAGGCAATGAGAAGATCGGCGACTAACTCTAAGCCAGTGAAAAGCTGCTACCTTTGTTGTAGGTTTTTGGTTTTGTTGTATGACTTATATATATGTCTTTTACACACTTTTGGAGATGTATATGAGATAGTTAGTTACTTGATTAGACACGTGTTGATATATAGTTATCACCCTTTTATTATATATATGCATGTGATATTTGTTACTTGGTTTTCCACATACTTATGTTTTATATGAATGGCTTTCGCTAAATTGTCAAGACTTCCACTAAATAATCTTTAAACTATATAAAACTTTAATTTACTCGAAATACTATTTAGTTACGAAAATGGTGTAAGGTTTATTAGAAAGGCTGACTAATACGTTGTTAAGTTCTACGTGGATAGGATTTGGGCTTAATGACGAGATTAGAGGGAGGGGCCGTCACACCGCCCCACTTTATGGGGCCTTCTTTCCACTAATTCTTGGTCCAAAACGCTCAAATTTCACCAAAACATCAAATAACAAGAGATGAAAGAGTTAGAGGTGATGAAGAATGAAATATTACCTAACTTCTTTATGTAGTTATGTGCGCTTCTCCACCTTCAATCCACCATCTCTAACTAGTTCTCTCCACTATCCTCTCTTGGTTTATGTTGGAGCAAATGAGGCTATGCAACTTATAACTTGTATTTATATGTAGGGCTTAGGGAGTATGATTTACAAATAACCCCAAAAATTACTAAAACACCTCTAGTTATATGTAGAACCTTCTATGTGTCTTGATTAGATTAGTGCCCCTAATTGAAAGTTAAATCTCCACTTAAGTAGTTTATGTACCATATATTACACACATTAGGCACACCACTTCACAAATAAAATGTTAAATTACCAAAATATCCTCGATGATGTTTTGGATTTTTGGGTCGTTAAACTCACATTTTGTGTTGTGGATAGTCGATGATCAGTCACAATTTCAGATGGGTCAACAACGGTTTTGCCATCTCTAATTAAATACGAAATCTAAATTCTCTTGCTGACTATTTAGTGACGACGATTTTTGGAATGATATATATTTTTCGTTCCTATTTCGTTGCAAACCCTATTAGCAACGGAAATATTTGTTGCTGATACATTGTTTTTGTAATGCATATACATTATGATTCATTGTTCATTTAGCTAGATAATATGCCATTTGATTTTCCTCCTTGTATGTAAATTAAAATAGATATAATGTAGGGCCACTCCGAGATGTACAATCGCATTAATTAAGAGACCGATGGCCCAAATGTGTGTCAGTTCATTAAAGCTCCAACCACTGACTCCGAGTCACGACATGGCCTTGATGCAATGATAATTGAGACTTGCTTGTTGTTCAATTTGGCATCGGTTCTAATTTTCTTGTTTTTTGAGACATTTTTGTAAGGTAGAATGTTCTAATCTCTTAAAATTGATCTTAAGAAAATTTTAAGGTAGAATGGATCTTTTGTAAAATAGCATTATCATCAACACGGTACCATTATATATCTGATATGTCGTATTAAATCTCAGAATTGTTTCATTGACAAATGGCATTCCCTCAACCTATATGTGGTCTATGGTCTTTCTGGTATATGCACCTCCCTCCTCAATATATATTTATGGCGTCACACACTGATAACTCCACGTGGCAATTGCAATTTCAATTAAGCATGGGGAGTGACTTGTGTCACACGATCACAAGGAAAGTGAGCTTTACATACGAGAGCGTTGAAAGAAAACAACAAAGCCAAAAGACGCTTGGAATGAACTTATTCATTGTTGGAAACCAAACAACTTTTGATCTCTACTCGGTTTCATACTAGATTGTGCATTAAAGAAGTAGGTTGTATTAATTCGACATTGATTTTCTTTGAAATTAGAATCTCTTATTGTATGAGCATCTTATTTTTATATAGTTGTCTTATGTTTACTTTAGCGACCCTAACCCCCATGGGTCGAGTCCGCTCGGCCTAGAACTACTAACCTAGATCCTGGAAACCAGACTGTTTAAGATAATAGGTTTTAGTACACCTTTGAACATGTTTCACAACCTATACAACTGAAAAACTGAAATAATTTTTGTTTTGATAAAACATGCGGAAGCAAAATTAAAGATATACTAATAGATGTTCTCAAGTTTCTAAAAAATTAGATCAAATGCGATCAAAACATGTCGTGTCTACCCCAATATCCTTATAAACATAACATACTAAAAATCAAAGTACATCACAATAAAGTCGTCAATCATCACCACGCCCGTCAAGGAGATTGCTTAGACTCTTATGCCTTCTCCTTCCCATGATCTATGCACAAGACATGGTACCTAAAATATTGGGAGAAAGGGAGGGGTGAATGTGCTAGGGCTTAGTAGATGGGGCTCAGTAAGGTAGAAGTCCCATAAGCCATCATTATTTTTGTACTAATAACCTTGATGTAAATAAATAACTACATGAGTGACATGTATCGAGCGTGTACAATAAGTTTTTCGTATATCCTTACTATTTGTAGTAGTGATAAGTGGGATCATCTCCACATGGATATATCAAGCTCCTCTAGGAAAAAGTCTTTCAATGATTATTATTATTATTATATTTACTTTAATTTAATTAAAACGGGAATTAAAAATCACTAACTCAATCTATAATACTATAATAATTAACTAAACTAATTATACTAACTAAACTATCAGTGTGGCCGCCGCACGCCCTAAGACCCTCTAGTGTGCTGCGTCGCGGGTCTCGCAGACCCTTTGACGTCGATGTCACGCCAACGTTCTCAAAATGTATGCTAACTCATCTATTTCATTAGGTAATAAACTAGTTATTTAGTATTTCAATAAGTTATTTTTTAAAAAATTTAAAACCTTTTAGTTTGTTCATTTAGTTGGGAAATGCGGCAAGTGTTTTACAATATTAACAATCAAATTCAGCGAAAGACTTTAAAGTAATGGTGAACTAGCATGGATATATGTATGGGTTCGTATCATAAGTGTTAACGACATACTGTGGAAAACCCAAAAATAAAGTACCGTGTACATAAGGCAACAAGATAGTCAAAATTAGATATATATATATATATATATGTACTAGTGTCTCTCAAATCCCTGAAATAACCCAAAGTAAGGCAAAATATCATAGTAAACACCTACAAGTTTGTCCTCGACAGCTGTCTAGTCCAAGATAGTCGCCCAAGATCCATTGCCTTTACTCGTAGAAAGATCTGCACTCAGTCATCCAATAAAAATGATGTCGAGTCTAGTGACTAAAATCCCAGGAGAAGTCCATACAATATTCAGCAGGAAATCAAGTAAAAACTACGAGACATGCAAGTATTACATCTTTCAGCAAAAAATAAATACTTGCATGAATGTAGAGCATTACAAAAACTAGAGCAGCAGGTAAATAATTGAAAACCAGCAACAGTTAAATAAGTAAACATGAATGTAAACAAAAAATAAATCAAAAGTAACTTGCAGTTTAACAACGACGATTTAATAGGCGTAGTAACATTGGTAACCTCGATGTAACTAAGCATCTCCAAGTTGACTAAACCTCAATAATTTCCCCCGGTGGTTGGCCTAGACCTACGACTCGCCGTCCCATGCACCGAAGTAACAGCTTGGGTTTCAATCTACCAAGTGTTTGATGTTTTCTTATCTAACCATCTTCATCTTATACAATTCCATAGAACAACCGCGATGAAGCACTCAACCGAGGTTAATCAGTCTTTCCTATACCATACCACATAAAACCTTGGTGAACCACTCAATGGGTAAATCAAACAAATCTCATAACGCACGCATAAAGCCCCGGTGAACCACTCAACCGGTAAAACAGTCCATCCCATAACTTACAATAATATTCCCCAATGAACCACTTAATCGGTTAAATCATTCTATTCCATATCATACAATAGAAAAACTCAGTGAAACACTCAACTGGTAAGATCAGTATAAACAAAAGTTCTATATCATAAATATGTAAAATAAAACAGTCAGCAATAGATAAATACAATTGTAAATACGACCTGAATTCTGTAAAGCATTCTCGTGGCTTTTACGCACTTGACTGCACATAGAAAATCGCTCCAGCACCTCGCATGCCTCATACTAGACACCAAACTATGTAATCCTAAGTCCCTGATGTCAATTCAAGCTGTGTTAGGTGTGTTTGAGTTACCAAGTTAGGTCTAGAACACTTAATCAATTTCAGCCCAAAAACATATAATCGAACCATCCCTATTCACAACCCTTGACTTCGGACCCATTTTTTATATAGATAATGAATTTATTTTTGAAAACTAATGTTTCTAGGTGGTTGTGTTCTCTCTTAGCTTTCCAATGGTAGGTAGAACGTCAAGATTTGACTTAAAATGAGGGAGATATGATCGTTTTACGAAAGTCACTAAATTTGGGGTTCGCCCAAGGGAGGGAGTGTGCTCCACGCTCGAGCAGAACTGTAGAAACGCATTTCTGCATCCCCAAACCACCATAAGTCATCTCCAAATAGTCTCAAATCATACCAAAACTTCAAAACTCTATCAATAATAATGAACCAACACAAATGTAACCTATTTGAGTTGATTTAAATAAAAAATTTGCATAGATTGACATAATCAACATGCATTCATCATGAAAACTCAAGAACACAAAGATCTTTAAAAATCAATTTTGAAGCTATAATTCATGGGTAAAATAGACCTCATATTCACAAAATCCTCAATTACAACAATGAGTTATAAGGAAGATGTCGAAATCTAAAATTTTTGACAAGTTTAAACAAAGTAGAGATGGAGATGGGATAACCTAGTTGTGGGAGCTTCTTCAATTGATATCAACACCTCAAATTTTTTGAATTTGACTAGCAAATCAGTAGTTCATCACTCCAGAACACATTCTCTCTTTTGCATGAAGATAGAGACGATTTGCTAGGAAATCCCACTAAGTTCCATTTTTATACTTGGGAGATTAGATTTTGGCCCTTGGTCTAAACGTGTTCACCCATATTTAGGAACATCAAAGATACTCATTAGCTAAGTCACACACTCCAGTGACATATATTGGTACACATCAAGCCTAGGAATCATCATCTAAGATCAGGTCTACGAAATCTAAGAGTCCACATTAACTAGTTCAAACTGTAGTCTCATTTTTAATTCAATTAAATTTAATTTAATAGCATAGGCACATTAATTCATGTGTAAGCACGCAATTGCCTGAATCTCGAGGCGCTCTTCGAACCAATCATATACTTTATTGAGATAGGTAAACCAGCTATTTAGGGTCTTAAATTGGTGTACTACGTGTCAATTCTTGCGTTCTTGATATAATTGACTTAGCCTATGGTTTTATTATTAATAAATGTCACATTTACTTTGACTGTACTCTTTTTAGTCTATGTTGCATAGTTTAGATTCAATGTATACGTACTTCGCATACTGATACCCGTGTCGACACACATTTCAAGGCGAATATCCGTCACACAATCTAACACGACATGATAAGGTAAATACACTCATGCAATGAAATATGCAATATTTAATATAATACACTATAATAAGGCAATTAATCAAACAAATATAACTAACATACCTAGTCAGGCGTGCCCCTATCCTATTTGTGGCACTCATGTGGGTCTGAGCTGATGTCCTACTTTGAAAATAAATAATAATAATGGCAAAAATAAAATCAAGTCATTACAGTTCTTCCCAACTAGGGAAATTTCATCTTGAAATTCAAGGTAAACTAATATCTCGTACCGTGGGACAGCTATGGTAATCTAACGACCTAATGAACCTCGTACTAGGTTCTTCTTGATCTCAGATCTTAAATAGAACAAAGTCATCTGATTCGTATCTTAACCCTCGTGATATATATTTGCTTATAACTTTTAGCCTATCCTTGGCAGTCCAAAATATCTGACAATCTGCCCTACTTCCTTTATATGATCCACTACTATTTCTAGTTTCTACAACTGTATCCTCGGGCGCTGCCCAAAACACAATGTAACCTGTACGGCCTTCCATACGGTTATTCAATTCTTCATATAATTGTATCCTCAAGCGCTCCCAAATACTCAATGTGACCTATAAGGCCTTCCATACATTTATTCTTCGTCATGAGAAGGAAAATGTGGCAGAAAGCATTCACAATATCAGCTCACTCTCGAACCCAATTAGATCATACTTCAAGACGTTGAGATTGCACTAGTGGGCTTCTCCACCCTTCACTGGACCATCACCCAATAGCCCTCTTGGTGGTCAGTTTGGACCCAATACATTCACATAAAACAAATAACTCAGGTCGCGATTCACTAAGGGAGCCTGTGTCACGTGCTATGGCCTAGTTCTTACACAACCATTGAGTATTCATTTACATTAATAAGAATCAATTTTTGAAGTGCATGAGTATCCATCTCTGACTGGCTAGATCATTCTTCAGTACATCAGGATTCCTTAAGTGTCTGCTCTATTGGTCCATCACCTGATAGCCCTCGACCATACTACGGCATATCGAGATTCTTCAAGTGGCTTCTCCACTGGTCCATCACCCGATAACCCTCATATGGTGTAGTTGTTACTCAACCTTGTCAGAAGGTGAGTCACGTCCCCAAACATAGTTAACGATGTCTATGCTCATTACCAAGCCTCTAGCACTGACTTTTCCAATCATGGTTCCACTAACTCCGCTTGAATCCACAACATAACACAACAATGGGATTTCTGTAGTGCTTCATCGAGCATAAAACTTTCACAAGGCAGTTAAATATAACCTGATGACCTGGTTACTACGGCCGTCATGAGTAATACTTGCTCATGTATAAGTCACGTATTGTCTCATTCTGCCTCTCTACAGTGTATACCTAGTAAGGTCATAAACCTCGTATACAATACCTTATGGAGAATAAGCACTTGCCCAATAGTATTAACCGTCACTTTCTTTTGTTTTCATTTCTTCTAAAAATCATGTGTTTTTATAGGTCCACAATTCACATGTCTCTTCAGTCACCCTATCGTGATGCCCATCCAAATTCCTATTTGTAACGTGTCTGACTCTTCATGTTTTCCCTAGGACCTTACATGTTCCACCACTGAACGTTAGGGCCTCTCACCCTGGTCCTAGTTGTTCATTTTCCTTGAGGTTGGTTCTACTCTCATTATTTCTAATGAGTTTGATGTCTTCTGATACAGTTACATGTTCTAATTCACCTCGTACCCTTTGATTTGTCCTCTGCTCAGAGAACGAATCACAAAACTTCAGTGGAGTTACGCATGCTGCCATGATTGTGAGTGTATGAGTTCGCCTTCTTGCACATTCTGAGTCATCTCAACACTATCAGTGTCTATAAGGTCTTCTAGAAGTTCATTGATCTCGCTTCTTCTGTATTTCTTGTAAAACTGTACCTACGATATTTCATGTCCGCTACTTGTCAACTTCTGAAACTCTTCTTTCTAAGTCTTATCCTTCTTACCCTAGGATTAACACTATACCATACTTACGATGCAACTATTGTAAGTTATGGTTTTCCTTAGCCTGTCTTCGTCTCTCGATATGCCTTTCAATCAAAACACCATTGACCCTCAACTCATGGTATGTATGAACCCGCCATCATACACCTATGTTCTGTTGAGATCTAAACTAGATATCCCGTATTGATTAGGCCAGAGAAATGTCATAACTTCGATAATCGTACTGAGATACATTAAGAGTCATTCTCAGCAAAATCATCACTATTTTCTCTATTGTGCAAAAATACATATAATGCACCATAAACGTAAGGTTTTCATTAAACTATACAAAATAACCTAGCATTCTAAGTTCTTACCACCATACACAATCCATCACCCTCCTAAACTGGGGCTCTAGCCTGTAATGGTAGCGCTGGTATTGGCTGCATCATGACTAGTGGGCACTCTAAGTGATGATGTTTGCATGTTCCATAATGGAGGCTTACTGGAGGGTATCCCCATCCATCAGGCACGTCTTTCCGCTCTGCAATTTCGGCTATGTTGCGGGTGGTGGTGTGGTACATGTTGGTTTCCATTGACACCCTTTCTACTCATGTCCCAGCTGGCCGAACTGAAAACATGTACGTCTTCTGTTTGAATGCTTCCTTGAACCATAACCCTTTATCTTTCTACTATATCTTGGAGGTGTGGGCACCCGATTATGTTCCTAATCTACTTATGGATCTATAAATCACAATCTATGTTCCTCATATGTCCTTAGTCGGGTACTCCTCCTATACTTGTCTCCGGTGTTATGCTTGGTCGACATCATCTCTAGCTGGGGTACGGGTGTCGCCGTATAAGCCTCATGTCTCGCAGCATCAGTCTCAACCGACCTACATGCCTTAAGTCGGGTATGACGAGCCGTCAACTCCCTAAGATGTCTGAGAATATCAGCCGTCTGTGCGTTAGGCGCCTCATGTCAATCGTGTATACTCCGAGTTGCAGTAGAAGTGGAGGCCCTAATAGGATCGCTAGTCTATCCTATCTTTGGTGTTGAAAAGGGTTGTCCATACATCATGATCTGGATTGAGAAGCGTATGTCGGATCAACCTCGATGTATATATGCGTATAATACATATATTGTAGAAAAATAACACGTATATAAACCTAACTCTATCTGCCTCACTATCACTTCCCAACTAAGTTTCTAAGGTAAGTACATCAGGTTTTCATATCTAAGGTTTGTTCGTTAAGTTTCATACTTTTTTAATAACTCCCGAGGTTCCTCAAACCATTGCTCTAATGATAAACTATAGTGGCCCCGCGCTGCGAGGCCATCGGGTTTGCTGCTTCGCGGGTCCCGTAGCACCGCTGACGTCGATTGCACACCTGCGTTCTCAAAATGCATGCTAACTCGTCTATTTCGATAGGTAATTAACGAGTTATTCAGTATTTCAATAAGTTATTTCTTTAGAATTTAACGTCTTTTAGTTTGTTTATTTAGTTGGGAAGTATGGCATATGTTTTGCAATATTAACAATCAAATTCAGTGGATGATTTTAAAGTAATGTTAAACTAGCATGGATATATATACCAGTTCATATCATAAGTGTTAACAACCCACTGTGGAAAACTCGAAAATAAAGTACCATGTACATAAGGCGACGAGATACTCAAAAGTAGATATATACATGTATTAGTGTCTCGCGAGTCCCCGAAATAACCTAAAGTAAGGCAAAATATCAAAGTAAACACCTACGACTATGTCCTCGACAGCTGGCAAGTCCAAGATAGTCGTCCAAGATCCCCTTGCCTCTACTCGTAGAAGGATTTGCACTCAGCCATCCAATAAAAACAATGACGAGTCCAGTGAGTAAAATCCCAGGAGAAGTCCACACATGTTCAGGAGGAAATCAAGTAAAAAATATGAGACATGTATCAAGGCCTATCTCATTAAGTCCTGACTTAGCATAATTCCCTAATTTGACATTTAATCCATTCAATTAACTTCAACCTCAAAATAATTTTTATTTCAATCCTTGATAATGCTCCAAAACTAGATTTATATCGTCAACTGACCTCAATTCTTAATTTATTTTATTAGAGCAAATTAAGAAATCATATCCATATTTTTATGAAAGTTTCAAAAACACTTCCCCTAAAAGTGGCCTGCGGGAAAAATCACCTAATAGACATCATAATGGGGAAATGTCTAGAAAGACTCACAACTCCCTACAGTTCACAATATATATCAAATTTAAACTTTATCAACTTACTTAGAGTCTCCGATACCTCATTTACAATTTTACTAACTCAAAATAACCCAAAATTAAATATAAACCTGTCAACTTGCTTTTAAACCAATTTAAAAGACTCTCGTAACCTATATAACAACGTTTCATGACCTACACTCACCCCAAAACACAAAACATTAATTTATAACATGATTACAACGAGAATTAAACTTTAAAAACTTAAAACATATCACCAAGATGTTCGAATCTTGTTCATTCTTTTTGTCTTCCTCGAGAATTTGAAATCATAAAAAATAACTCAAAGATGTTAGGAAGTAAACTCTTACACTGCTCTGTACTCTTGCAAATGTTAGTCCGAATACACGGAGACATGTAATTGCATTTTCAAATAACAAGAAATTTATATAAAAACATGAATCCTTCATTTCCAGTTCAAAGCTCACTAATAGGTTAGCCACCCCAAAAGAGAACCTAAAACTGTACTACGAGTTCAATGCATGCTCGCCGAAAAACTTGCGTGCCTTGGTTCTTCCGTGTTACAGTCTATCTAGTCAGGAAACCTATCTCCGAGTACCGCTCATGAGCCATATCACTAACAAGCCATCATCCGGAATGACATGAATGCATGACCAAGAATGATGCGAAATGCAATGCAGACTAAACACAAATGCAGGTACAAAGATAAATCATTAAATAGTAGAGACCACTGTAGGGTTTACTTACAACCAAATCAAGTCATAAGTGGTTGCGAAGCCTCACACAATGTTTCACAGCTTCCACGGACCTCCACATATCCTATTAAATCATAAAAATCCAATATTTAGAGTTAAAACTCTATTTAATACTTCAAAGTCATATTTCAACTTCCAATAGGATTAAAATCCCCTACAACCTTTTTCAACTATTTAAAGTCTCTGAAAGCACCGTCACACCTCTTTTCCATGTCTTTGAACCTCCAAAAAGGTTATAAACCATTTATTAGATTCCAAATATGATCTTAACTACCTATTTAGCTTTGGAATCACTTAAAACTCATCTATGCATTTCCAATTGAAGCTTTGAACTCAAATTAATAATTCACAGGCTTTGCCTATCTCAAACCTCGATTAAAACCTTCAACGAGTTCTAATTTGACCCCTTTCAACTTAATTGAATCACCAAACCATGTATTTTGCCTTACTACACCAGCATTAATGTTATTTAATTTCCTTTGATCATCAAAACATTTTAACTCATTATATTTTAACCAATTCTTCATTTTGGAACTCAAACAAGTTCCATATTACTTATCAAACCATGACTTAACTACCTTAATTTACCTAAAAACCAATTTATACAACTCATTTTATTAACTAACAAATCAATTCACTGAATTCGACCAATTTTTCCCTTTTCAAAACTTTTCTCCTTATTTTGTTCAATTTGTTTCTCTTCGAGCGCTACGCGAGGCCGAGCTTCCACTCGAGTACTACTTCACAATACGCATAATACGCACTGGGGCTCGTAAGCCTTCCTATTTTAGCATGAGAGCCCTGCTCTCCACAATACACAGATTACGGAGCTCCCTACCATGTCAAGGTCTTGCCTTGCCATGGCAGGGACTACCCTGGGCAGTGCACAAGCACTACCCAGGTGTCTCCCCTGGCCATGCTTCAGGATGAACAACAGCAATAGCTTCGGTTCATCGTTGTCCTTCATTTTTTTATTGCTCTCCCATCGTCATCGAATCCATCTACAACAGCAACACCACAATCTTTCATTAGCTCCTCATCATTATTAATTTATTACCTTTCCTCCCCCTCTCAACCAGCCACGACTCATCACAACAATGACTCAACCATCCCAAACCCTCCAATCCAACAATCTACAGTTCTTACACAACAATTTTACTATTAATTTACTGAAAATATAACAATTCAACAATTCACAAGCTTACCTTAATCCATTAACTCGATCCCATGCTCCTCACCGTCTACCGTGTCCACCTTCTTCTTCAAGTTCCCATCTTCGCTATAACCCACTAGCCACCACGACAGTGAGTTTGAGAGAAAGAGCAGCAGAGCAATAGAGAGAAAGAGAGAAGAACACGTGATTGAGACCTGCGGGTGATTGAGTTTCGATCGAGAAAGATAGGAGAAGGCCGTGAGTCGTGAGAATAGGAGGGAAGGGCTCGTGAGGAAGACGATGAGGATCGAAAGATGAATGAAACTCTGTCGAAAGGAGGGGGTGTATGAAATGAGATGAAGAAAAGGTGAGTCGAGATGGAGTTGGATCGAAAGAGGAAGGAGAGGCAAAATTTGTTGTGAAGAGTTTGGTTTGGCCAAAAGACCCATTTGCCCTTGAAATAATATCCATTCCTTTATTATCTCATTACCCTTTTTGGTCATTTAACACTTTCTTTTTATTTTTGATGTTTATCTCTTTAATTTTAAACCAAATCAAACCCTAAAAAATATTCTAAATTTATCGAAAATTGAAACAAATTATACACGCTCTCCGAAACACACGGACACCGTTTCTCGGCCCTAATTTAAGCAAATTTCATGACAAAATAATATATATTACACACACTTCGTACACGGAACATAAAAATAACATGTAACTCATGATCTCTGGTCCGTAACACGTGAGTCCCACATTGGATACTTAAATACCAATTAAAATCTGAAAATCCTTAATTAGCCTCCTAATCAAGTTTATGAAATTCTCAGATTTCATAATTCTTTCAAACTAATTAAAAATTTCGTCATTGAAATTTAAACTTACAGATTACTGAACCAAAAGAGATATGAGAATATGATCCTTCATATACAACTCATTTAATCCAAACCTGTAAAAAACTATTTCCAAGGTGAAACCGTTAAGTGGACCCAATCACCTTCGTCATATACAACAACTTGGTGGTAAAGATCATAAACACATAAACTTTTCATCTCAAAATCCTTGGTTCAACGAAAAGTTATAACCATTATTTTGCCAATCCTGGTATTTTATGAATTTCTGACGAGTTAATTGATCAACTTTGTGGAATATCCGATAAACTTACTTCATTTCTCATTTCATACCTTAAATCCCATTTAAGCATCAATACTTAGCAAGATCTAGCCTATCTTGCTTTTAAATAAAACCAATTTCATTCTTTACTGATAACAATTCTACAAGCTATTGATAATTCTTTCCCTATCTACCAAACTCTGGTATATACTTCCAAGTTTACTTTCTCATCACTGATCATCTTTTCATTAAGATTGTCGACCGATCAATTTTTACACTAATAATCATTCTAAAATTATATAGTGATACAAATAATATTTGAGCATGAGATTAGACACAAAGTAGAGGTGCATGTCAATATGATCCATCACTATTCTAGTGTTTCACAACAAACTTGGAATTATGTAAGTCATCCTATGACTATAGATCTCAAATTACAATCCAATTAGAAAATGAAACCGGATACATTGTGCAATTCTCACTCATTCTCTAAATGTCCACTCACAATATTATTTAGATTTGTGGACAAGAAAACAATTCTAACTCGTCAATCAATCCACTTAACTTTTCCTTTGACCGGTTAGAAAGTTAACGACTTTTCTAACATCGTCAATTCATTTTCTATTCTTAAGTTCACAATGAACCTCATACTTTCACATATCCACCAATATCTTCTAGATTGTATTGATCACTACTACTCTGGTTTCCACATTTCTCCAAATACTGAGACTTCCCATCTCAATCATGACTGTTCACAAGATTTTTTTTTCATTACTTGAAATGAGACGGTTATCCTTAACTTAATAGACATATGTTTCTAAAAAGAGATATCGACATATTCCAGGATTATACTCTCAAAGTATAATTTTCTTAACTTGTATTCCATACATGTTATAAATATAATCTCTCTCTTTGCCTCTACTCAATACATATCTTTGGCTATACTCAATTTACCTTAGAAGAATATTCAATTTCTCAAACCTATTAATCCAAATACAATTTCATTTTTTCAGTATTTTTAACCAATACAGGTAATACTGACTAATTGAGCTGTAAGTCACGCATCTCTTTTCATTTTCATTTGTATCTTCATCATTATACATGTATCTTACGTCAACTCCAATTTAAAATAACTTAGTGCTTCAAACTTCACCACTGACTACTCACGTGGTGTAGCACTACATTTAAACCAATATATAATATATTCCCTAATATCAATTGTATACTACTATGGTTCAAAACTTTCAAGTTCTGGAGTTCAATTCCTAGTATGATCTTTGTGAAGGTATATTACACTTCATCAAACTTATAATTTGACATCCAAAGTCTTATCGAGACTCGTTGACCTGAAATTTCCATTTTCATGTATATGTGAGAGTTTTTTGACCGTTTATTTGCATATACTTAGTGTAACGACCTGAATATAATTTGCCATTATTTATGACGTGTTTGCTGACGTGGTGGACAGCTCATACGCTCGTGGGACCCGTAGTTAGGCTTGTGCGCGCCTGGAGCTAGGTAAATAGTACCTTTGTGTGCTGAATTGCTTAATTTGTGATGTTTATCTTGAAATAGCGTATATGGCATCACAATGTGTGTTAGTCTATTTCATTTGACGTGCGAGACCGAGTGTTATGTATTCGCCTCGATATGCGTGTCGACGCGGGTACCGGGTAGTCTAACCGACTTACTACTAGGCCGGGGGAACTAAAACACACAAAATGAATAAAAATCAGTTAAATAAGTAATATGGAATGCCTAATTGGTGGTTAGGGACATGGTAGTACGCGTATATCACGTATCGGGACGCGAAATCGGGTGTCGGAACACCCAAAATGGACTTTTTGAGTTACATACAAGGGTGAGTGTGCCAAAGGTGTCCCAATTGGAGTTATGAGGGGTTAGAATATGAGTAAAGAAGGTCCATGAGATTGCCTTGAGATGTGTAAGTGATAAGTGATGCAAATTCAACCTTTAAAAGTCAACATTTTCTCATTTCCACCACATTTTCTCTCTCCTCACTATCTTATCCGAGATTGAGAGAAGGAAAAACTAGGGTTTGAGTGGTTTCTCTTGGTGATTCAAGGAGCTTGGAGGGGTGAAACATTAAAACCAAGGTGAGAATCACTTACACCTTCACTTCCTCTATCTTTTGATCTTATTTTTGTAGATTTTGGTGAGGTTTGGTGATTGTTGAGTTGGTGTTTAGATGTGTTTCAAGTGTTTTTAAGTATTGTTGTTGGTGTTGTGGCTGTTGTTGGGTTGGTGAGGGAGAAGAAAACCCAAAATCTTGACAAGTTTACTGCCAAGAACGCGATTAGCGCGCTAATGACAAATAGCGCGCTAGACCAGAAAATTAGCGCGCTAATGCCAAGTCCTAGCGCGCTAATGCACCCCTGTTTTAACATACTTTGTGTGACATGACTTAAAACACCTACAAATGCCTAAATATAATCTATTTATGGAACTAGGTCTTTACGGGCTGTAATTTGGGATATCCGGGACTAGGCGAAAACAGACCGGGGGCTAGTGACGGTACACGAAGTGCGATGTGAGGTGCAGTATCCCAAATGAAATTACTTGAGCAATATTTCTTTTTGTTGTTGAATTCATTTCATGTCTTTCAATACTCTATTCCTGGTATGTGTATAATGGACGAACGTTGAGGCTCTCCCTCCGTGCCATTTCTGTGTGTATGTCCACTAGGCCATAACACGTGTGCCATCTCGGTGAATAGGGCTACCCGAGAGAGTGACGAGCACGTGTGGGTGCATCGTAGGTTCCACGTCGACTTCCTAGCGGATCCAGCTACTGGCCTTGCTTGAGTGCTACTCGCCGGCAGTAGTCTGTGGAAGAGTCCGAAGTATGGCGCTAGTATGACCCTAGGGGCTAGGAACACACACTTTGAGCTTTACTATTACATTTGCATGCGATGAGCACAGTTGCGTGTATTTTATTTCCGCATGTTTATTTAATAGTTTTGTTTCAACTCCAGTACTTACTTTCCGTATTGCTCACTTAATTTCCTTGGGAATACTCACTCTAGACTCGTCATCTGTCTTTTTGTGATGGCTTGAGTGCAGATCCTAGTATGAGCCGGGGCAAGGGCAAGCTGCCGGAATACAAAGACGTATAGCCAGGCTTGTACGTTTGTATATACATATTTTGTTTTATTTTGGGATTTGGGATTGTATGATACACTAGGACTTATACTGTTGATACATTGAGGTACATATGACATATGGATTTTCCACACTAGGTATCAGAGTTAATTTCATAACTTCCGCTGTGATTTATTTGGGTTGAAAATGATCATAACAAATGACTTGAGTTCAGTAACAATTTAAACAATAAATTGTTGTAAAATGACGTTAATAATGAGTAAATGGTGGATGAGTAGGCATGAGGGACACAGCTGGCGCTGGTAAGCCAGGTTGTGGGCCCACATCGACCCCCTTGGTGGTCCATTCGGAAAATGGGCCGTTACACTTAGGCTTGCAATTGACTCCAACAAACTTCATAGACTCTTTTATTCCGACTGTCACCAATTCATTCAATTATTCAAAGACAGGTGGGGCCCTCACACCAGTCTTCTATGCTGTGAATGAATCATGATTATGAAACGAGGTTACTTAGACTTTTGGTCATGCACAACTACTCCAGAGTCTTACCTGGACTAAAGGATCTCGTTTGTATCACTTCCAATAGTCATAAGTCATCTTAACGTCTCATCATTTTATATAAATAAAGTCTATTCCGTTCTTTTTTTGTCAGTCTTGGCTATTCTAACTTTTATATCGTTCTTTGTCCTTTTAGAAACTTACTAGGACTTTGCTTCACACCTAGGCCACTTACAACTTCTTAGTCTTGACTTAAGAAGGTAATTTATCTCTTTTTTTTTCAAAAATTTAGCTACGGATGGTGCAACTTCTTATAATCATTCAGTCAATTGAGATCTTCCTTAGCTATTCTTAATTCAATGTAGAAAACATGTTGTAACTCAAACATTTTTCTGTTTGTTATTGCCTTAAGTTGTTTACATTAGTCAATTGTTTCTCGACTTTTCTTTTTCTCAGAAAGAAATTTGGTACTTTTCAAGAGACTAAGATATTAATGTATCTTACTATCCATCAATTCACTACATCTATCTATTCCTTTGTTATAATTTAAGTCGTAGTGATAGACATCATAACTTAATTTGATTAGAAGTGATTATTGGGTACTCTGAATTTCAAAACACAACTACTAGTGTTTTATTTAATAGCTAATCCTAGTTATTTTCATACTGTTATCCCCAATTTCAACTTTCAACACGTTGATCTTATCACTACGTCTTTCATTTTCAAGTAAGAGATTTCGTTGATCTTTGTTTCGTAACAACACCTAATCCGATATTAACAAAGATTAATTCTAACTCGTCTATTTCCTATCGTTTTAACATTTCCTTATTCAACTCATAAAACCACTATACTCAATGTCGCTTATGAATAAGTAACTTGAGTAATAACTAATGAAAAAAATTCAGTACATCTTTTTAGAAGTTATTTGATTGTTTTCAACCATGGTTATATTACACATTTCACTTTGTGTTTCGTTTCGGAAAGGAGACAATATCTGTCTCAAATTATATTATTTAAAATTTTTTTAGAAACCGACTTAGACAACTTGACTGATCATATGACAATCCCATTGTGATTTTCTAGTCAAATTTAATTTGTCTCATAAATTTATGTTTTCCAAACTTTTGTTTCCTTTTTCTTTTCATTGAGACTACTTCAGAAGCAACTCTCAATTGGTTATATATCAAACCAATACTTTATAGAATAGGTCTTCTTGAGTTACTAGTTCAACCGGTACTAACCTCATTCTAAAACTCAAGATATTCAAATCTTATGCATCCTAATAGTCTCAATTTCATTTCAAGTTTACCAAAAAATTTCAATTGTTTGAGACTTATTTTAAGTCTATTTTGGTACTTTCTTGAGCGTTTCATAATTGTAATAGTTCGATACTTTCAATTTTTAAGAAGTTCACGTTTAGTGGTTACGTACTTGAATTACTTGGTCTTCTTGCTCAACCAATTTCCCATTGGTTTTATAACTAACTATTTTCCTCAGTTATATTGGTATCGAACTATTTTCAGTACTTCCTCTTGTGAGATTTAGACTTTTCGAGTCTATTTCATTTCTAATCATGCTTAGTTTTGTTTACAAAGTCTATTCTCTCTTTTATTATCTGTTTTTATTCTAACTCACCATATCTCGCGAGTTAAATATCGAATAGACTTAGAGAATACACTTCCTATCGTATATCTAACGATAATATATAATTACATAAAAAACATAACACAATAACCAAATATCCCAACTCACAGTCACATCCCAACTAATCGTGCTCACTTATTCTTTGGTTCCCAACCAAAGTTATCCTTAAATAAGCCAAACCTGGCCATGATACCAACTCTGTCAGGGCCCGTCTCACTAAGTCTTGACTTAGCCTAATTCCCATAACTAGGCATCTAATCCATTCAATTAACTTCAACTTCAAAATAATTTTTATTTCAATCCTTGATAATGCTCAAAAACTAGATTTATATCCTCAGCCGACCTCGATTCTTAATTTATTTTGTTAGAGAAAATTAAAAAATCATATCCGTATTTTATAAAAACTTTGGCAGTACCTCCCCTAAAAGTGGCCAGCCAGAAAAATCACCTAATAGACAACAGAATGAGGAGATACCTAAAATGACTCACAACTCCCCACAGTTCACATTATATATCAAATTTAAACTTTATCAAATTACTTCGAGTATTCGATACATCATTTACAGTTTTGCTAACTCTATATAACCTAAAATTAAACATAAACCTATATACTTTCTTAAACCAATTTATGAGACTCTCATAACTTATCTAACGATGTTTCATGACCTACACTCTCCCCGGAACCCAAAACAATAATTTATAACATGATTAGACTAAGAATTAAACATTAAACACTTAAAACATATCACTAAGGTCTTCAAGTCTTGTCCATTCTTTCTTGTCTTCACCGATAATCTGACATCGTAAAAAACAACTCGAAGATGTCAGGTAAGTAAACTCCTACACTGCTCTGTACTTCTGCAAATGTTAGTCCGAATACATGGAGACATGTAATTGCATTTCCAAATAAAAAGAAACTTATATAACAACAAAAATCCCTCATTTCCAGTTCGAAGCTCACTAATAGGTCGGCCACCCCAAAAGTGAACCTAAAATTGTACTACGAGTTCAATGCATGCACGCCAAAAAACTTGCATGCCTTGGTTATTACGTTTTCTAGTATATTTGGTTAGGAAATCTAGCTTCGAGTCTTGCTCGTGAGTCGTAGCACTAACAAGCCATCGTCCGGAATGACATGAATGCATGACCAAGAATGATGCGAAATGCAATGCAAACTAAACATAAATGCATGTACTAAGATAAATCATTAAATAGTAAAGACCACTATGTAGGGTTTACTTATAACCGAACCAAGTCAAAATTGGTTGTGAAGCCTCTCACAATGTTCCCTAGCTTCCACGTACCTCCACATATCCTATTAAATCTTAAAAATTCAACATTAAGAGTTAAAACTCTATATAATACTTCAAAGTCATATTTCAATTTACAATGGGATTAAAATCCCCTAACATTCTTTTTCGACTATTTAAAGTCTTTGAAAGCACCTTCACACCTCTTTTTCTTTGAACCTCTAAAAATGTTCTAAACCATTTATTAGATTCCAAATAGTATCTTAACTACCTAGTAAACTTCACAATCACTTATAATTCGTCTATGCATTCCCAATTGAAGTTTTGAACTCAAATTAACAATTCATAGGCCGTGCCTATCTCAAACCTCGATTACAACCTTCAACAAGTTCTAATTTGACTCTTTTCAACTTAATTGAATCACCAAACCATATATTTTGCCTCACTACACCAACACCAATGTTATTTAATTTCCTTTGATCATCAAACCATTTTAACTCCTTATATTTTAACCGATTTTTCATTTTAGAACTCAAACAAGTTCCATATTACTTATCAAACCATGACTTAACTAACTTAATTTACCTAAAAACCAATTTATACAACTCATTTTATTAAATAACAAATCAAAACGTCGAATTCGACCAATTTTCCCCTTTTCACAGTTTTTCTCCTTATTTTGTTCAATTTGTTTCTCTCCGAGTGCCACGGTGTAGCATCCTCTATCCTGATTAGGGCGATACTCGCCTTGAAACCCTAATTAAGCCCCAATAATCCAGCAAGACTTAACTAGAGCTAGCAGCCTCATCGTCTGTACCTGATAAACTCAACTTGTATATTAATATCGAATAAACAAAACAAAGTATAGGCTGGAAAAAATTAAAACTTTTCGATATATATACAATATATACAAAAATACAGAGTTTACCAAAACTCAAAACCTTGATTATAAACTTCCCAACCCTGTTCATATACATCAAAATATATCAAACAGTGTATATAAGTACAAGAAGGCTTATTACATTGTAGAGAAGATAACAAGACACCTAAATCTTCTCCTTTCCCTTAGTTGAAGCGTTCGGTAGCGAACCTGAAATATTAAATTCGGGTGAGCGCTCCAACTTGCTCAGTAAGTAAGGATTCACAAAGCCATCAACATTCCATATAATAATCAAGAATATTATTCAATAGCAATATGCACAAATGTTAACTAACAAGAAAATGGAAAACATATAATTCAATACATAACATATGCAAATCAATTTATCATCGACTATTACACGGTGATTCCCATTTAATTTATAAAATTAGAGTCGATTACCCACCGATGCCATTAATGTTATTGCTAGATCAACATATTGGCCGATATGTTATCTAGCCAATCCATTAATGTTTAATGGTTTTATCCGAAACCCTCTAGTGAGTATGTAATCCACACAACCTATAAACTGAGTAGGAAGTTACATATAGACAGGGAAGGTAACCCATCTCCTTATAACCTGGTCTCAGTTCCAGGAACTTACTCTTGTGAATCACATTAAACACCATTTTTCGTTTATTGAAAACCATCACAGTGTACATAGTCCCCCATTTTAGTCCATAAACTACATGAACTACTTATAGTAATATTGCCGGGCAACGTTGATAGATAAGCGAATCCGTACTTACCTTGGTCTAGGTTTCTGTTCCAAATTCCTAGTTTTTCGGGCACTCAAGCTCTCATGGGAATCCAACACCTATCACAGACCATTTGTAATCAATTTGGGTCCAATACCCAATAATCAAAACCCCTAGTTCAGTCCCTAAGTCCTTAGGAAATCTTAAACAAAACTCGACAATACTATAATTTTTTGGGTGGGAGCGTGCTCCCTTAGTGGGTGGAGTGTGCTCCAACAGATGTGTTCATCACAACTGATGAAGGGAGCGCATTCCTCTGCTAGGTGGAGTGCGCTCCACCTGTACTACCTCGACAGTACATATGGGACAACCACTGTTCCATCCATAAATCCTTGAACCAACAACATACACTCCCAAAACTCATTACTGAGGACCTCTAGTGAGGTAACGAACCATATCCAGTCATCAAACAACATAATTCACTAAGATTTAATCATCACCATCGAATTGAACTTCAACTAACACAAAAACAAAATATACCAAAGTGATGATCTCTAGCTTTTAAGTTGTTTGAGCTCCTCAATCCGCACCAAATCCACTCCCTGATCCATCTATAATGATCATAAATCAAACCTAAACCTTCTCTCACTGTTTATCGATTGATCAAATGAGATAAGTATGAGGTTTTTTTAAATATATGGATTTTTCTCGAGATACGCATTGTGCTATCTTGAGATTGATCAAATGAGTGATGTGCTAACATGACACTCTTTAAAGTGACACACACGTTGACACCATCGAACACTTATGCTCCTCTCGAGGTGATCCAACGATCCATATAATTCAGACCAATCTTTTAATTTCTAATATATATATTTATATATCCAATGTATAAAAATATATATCTCGTGTATTCTCGCCAATAAATTCACCGGACATGCCTACGAGTACTATCGGGTGTGCACATTCATTCCATGACCACTCGTCGCACTTAGTGTACTGATAATTCATTGTTTATTATTTATTTTCTATTTATAGGCTTGTATATAATTCATTTATTATATTACAACTTATATAAATTTGTTAAACAATCCAAACAAACACGAATCATCATACAAACACACGCATATGTTAATCAAGGTACATCGGACTTAACCATGAGCCTAACTCAGGTTTATTATGATTTAGATTAGTACTAATCACCAGCTTAAGGTAATAGGTTGTTACAGTCTCCCCAATTTAAAGCGATTTCGTCCTCGAAATTAAATTAAACATAAAGTTACCTGTAGTTTCGAAGAGAAATGGAAATTGCTCCTTCATATAGGATTCCCGCTCCCAAGTTATTTCCTCATTTTCGTGAAATTCGTCATTTCACCTTAACCAGAGGTGTCTTTTTGGTTCTCAGCATCTGAATCTTACGATCAAATATCTGAATCGGCTGCTCGTTGTAAGATAAGTCTTCTCGAAGATCAAATTCATTCCAATCAATCATTGGAGTGAACCGAGTCTCCGTTTTGCAAAGCATAGACACATGGAAGACATTATGAACTCTGGTTAGCTGAAGAGGTAACTCTAACCTGTAAGCAACATGACTAATCCTTTCCTATACCCTGAACGATCCAATGTACCTTAGAGCTAGCTTACCTCGCAACCCAAATATATTTAATCCCTTCATAGGTGAGACTTTCAACAGGACAAGATTGTCCTATGAAAAATTTAAAAACCTATGATGTTTATCAGCGTATCTCTTCTGTTTGAGCTGTGTTGTAGTCAAACACTAGCAAATCTGCTGAATTCTCTCTGTATAGTCCTGAATCAATTCTGACACCAACGAAACTGTATCTCCAACCTCTTTCTAATACGCAGGTTAACGACAAGGCCGACCATACAGAGCTTTAAAAGGATCCATTCCATTGCTAACGTGATAGCTATTGTTATATTAGAACTCACACAGAGGAATATATTTCTCCCAATTACCACCAAACTCCAAGACACAAGCTCGAAGTATATCCTTTAGCACCAATATTAACCGCTCGGTCTATCCGTCAATTTGAGGATGGTATTCCGTATTGAGGTTAAGAACAATTCCCAATTATCTCTATAATTCACTCCACAGTCTGAACGTGAATCTCGGATGTCTATCCGAAGTAATCAACACTAGAACTTCATGAAATCTCAACACCTCCTGTACGTACACCTCACATAATCGGTCAAGAGGATCTCGCATGGAAATTGGTAAGAAATGCGCAGACTTCATCAACCTATCAACTACAACCCATACCATGTCGATATATGTTCCTATTTCTACTCAGGAATATGCAACGAAAGCAAAAACCCTCCAGGTTTCCTATGCTCAGCCTTAACTTGCTGATATATCTTACATCTTTTTATAAACATAACAATATCAGTCTTCATCCCAGGTCACCAATAAACACGCCTCATATCGCAATACATCTTAGTATTACCTGGATGAATAGAGTAAAGAGATATATGAGATTCCTATAACAACTCCTTCCTCAACTGATCTTGAGCTGGAATCCATAATCTATCCCTGAACTGTAACACACCATCATCAGAAACTGATCAATTAGGATGATCTGCATTAGCTGCTAATTTTTGACATGCTATATAATCCTTATTAGCTTTCTGACAATCAACCACCTGCTGAATCATCTCCGGTTCAGCCCGAATCTGAGCAAAGAAGAACATATTAGTAGCTTTGGAACTAGCTATCTCAGTTGATGATGTGCCAGCTGGACTTTCATGAATCATCATCACTGAAGCTTCCTTAAAAAATCTAAACTGAGAAGCTTTCGTAGTAGCTACGTTCTTTCTGCCTGTTCTTCTCATACTCAAGGCATCTGCAACCAAATTTGCTTTGCCTAAATGATACTCTAGAGTGAAATCATAATTCTTGAGGAACTCAAGCCATCTACATTGCCTCATATTCAGTTCACTTTTAGTAAACAATATTTCAGTCTTATGATATGAAAATACTGTATACTTCTCACCGTACAAGTAGTGCCTCCAAATCTTCAAGGTAAAAACAACTGCAACTAGCTTAAGATTATGAACTGGATAATTTCTTTCATGAACCTTAAGTTGCCTTGAAGCATATGCTATAACTCTGCCTTCCTGCATTAGCACACAGCCCAAGCCTGAATGAGAAGCATCATTATAAATCACTAATTCCTTCCCCGATTTAGGCAATGTAAGAAAAGGCGTCGTAGTCAACCTATCTTTCAAACCTTTGAAGGAAGCCGTGCACTCATCCGACCACACGAAGTCAACATATTTCTGTATTAATCGAGTCATTGGCCGAGCAATACGACAGAATCCATCAACGAACCATTTGTAATAAACCGCTAACCCCAGAAAACTCTGAACCTCTGACACTGTGGTAGGAGTAAGCAAATATTTGATTGCCTCAACCTTTATACCCTCAGCATTAACCACATGTCCACGAAATTTGACCTCTGAATACCAGAATTCATATTTACTAAACTTGGCATATAGGTAATTATCCTTTAGAGTCTGCCATGTAACTCTGAGGTTGTGCGAATACTCTTCCTCAGTCTTCAAATAAATCAAGATATCATCGATAAACATGATGATAAACTGGTCAAAATAAAGTCTAAATACCCTATGCATGAAATCCATGAACATAGCAGGAGCATTGGTGAGCCCAAATAGCATCACTATAAACTCGAAGTGCCTATAGCGAGTGCTGAAAGCCGTTTTCGAGATATGCTCATCTCTGATCCTTAGTTGAAGATAACTAGATCTTGAATCAATCTTCGAGAAATGTATGGCACCCTTCAACTGATCAAACAAATCATCAATCTTGGGTAATGGATATTTGTTCCTGATAGTCACCTGATTAAGTTGTCTATAATCAACATGTGTAGGGTTCCGTCATTCTTCTTCATAAAAAGAACCGATGCTCCCCACTGTGACATACTAGGATGGATTAACCCCTTATGTAGCAACTCTTCAAGCTAAGTCTGCAGCTTACGTAATTCCTTTGGTGCCATACGGTGTGGAGGAATAGATATAGGTTTGGTACCAAGAATAAAATCAATGATAAAGTCAATGACACGTGGTGGTGGAAGTTTAGGCAAGTCAGATGGAAAGACTTTCGAAAATTCACAAACCACGGGTATCTCACTGACCTTAAGTTCATGTCCAGGCTCTCCAAATGTGATAACTCCTGCCATAACTTTTAAATCTTGAGGAGTAGCTTCCCTTTCACGAGTTACAAATCAAGAAGGATTATAGCCTTTATAGACTATAATTTCAGAAAGGTTAGGAATCTGAAAGATAACCATTTTATGGAAACAGTCAATACTGGCATGGTATATTGACAACCAATCCATCCTTAGTAAGGCATCAAATTCTAGGAAATCCATTACTCTCAGATCAAATGGAAGTTCATTCTCCCCAATTTTGACTACAGATCATTCGTAGATAAGGTTAGGATAAACTTTCTCACTCACTGCTATGCTTAAAATCAACAATGTACTGGCTCTAATAGGTTTCAGTTTCAACTCATCAACTATTGCACCGACAATAAAGGAAACTCTCGACTAATAATGTTCAATATACCTTCCACAAGCCTCTGATTTGCCTCTAGGTCTGCCTCAGCTACAACATGAGCTTGTCCTCATGCAGCAATGCTGTACTACCTACCAATGTGGCCAGGGACATAGAACATTCTCTCTGAATATACCCCATCTGTCCACACTGATAGCATATTGTTGAAGCCCTCTAAGGATAAACATTGGTCTAAGAAATTTGCCCCGATCTACTCGGTTTCTATAATGATTGTGCTATGCTTTTACCCTACCTCTAGATTGAGATGGTGGCAAAGGTGGTTTGGCTACTGAAACCTTAGAAACTGGTGGAACCAGTGCACTAAAGAAATTCATCCCCGCACACCCTGACTATGTAGTTATGCCAGCTACACTCCTCTTCCTCTTATTCGACCAAAAAATGAACAAATTCTTGGATTATTTGACTTCCAGGATACTGTGGTACTGGTGGTGGCACAAGTACTGTACCAAAAGGTCTCGCTAGCATAGTTGCTTCCACCTCAATCGCACTCTCAAATATAAAAGCGTAGCTAGTGCGAGGATGAGAAGAAACCACAACTCTGATCTCGTAGTTCAGCCCACCAAGAAACAAATAAATCTTGTTCTCCTCCAGCTCTATCATCTCAGGAGCAAATTCACTCAACTCAGTGAACCTCCTCTCATACTCTTGTACATACATAACTCCCTATTTTAGTTGAATGAACTCAGTCTTCTTCTTCCTGTTCCTGACTGAATTCGACCAATTTTCCTTTTTTTACAATTTTTCTCCTTATTTTGTTCAATTTGTTTCTCTCTGAGTGTCACGGTGTAACATCCTATATCCCGATTAGGGTGATACTCACCTTGAAACCCTAATTAAGCCCCAGTAATCCATCCAAACTTAACTAAAGCTAGCAGCCTCATCGTTTGTACCTGATAAACTCAACTTGTATATCAATATCGAATAAACAAAACAAAGTATAGGCTGTGAGAAATTAAAACTTTTCGATATATTTACAATATATACGAAAATACATATTTTACAAAAACTTAAAACCTTGATTATAAACCTCCCAACCCTGTTTATATACATCAAAATATATCAAACAATATATATAAATACAAGAAGGCTCATTACATCGTAGAGAAGATAAGAAGACACCTAAATCTTCTCATTTCCCTTAGCTGAAGTGCTGGGTAGCGAACCTGAAATATTAAATTTGGGTGAGCACTCCAACTTGCTTAGTAAGTAAGGATTCACAAAGCCATTAACATTCATATAATAATCAAGAACATTATGCAATAACAATATGCACCAATGTTAACTAACAAGAATATGAAAAACATATAATTCGATGTATAACATATGCAAATCAAATTATCATCGACTATTACATGGTGATTCCTATTTAATTTATAAAACTAGAGTCGATTACCCACCGACGCCATTAATGTGATTGCTAGACTAACATACTGGCCGATATGCTGTCTAGTCAATCCATTAATGCCCAATGGTTCTATCTGAAACCCTCTAGTGAGTATGTAATCCACACAACCTATAAACTGAGTAGGAAGTTACATATAGGTCGGAAAGGTAACCCATCTCCAATATAACCTGGTCTCTGTTCCAGGAACTTACTCTCATGAATCACATTAAACACCATTTTCCATATATTGAAAACCATCATAGTGTACATAGTCCCCCATTTCAGTCCATAAACTACATGAACTACTTATAGTAAGATAGTCAAGCAATATTGATAAATAAGCGAATCAAACTTACCTCGGTCTTGGTTTTCATTCCAAATTCCTAGTTTTTCGGTCACTCAAGCTTTCATAGGAATTTAACACTTATCACTAACCATTTGTAATCAATTTATGTCCAATACCTTATAATTAGAACCCCTAGTTCAGTCCTTAAGTCCATAGGAAATCCTAAACAAATCTCTGCAATACTGCTGTTTTTTGGGGTGGGAGCATATTCCCTCAGTGGGTGGAGTGCGCTCCAGCAGCAGTGTTCATTACAACTGATGAAAGGAGCGCGCTCCTCTGCTAGGTGGAACGTGCTCCATCCGGTACAGTCTCGATAGTACACAGGGCAACAACCACTATTCCATCCTTAAATCCTCCAAAAAATAACATATACTCCCAAAATTCATCAGAGATGACCTCTAGTGAGGTAAGAAACCATATCCTGTCATCAAACAACATAATTCGTAAAGATTTAATTATCACCATTGAATTGAACTTCAACTAATACAAAAAGAAAACATACCAAAGTGATGATCTCTAGTTTTAAGTTGTTTAAGCTCCTCAATCCGCACCAAATCCACTTCCTGATCTATCTCCAATAATTAGAAATCAAACCTAAACCCTCTCTCATTGTTTATCGATTGATCAAATGAGATAAGTATGAGGTTTTTGTTTAAATATATGGATTTTTCTCGAGATATGCATCAAGCCATTTCGAGACCGATCGAATGAGTGATGTGCCATCATTACACTCCTTAAAGTGACACACATATCGATACCATCAAACACTTACGCTCCTTTTGAGGTGATCCAACGATCCATATAATTCAAACTATCTTTTGTTGATGTAAATTTACAATTTCATTTAGTTATGCTTTGAGTTTTGAAAATCTCGATGATATTGTATATAATTGTGGATTTGACGTTGTAGGATAGGTTTTGTAAGATTGTGTAAATGTGAGCATTAATGTCATCTACGAAGACTTAGTTGATATATTTGCATCATTTGGCGTATGCATGATACATGTTATATGAATTTTGGTTTTTTTAGGTGATTTGATGGTCGAGTTGCATTGCATTGTTGTTAGTTACTTGAATTTGAAGAAATGGCAAGAACAAGGAAACAAGTTAGCCAAACTAGAGCAAATGATTTTGAGGCATCTACCTTTGGAAATCCCAATGATGAATAGTCTAGTCCTTTTAAATCCAAAATTTTCATTTGTAAAGAGGTTAAGGAACGATATGAGAAAATCATACGTAGGGAGTTCATTTATGTAAGAGGAATTAATTTTTCTGGCCTAGTACGATAAAAGAGTAAATAATTTCATTAGGCGACAAAATCAGGAGCATCTTACTCAAAATTATAGAAAGAACAAAGTGAAAGGAATGAACGTGATTGTTTATAAGTTTTACGCCAATGCAAAATTCACGGCCGAGGATGAGCCAGTGAAGGTGAGAGGGATTTTCGGTCCATTTAATGTGTATGGGATTAATAGCATCTATGGATTGGAGAGCTTGAATATAATAGAATTGCAACCAAGTTTCCCGACTAGCATATATAAGAAACCCTATAACCTATACCCTTTTAGAGCTATATAGATATCACTGGCTATCCTAGGACAATAAGGATGGGTAATGGGAGCCGAGAATGTGCCTAAGCACATTAAGTAGGGGAGTGCTAGGAAAGTGCACCGAATATGACAACATTTCTTTGCTACATCATTATTCCCCACTTCTCAGCAAGGTGAGATCAATAAGCCGAAAACGACTTGTCTTTATGAGATTACAAAGTTTAAAAAGATCAACATCGGGGATATCATACATAACAATCTATGGGATTCAATCATGTCAGAAAGGGACAACAAGTTGTTTCCTATATTGATTACTTAGATGTGCTTAAAGGCCGGGGTAAGACTAAAAGATGATGAAAAATTTGATATAGAGGCACAAGCCACCATGGATGAAGCTTTCATGCTTACGTTAAAACCATCACTTGGTTACCAAGACTCCGAGGAGGAGAGAGAGAGGGCCGAGGGAGCTAGACTTGAGGCTGAGTTGTTAACCGAGAAGCAAGAAGATCAAGCAACAACATAAGCAACAACATGAGAACTAGCCCAATAGCTAGAACATGAGGAAAATGAAGAAGAGGATGAACAACAGCAGCAAGGATTTACCGAGGGCTACAAGTTTGTAAACCTAGAGATAGGATAGCAGGACTTAGAAAATCCTGAAGTCTTTCTACCACCTCCTCCACCACATGCACCTATACACCACTAGAGGATTTGACTCCACGACAACAGAGGCTGTCGATAGTAGAGATGAGGAGACAATATACCAGGAGGACATGCCGCAATATTAGGCAGCCATGCTGAGATATGAGTAGGATATGGAAAGAAAAAACAATACCGATGGAACTACGCAATTTCATGTTATTTGTTGATTATCATCGAGACATAACTAGATATGAGAGGAGCAGATGGTTGAGACCTACTGATAGGTCAATTGGTTTCCAGCAGCACTACCATATGTGTTTGATATGTAGTTCTTGTAGAGCAGGAGGGTGGATCATCTATTGACACCATCCCAAGTTGGAGTAGTGATGCTGATGACGATGATGGCGCGCAGTCCTGAAGTCAGTGTAATAGGAATCCTTTAGACTTAGGGAGTTGATAGTGACTTTGATACCATTTAAATTTTTTATCATTTAGGATATTTTGCTAATTATTTACTTGTTTTAATGTTTATTTTAGTTTATTATAACTTGAGTTATTACATATGTTTGCGTGTTTTAGTGTTTTCATGTTTCAAGCTTACTTTTAAACCTTGAGGATAAGTTTTGGTTTAAGTTTAAAGGTATCGACACTACACTATGGGAAATGGTAAGACAGGCTGAGAAATAAGGATAAACACTCCATGTATGATCGTTTAAATTTTAATTTAAAGCAGTTAAGGAGGAAATAAATTTTTTGTTTTATCTACTATTTAAATGTTTAAGTAGTATAGATTATGTTATATATAGTAATATGCAATGAATAAGTAGTTCATTTGCATGTTCATGCCCTTACTTGTGGATGAGTAGAACAAGTGTCTTTTTGATATGAAACTCTAGAGAATGTTTTAAATTTTTGAAGAAGAGAAACAATGAAATGTAGCAAACAATGGTGTGATTTCATGATTAGAAACCTAAAGTTAGGGAAGACCTTGAACTTGAAACAAAAGCAAGAAACTATAACAATTCTTGTGGAAAAAGTTAGATCTCTAAGGATTCTATAATAAGTGTGAATCTTACTTGTAAATACAAAGCAAATACAGACTTAGTGCAAAGAGGGGAATAAATATGCATTATAAATGAGAAGTTGGAGTTAACTTACTTGATTTAGTTAAAGTGAAAAAAGCTAACAAAAGTTTTAGAAATAAAAAAATGAGAGAATCCCACAAGTTATATTGGAAATGGAGCAGAGAACTTGATGGTTAAAAAAATATGAAAAGAATGAAGTCCATAGGAAAAGGAGCAGGGACTGTTAAATAAAAAAAATGAAAAGAAGAAGAAGAAATGAAAGAAGAAAATAAAGAAAAGAAGGCAGAAGTAAACTAAAACTCTTCAAATAAAAGATTTAGCTCGAGTACGAGTAGCTAATTGACTTAAATTTCTATTCCAACTATGTTAAGTCCTATAGACTCTTGAAGTGTTAAAGTCTACTAAAGATGAGTTTGATCTATGCTTATTTGTGAATTCTTAAGCTTAATGAGAAATCATGAGATTGTACACTTGCTACTTGAGTGCTAAAATAAAACAAACTTGTAAGTAGTGATGGTTTTTTGTTGTGACAACTTTAGTATTTTGAAAGTGAAATTATGTGTTGTTAAAGCTACATGCCATAAAAATATAAGTTTTTGCAAAGAAAAACTCTTGAATGGATTGTTAACTTGAAATTAGTAAATTAAAGGATACTTCATGAATAATGTAATTGAATGAGAACTAGTATTAGGAGACTTAGTAGAATACACCTTTGCTTGGGACTCATAAAATCTTAAGTTTGGGGGTATTCGATAAGTGATTATTTATACATATATATAGGGTTAGTTTAGTCATATATTGAGTATTAATATCTTCAAATGAGCTCTAAATCATGGTATTATTGCTTTTTCAGGGAATTAAGGTGTAAAGGAAAGAATTGAGGAAAATCGGGAAGAAACAGAGTAAAAAGTCATAAAAACACACTTGGCGCCGTGGCTATAGGTGTTGACGTTATGGGCATACAAGGCACGTCGTGGGAAGGAAAGGCACGACGTGGGAGAGAAGAAAAAGTGAAGAAAACTAACTTTGGAGGTGCGCCATAGTAGCGGCGTTGTGGAGCACAGTGGATGGCTCCGAGTAAGCAGGTAACAACGCCAAGACACCAGGGAGCAAGGAAACATGCATCCAGTGTTGGCACAGTGGCGGCGTAGTGGGCTAAAAGGCACGACGCTGAGGCAGTAAGTGATAGCGCCAGACAAGCAGGAAATAGAAAGTTAAAGTTTTAATTCGAGTTAAATTGTAAAGTAGGTTTTCAAATTTTTATTAAGGAATATAAATAGGTATTTGGACGTGGTAAACTAACCATATACCAACTATTAGCCACCATTAGAGTAATTAAGCATAAGGTTTACATTGAGTTTGCGTATTAAGGAATTTATGTGAAGAAAACATTGAAGACTTCATGTTTGCAATTCAAGTTTGGTTTCGTTGATTAATTCAAGGTAATATTTATATTCATCTTTGATTTACAATTATTTCCATTATGAATTGTGATATTTGTGTTTCAATGAAGTGTGAATAGTCTATTTATCTTAGGGATCAATGGATCCTATAGTATGAATGCTATGGTTTGAATATGATTTAAAAAGTCAATATAAAAAATGCAATGGTTAGAATTTGTGTTGATTCTGAGCATAATGCTTTAGACATCTTGATTATGTGTTTAATGAACTTAGACTTTAGAAGTTATCATGACCATTAAAGCTTTTAATCCGAACATGAACGGTACAACTGTAAAATACACAACATCGTTTGATAGTTGTTGATTAGGGAGACGCATATAGTAAACTTAGTTGGTTATGAATCCAAAGATTTGAGACTTAAGGCAATGTGGAGCTTATGTTATTCACATCGATTTGTGGAGTTCTAGTTTGCATATTAGAATCTTTTCTGTCATGACAGTGAGTTGAAGTGGATTTGAAAGAAATTTGTCTATTCAAATTAGACGTTGCAGACAACATATAAAGATGTAAAAATAACTACACAGCATAGTATTAAATTACTTAGGTGAAGTTATGAACTAAGATATCCTTAATACAAGAGTTCAAGTAAAGTTTACATTGATTTGTAAGAGTAGTTTAGTTTAGCAGAAAACTAATTAAAAGTGAATCCCTTCGCAATAGTTCAAGTTAAATAGGTAACTAACAACTAGCGCAAAAAAAACTTTTCTCTGAGGACGATATCCGTAATCAACGTAAGTTGATTGCACTATTACTATAAGTGAGTTGATATACTTGCGACATGCACATTATTCATCACTCCAGAACTTATTCTCTCTTTGCATGAACATTGGGATGATTTGCTAAGAAATCCCACTAAGTTCCATTTTTATACTTGTGAGATTAAAGTTAAGCCCTTAATCTAAATGTGTACACCCATATCTAGGAACGTCAAAAATCCTCATTAGCTAAGTCACACACTCCAGTGACGTATATATTGGTACATATCAAGCCTAGGAATCATTATCTAGGATCATCTCTATGAAATCTAAAGGTCCACATTAACTAGTTCAAACTATAGTTCCCTTTTTAATTCAATTAAATTTAATTTCATATCATAGGCACATTAATTCAAGTGTAGGCTATTTAGGGTCTTAAATTAGTGTACTACCGCTTCCCTTAGTACCCGACTACCCGACATCCAATGCCTTGCGTCTCGGCACGCATTTTGAGGCGTGTCAATTCTTGCGTTCTTGATTTAATTAACTTAGCACATGATTTTATTATCATTTAATGTCACATTTACTTAGACTATACACATTTTAGTCTATATAGCATAGTCTAGATTCAATGTACCCGTACTTTGCCTACTCGATACCCGCGTTGACACGCTTTTTAAGGCGAATACTAGTTACACAATCTAACACGACATGATAAGGTAAATACACTCATGCAATGAAATATGCAATATTTAATAAGATACACCGTGATAAGGTAATCAATCAGGCAAATATAACTAATATACCCAATCGGGCATGCCCCTTGCCTATCTACGGTGTTCACATGGGTCTAAGCTGGCGTCCTAATCTGAAAATAAATAATAATAACGGCATTAATAAAAACGGACCGTTAAAACCATAATTCTAATTCACTAATATTCAACTAAATTCTATTCAATAATAAATACATAGCTAAACAAACACCTAAAACAATGAAAAATCAATTCGTTTTGCATCCAAACATGTTTTTTCAATCATATTGTCATGAGCATACTTTATAAAGTATGATAGATCATTAAACTCTAATCATAAGTAAGTAAATAACCCTTATCAAGCCATTAGTTCTCTTTATATCGGTGGAAAAGTCACGTTCTAATTTTATTAAGCTAACCTCTTTATATACACACATTAACTTCACGCAATAAAACTGCATTACATTTTGTGAAAACCTCGAACTACTGAATCTAACACCTTCGGAAAGCCACTTCAATGACTTAGATCTCAAATTCTCCTAAAAATAATAGACCTTTCAAACAATCCTAGTTACTAATTTAAACTAGAAATACATTCAAATGTCACAATACACATTCTAGACTATATATACAATACAAAGTTCATGATTAAAATCCACAAGTAATTATCTATTAAATTAATGAATTACAGAATACGATTGGTTTAAGGCATTAAGTACATAATCATCCCATCATAACTACATTGCAAAACGGGTCAAGTTCATGTTCGAACTTTGTTTAGATTAATAAATTACTCACTCATATTCATAAATAACATCGCAATAAACTAAATAAAAGACATAGATAAATACCTCAGGAATAAATACTTTGAATCTTCAAATCTTCTCCAAAAGCAATGAACAATAAAGCAATAAACTAAAACAATAAACAATGGCTCCTAGAGCAATGAAATATTGATGCAAGTACTCAAGGGCAATTGTTTTCGTAGCCCTATGGTCATATATATATATTATTCTAGGTAGTACATATTCTAAACTAACTCAAATGTCTTGTGGTTATTTAAGATTCTTGAAATTAAACTCAGTGATTCCTTAGCAATTAGTGGTTTAAGTGGAATCGTTGAGAGAATCCTTGGAAAATCAACCTTTGTGCTTTACTGATCTGAGTAGCGATTCCCTAGTACATATGTCAAATCGCTCACGAATCGTTGGCACTAATTTCCAGTTCTTCTTTGATTTATTGATGATTCTTTGCGTATTTTTTTCCAGTTCTTCCCTTTTTACTCCATTTCTCCATAAATTCCAATTATCACTTAAAATAACAAAAACGAGAGAAAACAACGTGTAATATTGTCTTTTACATCTAAAACCATCCTAAAATATACTATAAAACATTTCTAATTATTGACTTATCAAATACCCTCAAACTCAACACTTTGCTGTCCCGAGTAAAGGAATACTCTCAACCATATTCTCTTTTCTTCCATCATTTTGATTTCATAGTTATATACTCTTATTCTTAAATAGAAGTGATCATTTAATAGAAACATATTACCCACATAAAAATAAGAATCATGATATAATAGAAAGATTTAAAGAAAAATCCATTTAATTGACAACTCAACCTCTACTTATGCAATACACATCAGAATTCAAAGTTAAATCAATCACCATGGCTAAGCCACTATATAGGTTTTCTCAATCTCTATTGATAAGCATCAAGCTTACGATGACTAATATGGAATCTCAAGATACAAAAATCACTAAGTCAAACTCATTTTCAAACAATATTTAAAATATCATCATAATTAAAGTCAATAGAAATTTTTAATCACCCTTAATATTCATTTCATAATCATTTGTATGTTGGAATAAAAAAATATACTTCACTTAACTTAGCTATAAGCACTCAAGCTAAATCTTTTAATGAAGAGTTTTCACAAACTTCCTTCCATTTTTTTATATCTTTTTTTCTTTCTTCTTCAATTATTCATGTTCTAATATATTCTTCTTTTTCATATTCCTACGGTTCCATGCTTCATTTCCCTTGGAATCCATTATTCTTTTTTATAGGAGTTATTCCTCTCATTTTTTCCACCACTAGATTCCATGCTCCATTTCCTTTGAAATTTGTGGGTCTCTCTATTTTCTTCATTTATTCTTGAAACTCTTGTTAGCTCTTCTCACTTTCACTATAGTCAAGGAAGTATTCTTTCCAACTAAGTAAAGTTTATTGGCTAATTCATATTTTTCTCTTCAATTGTGGCATAAAATCTTTTTAATACATATATAAATATAAATACTTAATCCATAATCTGTATATAACAAGATTCTTAGAAATTTGTCTTGTTTATCTTGCACTATTATTTCGATCTTCTACTCATTATAATGTCTAACACAAAACAAGCAATCCCTTTTAAACTCCTCTAGTGTATACACAATTAGGTTAAGTCAAATAGGGTATAACAATTCCTTTCCATCATAAGATTCTTATTTTCATGAGTAAATATATCACTTCCATTTAAATCCAAATTATATTCAATTTCATATTCCTTACTAAATAAAGTAAAATGAAATGGAAAAATATTACTTGTTTTATGAAAAGTTTGGAAAATTAAAAATGTTCAACACTCAAATAGATTCAACCTCTTGTTTCTTCCATGCTTCACATCTTCATACTTCACTTCAGGTAATACCCCCAAACTCATTCTAAACCTTGTCCTCAAGGTTTGAAAATTAAGTCGGGTTTCCAACAAAAATAAGAATACCTCATTAAGCATAAATGAATAAATTAAATAAATAACAAACTAACATAAAAATGAATTTCATAAGGAAAACATGGTAAATTGAGAATTTTCAAACATCATTGAATTGAATTGAACACATTAAACCATTATATAAATTAAATCACACTATAGCAAATATATCATAGTAACATACCACATCATACATATCAAAACAGATAAACTAAGACCTCTTACAATATCACTCAGAGAAAAATTACATAGAGAAGAATGAAAGATCGAAATTGTCGTCCAGAAGTTGCATCGTCACCACCATCCCCTTTGTTTTGCATTGAGACTAGATGCTAGCTACAGGATCATATAACCTATAGTCCACTCTCGCCATTGGGCATTATCAGTTGGATGGATGGGATTTGAATATCAGCTCCCCTACCTTGCATTCTCTTGGTCATGCGTCTTTTAAACCTATGGATGCTCCTAGCGATCTCGTGCCGATTCTGAAACATTAACTTTTGATTTCTCAGAGTTCTCATCAAGTTCCACGAGATCGACCCAAGTATGGCCATCTCCGTCTCATCTGCTTACATGCTAGTAAAATTCTCTACAAGTGGCTCTGGGCTCTAGTTCGTTCTATCATTATAGGCGGAAAACTGCATTTCTTCCAAGACTCGTTTATTCTTTGCATGTATTCTCCGTCTCTCTATGGTCTCACCTTAGTGTTTCATTCCTCTCTCGTTCCTCCTCTGAATCTACATATCTTGACACCTTCTTAGTGCTTTCAATGAGTTAGTTGGTGATGGTCCTATCAGGGTAAACATCTAGCCCTAAATTTATTAAAGGAATTTGGTCTTGTTTATGAAATTCAGTGATCATTAAGGGAAAAGGCAATCCTTCATTTTCTTGGTGGTCATGGCATTCCTAATTGAATAATAAATTATTTTGCCAACATTGATATAACCAATCTCTTGGACAATGAGGTATAAAAGTGTCGACTTATAATGCATAATCTCGTAGTGTTGCAAACTTAGTTGTAGGCTCGCATTTATGTAAAAGCTCTAAGCTTTGGAGGTTTTCCTAAAATTTCTTGTTGACTATGTTTTGGGTACCCATCCTTGTCAAAAAGAAATCTATCCCCCGGAATTGCTTCTAAACCATTTCTAATGGTTTCATGGGGAAATCCATGTCCAAACTCATATTCGGGTTTTGGGTACTCATTGGTTTGTCTCCTATAAGATTCTAATAAACCATAGAACGGTTTATTCTAGCAAGTGAGGAGTCTACTTGTCTTCCTCGGACCATGGCTATTGCCTTGTCATCATCTCCATGCCCATTTGGGTACAATTCTCGCACTAAGATTTCACAAACCATCTCTACCGAGGACCCCCATGTCATCATCGGCGTAATAGTCCCTAGTCAACAATTTAAGATTCTAAGCCCATACTTAACTTCATTATTGACATTAAAACCCCTCTTCGATATGATCTTCTTATTCTTACTAATATCGCTTTTCATCCTATCAAAAGCTTTAGTGTTTATGAGGTTGTGGGGTGAGAAATGAATTCTCATTGGCTCCTCAACCTTTTTTTTTTCTCTCCGACTCATTAGTAAAATTTAGTGGTGGAGAAGGTTCTCTTGGTGTTCTAGTTCGGGAGTTACTTATCGAAATCCCCATTGCCCTCATTGGTGTTGATGAGACTTTAGATTTTTGTTGGGTTTCTCTACCAAAGGTGTTTTCCCATCTTTATTATACTATTATTATTTTGTAGTAATGGCAAGTGGGAATCATCTCCATAAGGGTTTTGCAATTCCTTTAGAAAAGAAGTTCTATTTTTATATTTTAATTTTAATTTAACAAAAACAAAATTTAAACTAATACTTTCTAAATATAAATCAACCAAACTAACTAAACTTACTTAAACAACATAAATGAAGGTCTCTAAATTAAAAGCAATTCAATTCGATAAAACAATAATAAATAAACATATAAACAATCCTCATAAACAATGAAACTTCAATTTGTTTTGCATCCAAACATGTTACTTCAATTACATAGTCAAGAACATACTTTATAAAGTATCCTAGATCATTAAAATCTAATCATAAGTAAATAACCTTTGACCAACCATTTGTTCTCCTTATACCCGTGGAAAAGCCATGTTCTAATTTTATTGAGCTAACCCCTTTGAATGCACAAAGATATTAACTTCACTCAATAAAACCGCATTACACTTTATGAAAACTTCAAACTACTGAATATAAAACCTTCGGAAAGCCACTTCAATATCATATTTAGATCTCAAATTCGCCTAGGACATCTAAATGGTGTTTGCCTTTCAAATAATCCTAGTTACTACTTTAAATAGATAATGAATCAAAAGATCATATACATATTGTCCACTATGCACATAATACTCAAATCTATGATTGCAACTCGTAAATAACAATCTATAAAATTAGTGAATCAAAGAATACGATTGGTTTAAAATATTAAGTACTTATTCATCTCATCATGACTACATTTTAAAATGGGTCTAGTTCATGTTTAGAGTTTTGTTTAGATTAATAAACTACTCACTCATGATAATAAATAACTCCATAACATTAGAATTAAAAGATATAATTAAAAATACCTTAATGATAACTTGAATATTCAATCTTCTCCAAAAGCAAAACAATAAAGAATGACATTCAAACTAAAGCAAAAAGTGTAAAACTAATAAAAGGCCCTTAATTTTGTATTCTAGGGTTTATATTTATAGTATATTAGATAATACATATCCTTAATCGACTCGAATTCCTTGTTGTAATTCAAAATTCATGAATTTGTAGCCAGGGATTCCTAGCAGTTTTGTGTGTAAGTGGAATCGCTGAGAAAATCCATAATTCTTAGGCCTTTAGTTTCATCGATTTAGACAACAATTTTGGATTCATGGGAATCGCTGGAAATTGCTGGTAGAAAATCCAGTTCTTCATTGCTTCCTTGGTGATGATTCTTCTTGCAATCTTTTCACTCGGTTAATTCTTTCATTTTCTTCCCTTTTTCCTTCATTTCTTCAAATATTCCATTTATCACCTAAAATATCAAAAACAAAAGAAAACCTCATGCAATATAGTCTTTTACATCTAAAATTTTCCTAAACTGTACTATAAAATATGTCTAATTATTGACTTGTCAAATGCTCCCAAACACAACATTTTGTCATCCCAAGCGAAGGAGTACTTTCAATCAATTCTCTTTTCTTCCTTCGTTTTGATTTCATAATTGTATACTCGTATTCTTAAACAGAAATGATCCTTAAATAAAAACATATTACCTTCAAAAATAAAAGTCATAATAGAATAGAAAGAATTAAAGAACAATACCCTTAATATGACAACTCAACCTCTAGGTATGAAACGCACCTCAGAATTCAAAATCAACCAATAACCAAGGTCAAGCCATTATATAGGTTTTCTCAATCTCCACTGACAAGCATCAAGCTTATGATGACCAATATAGAATCTCAAGATATAAAATCACTAAATCAATCTCATTTTCAAACAATGTTTAAAATATCACCACAATCAAAGTTGATAGAAAATTTTACTCACCAGTAATCATCATTTCATATCCATTTGTTTAAATGTTGGAACAAGAGATACTTTACTCAACTTAGCTATAAGCACTCGAGCTAAATCTTTTATTTAAAGAGTTTTTCATAAACATCCTTCCATTTTTCTATGTATTGCTCTCTTTCTTCATATAGATATATTCTTTTTCTTTATATTGTATTTCTACGGTTCCCTGCTCCATTTCCTTTGAATACCGTTATTCTTTTTTTTATATATGAATTCTTCCTCAGATTTTTCCCATTACTAGATTCCCTGCTCATTTTCCTTTGGAATTAGTGGGTCTCTCTATTTTTTTTAAAGAAAAACTCTTGTTAGATCTTCTCACTTTCACTATAGTCAAGGAAATACTCTTTCGAACTAAGTAAAGTTTATTGGCTATTTCCTATTTTTCTCCTCAATTATGTCATAAGCTCTTTTCAATACATATATAGATATATAAAAACTTGACCAATAACTTTTATATATCAAGATTCTTAGCAATCTGTCTTGTTTATCTTGTACTATTGTTTTGATCTTCTACCCATTATAATGTCTAACACATAGCAATTGATCCCCTCTAAACTCCTCTAGTGCATAAACAACCTAGGTTAAGTCAAATAGGGTATATCAATTATTTTCTATCATAAAATTTCTATTTTCATGGGTAATAACAATATATCACTTCTATTTAAATCTGAATTATATTCAATTCACATTTCTAACTAAATTAAATGAAAATGAAGAAATATTACATGAATTGAGAAAAATTTGAAAAACTCTCAATCAAATAAATTCAACCTCTCGAGTCTTCCATACTTAGCTTCTTTATAGTTTACTTTACCTAGATACCCCCAAACCCATTATAAGTTTTGTTCTCAAGGTTTAAAAATTAAGTCGGGTTTTTCAAAAGAAAACAAATATACGTCGTGAAGCATAAAAGAATTGAATATGAAATATAAATCACTTTTCAAAATTTAAACAATAAACATCATATATAAAAGAGATACATAATGAAGTAAAACATTCATTTCTCATTAAGGTTCTAACATATATAGTGCACATTCCATATATACAAGCAAATACTTCAAAAAAGTTTTACAAAGTACCATGCACAACAGAAAAATTCCTCGTCGCTCTTTTCAGCTTCGTCTTCATTCCTCGATATAGTAGGTTGTGAGGTGTAGTTAACAGATGGGCTATAAGCTCCCGATGGTAATCTCGATTGCATCAAAAGACTATCAATGCTCCTTCTAAGATCTAGTAAACGTTCCATCTTCTTCTTTGACATGGAATGGTGGCGCGCCAAAGTTCTTTTATTTGCTTCTAACATATCGTTATTCCTTAAGATTTGCTTCTCACTGTGCCGAAGCTCTTTCCATAGATGTAGAATTGCTCCCTGCCACCAAAACATATACTTGAATCATCAGATTCGCTGCTCCCCTCGCTTCTTTTTGTGTGCTTACATGGAGTCTCTACCTAATAGTCTGGTCTTCGATTCTGGAACTCCTTATCTCGTTGGTCTCCATCTCTTGTTTCGAATAGTTATATCCATTCACTACTCACATCCTCTTAATCACAACTTTTGTGATAGTCCTCTAAAGTAGCACATCAAAGTCCATCTTAAGGGAACCAACCTTGGCATTCATACATAGCTGAGTGATTAAAATTGGGAATGACAGACCGTCATGTTTCATAGTCTTGTCTCATTGCTTCATAAATTACGTATCTAATATCGATATACCCCGTTTTCATAACGATGTGATAGATTATAGCGACTTTATGGTTTTTCACTTCAGAATATTGTTTAGTGGGGTATAGGCAAGAGTCTATAATGTAGCTCCAACACTTGGTGGTTTTCCTAAAATTAGTGGTTTCGATGAACTTCGGGTGACCGTATGTATCGAGAGCAAATCCATGTATGGGAATTACCTCTAAGGCTTCTTGAATTTGTGTAGATGGTTAAATTTCCTTAGTGAGGTAATGCATGCTGGGATAGTCGGTATAATCCTGTCTAACTCTAAACTCCGGAAGTCCATAATGTATGTTCAATGATTTGGGTGAAATATCAATCCTATTTCATTGAATTATCACTTCCTTACGATTTCACTCACATATCCGTTCGCATAGAATTGGCAAACTAATTCTGAGCATCCTCTCTCAAATCCACTTTCGTAGTCCCTAAAACGTTGTTCCCACTATCTTTCTCGTATAATGCTCAGGATCTTATCTTCATATTTGCACACATTTTAGATTTGGAAACCTCTCTTGGGTATGATGACTCTTTTCATATCTTAAAATATCTATTATGCGCTTTAGGACTAACAAATCTCATGGAATCATAGAAGATTTGTGAGTTTGGGTCTAGTTGGTCAGAATCCTCATCACAACTAGGTGGAGTAGGTGTTCTCTTGGGTTTCTCTATCATAATCCCTTTCCCTTTTCTTTTATCCACTACTCCTACCTCTTCCACTACCTCGTCTCGTCATACTGATCAAATCACTACTATGAATCGATGAATCAAAATTATGTATTTGATAGAAAAATAGACTTAAGGCAGGTAATTTGTTAAAATATCATGAAATTCAAAAAAGATTATGAATAAAAAATAGATCTTTGACAAAACTTATTTGAGAATTACGGGAGTAAAAAATATGAGAACAAATCCATTGAATGGTCTTTAATAAATTTGTAAATTACACCTTTGATTCGTGAAAAGTTTAATTTCAAATATTCTCGAATACTCTTCCAAAATCTCTATATTTTTCAAAATCATGGAGTTTATAATCAACACTCACAACTATTGCAAAACTCAATCCAAAATAATTTATTCAATGTATCGAAATAGAGTTCGACAAAAAAAAGTTGCGAAATCAATTGAAAAATTTGCACAAATCCAACAAAAATCAAGTTTCATCGAAATAAAGGGCTAGGGTTTTGATGTTTACTTTCTCGAGAGTGAATCTCTCAAGATGTGCGCTCTTGAACTCTTCTAACCCAGTAATCCAAGCTCTAAGCTCGAATTCTCTAAACCCTAGCTTGGCTCTACTCTATCAAATTTGATGTTTTTGTGTTGAATGAAGCTAGGTATAGGTGGGAATCACTTAAGTAGACTAAGATTAAGCTTATGAGGTTTGAATATTGGCAAGAAATTGGAATTTTTGAGTAAGGTTGCAATGGTTTTGAGGTATGAATAGGGTGGTGTGTACGACAATTTGGGGTATTTGTTTTAAAAACCAAAAATTGTGCCTTGCGATTCCTGTGTTAGTGGAATCGCTGGGAATCGTTGTATAAATCAGTACAAAGTGAGTTGTCGTTTCACCGATTTGGCCAGTGATTCCTGTGTTAGGCGAACCCTGGGAATTGCTGGACTCCAGATTTACACTTAAATTCCCAGTGTTCATCCACCGATGTTGCCAATGATTCCTAGTGTTATTTCGAATCACAGGGAATTGCTATGCCTCATTTTTGTTGTTTTTGCAATTTTATTACATGAGTAACTTATATATCATTCCTAAAGGTAAACGTAAAGGTAATATAGACTGAAAAATTCCTAAATTTCATAAATTTGATAAGGATATGTATCTAACTAATAATTTTATTTATTAATGAAATAGATAAATAAAAAAAGCAAGTTTATAATGCGAACTTGCATAAAGACCACAGAAATAAAGAAAACAACTCGATCATCCCCTCTCTATTAGAAGCTATTCCGTAGCGTGACTTTCAAAAGTAATTCCAAAAGAGTGTCAAAAGGAGAGTGAATAAAGACAAACTATACTAAAGCTATGAGTCTTACTAAAAATTGAAATAACTTAAAGAAATAACGAATATGAGCTATCTCCCAAAGAACACTGTTGTTTATAGTTGTTTGCTCGACTGATAGAAGAATCAATCTTTGTTCAGTGTGAGCGAATCAATCTTTGCTTCAAGTGGTTCTTCGTCGAGAATGTATTCACTAGGGTCTGAAAAACGTCTGTCGTCAATGATCTCATCACCGACATTAAATTGCCCTTCTTCCATATCGTCAAGAAGTTATCTCCCATTTTTAAATGATATTGCTTCATCTTTCATCCTTAGTGTAACTATGTGCTCACATATATCGATGATAGCTCCGACATTTGATAGGAACGGTCTACCCAATAATATCTGATCATCTGAGGTAGTTGTTGGTATTATTAAGAAATTTGTAATGATGGTGAGCCTGCCTACTTGTACACGCACATTCTTTGATACTCATAATGCGTCTTTACAAGTGCCATTTGTCTTTGACACTGTAGTAGAAAATTTGCAATAAATCCTCAAATTTGTCAAAAGAAACCAATGTTTAAGCATAAGATTCATATCGGCTTTCGTATCGAGTTGAAATTTGTAGAAAGACATCTCATTGATTTGTATGTTGAGATAAGTTTGCCCTGGATCCTCTACAAAGATTTTGGCAGGATTTCCATTCCCGCCAAACTCTTCATAATCTGAGTCGTCCTTGTCGCACTTGTATAGGTCTCTGGTAGATTGTTTCTCCTTTTGTGATTTCTTATTCTTTTTCTTTCTTGGTATTCGTATAGGTCTAAATCATCCTTGATTTTTCTCGTAAGATGATTGTTAGAAAAATATAGAGAAAAGAAAAAAGATCTTTATATGACATTCGTAGATTTAGAAAAAACATATGATAGGGTTCATAGAGATGTTCTTTGGTGGGTTCTAGAAAGAAAATGAGTGCATGCTAGATACATAGACACTATTAGGGATATGTATGATGGAGTAGTAACGAGTATATATAAAGACATTTGGAAGAGCTACAAAAGAATTTTTCATTACGATAGGACTACATCAAGGATTGGCTTTAAGCTCATATGTATTTACTTTAGCTATGGATGAACTAACTAGGCATATTCAAGAGGATATACCATAGTGTATGCTATTTGCAGATGATATTGTCTTAGTGGATGAAACAAAAGATGGAGTGAATAGGAAATTAGAACTCTTGAGGAATACATTAGAATCTAAAGGCTTTAAGTTGAGTAGGACTAAGATCGAAGACATGCACTGTGAGTTTAGAAACATAAAACATCGAGATGATGGAGTGGTAAAATTATGGGAAGTAGAAGTTCCTAAGGTGAATCACTTTAGATACCTAGGATCAGTCTTACAAAATGATGGTAATATTGAGAATGATGTCACACATAGAATTCAAACTGGATGGAAGAAATGGAGGAGTGCAACATGAGTGATTTGTGATCGAAATGTTCCTACTAAGTTAAAAGGAAAATTTTATAGGACCGCAATTAGGCCAACTATGCTCTATGGAAGTGAATGTTGGGCGGTAAAGCGACAACAATTACATAAAATGAACGTATTAGAAATGAGGATGCTTAGGTGGATTTGTGGTAAAACTCATAAAGATGGAATAAGAAATATATAAATTTAAAGACAAATAGGAGTAGCACCAATTGATATAATGATTAGAGAAGGGCGGTTGCGGTGGTTTGGTCACCTATAAAGACGACCTACAAATGCCCCCACTAGAAAATTTGACTCAATAGAAACTGTAGAAATTCGACGAGGTAGGGGTAGACCAAAATTAACATGGGATGCATTAATTAGGAGGGATTTGAATGGTCTGGAAAGCTCACCATCAATTCACTTAATCGAGCACAATGGAAAAGCTTGATCCATGTAGCCGACCCCAATTAAGTTGGGACTGAGGCTATGTTGTTGTTGTTGTTGTTGTTGTTGTTTCTTTCTTGTTATTTTAACCATCAACAGCTTGATTGTTTCATTGGAATTAACTCTTATGATACGCCCCTCCATGGTGTTAAACTCATCAAATGAGTTGCCCACTAGGTCAAAGTTAATGATCTCCGAATCCCGTGAGACAAAATTTTCATAATAAGTTTTAGTCTATGACCATTAGCTTTAAAGATTCTCCTTGTTTCTCTACTTTCTATCTATATAGCACCATGAGGAAATACATGTGTGACTACATAAGGTCCTATCCATCTCAAGCGAAGTTTTCCAGGAAATAATTTAAGACGTGAACAAACGAATAAAACTTTTCGTCCTACTTCAAAATTCTTAACATTCAATTTATTGTCATGAAGTGCTTTAGTTTTATTTTTATAAATAGAAGCACTTTCATATGCATCATTTCTTAATTCTTCTAACTGGTAGATAACAAGTTTACGTTGTTTTCCTGCATTATCATAATTCATATTACATGTCTTAATTTCCCAGTATGCCTTATGCTCTAATTCAACTGGTAAATGGCATGCCTTACTGAAAACTAGTCTTTAAGGTGTCATACCTATGAGTGTCTTAAATGCAGTCCTATATGCTCATAATGCATATTCTAAATGAAGACTCCAGTCTTTACATGTTGGACATAATGTCTTTGTGACCTCCCGGTTCCCCAAATCGGGTACTGCCCGGCCTAATCCCATCATTACGCCCTAACCAATGCCACGTAGGACTTAAAAATGAATTAGTCAGCCTTTACATCCTATTCGCCTCGTTACACACAATCAACATAGTTATTATTTATTTCATTATCATCAAAGCTAATTAAGAGATTGTTATCATTAACTTAATTCACTACAAGAACAAATGAATTCAGCGACAGACAAGTCTGTAACTAAATTTGTACGATTTTGTTGCTAATGGGGTCTGCAACAAATCTGCAAAAAAAAGTCTATCGCTGATCTCTTTGTCGCTGATGAAAATCAGCGACATATTAGTCTGTCTGTTACTGAACAGTGACAGAATTGTGACAAAAGTCTGTCGCTATTCAGAGACAGACTGGCGTTTGTTGCTGATTGGAATCCAATCAGCACTGATGCGTTTGTTGCAAATTTGTAATCGAACAATGACAGATCGACATCTATTCTTGTGGAATCCATCAAGACCGACACGTTTGTTGCAATTCCGTTGCTGACTGAAATACAACAACAACAACATAGCCTCAGTCCCAAATTAACTGGGGTCGGCTACATGGGTCAAACTTTTCGATTGTGCTCGATTAAGTGCAATTGATGGTGAGCTTTTCAAACCATTCAAATCCCTCCTAATTAATGCATCCCATGTTAACTTTGGCCTGCCCCTACCTCATCGAATTTCTACAGTTTCTATTGAGTCAAGTTTTCTAGTTGGGGCATTTGTAGGCCGTCTTTGCAGGTGACCAAGCCACCGCAACCGCCCTTCCTTAATCTTTGTATCAATTGGTGCTACTCCTACTTGTCTTTGATTTTTTATATTTCTTATTCTATCTTTACGAGTTTTACCACACATCCACCTAAACATCCTCATTTCTACTACGTTCATTTTATGTAATTGTTGTTGCTTTACAAAAAATTTATTTTTAAAACAGTAAAAAGTAATAACAAACAACATCCAAATAATATTTGCAAAACAATAATAAAAGCTACAAATATTTGTTTTTTATTTTAAAGTTTTTGTATAATAACAAAATCTTACATAAATAAAGTAGTAAGTCTTTGTAGGCACTACCTAATACAATGTGTACAAAAGAATGATATTATTACATTTGATAATTACCGCTACAAAATAGGCCACAAAAAATAAACTCTCTCAAGATATAATATGCATTATCTCACAAGACTTCGATACCATTCCTTTAGTAGTACATATATAGCCACTAGACATATTCTTTCCGTAGCAGAGTGTGTATCCCATCCAAATCTTGAAAATTACAATGAAATTCAATATTATTCAATAAATCGACAACCAACCACCATAACCCAACACAAGCAACATCACAACCAATTTTGGTCCAATTGAAGACTATGAATACCAGTGCTATTCACTACTGCTATATTGCAATTCTCTCTACACTTTATTGCCTGCATTGCAATTCTCTCTACTGATTTAGTTCTCATGTTTAAGTATCAATTAACAAAGCTAATCTTCTATATGATATTCCCTACTGTTGTACACACTATATTTCTTTTCTCTTCCTTATCAAAAACTTGTATATTATGAAGCCATTACCAAATTCCCATTAATTCAATTGAAGAGAAGTTGTTCTCACGATCCTACATCATTACTTCTCATTTAACAACAAAATCTAAACAAAAAAAGAGGGACCCCTCAAATCTCTCTCCTTAAACAAGAACCAACAAAATCACGAACCAATTCAATCCAAATTCAATCCAACCAAATCAAAGAGAATCCAAAATTGGATACAATAATAATCTTCTCCGCATGAGATTCATACACAAAACAAGGAGAAAATAATGAAGAAACACAAAAGGCAGTCTCAAGAGAGATCAATATGATAACATAAGATTAAAACCACTATGATAACATGAGATTATAACTTGCATATAAATAAGCATGAACACACCTTGAATGCAATGCATATAGCATTGAAATTAAATAATAGCCACCAACCAAACAAAACCCACTCTTTTATTCAACTTTAATTGAAAAAACCACTATTATTGAAATACTTTCCACTGCCATGACATGATTGTTTACTTTGGGAGCAATCTAAAAGAGTGGAACCTAATTGGTTATAACAAAATGAAAGAAAAAAGTTACCTTCTAAATGAAATCAATGTAATTAAGAGCACCGAGTATAAGTTGTGTCCCACCATCAATGTAATTAAGAGCACCAAGTATAAGTTGTGTCCCACCATCGGGGAAGGTTAAAAACTCCCATTTCACTTTCATCCAATTTTGATGACCTTTCACCTCAGCTAATTTGGTGTGAGGAACATTGGCATACCATATCTGCAGCACAACGCATATAAAACAACATCCATATAAGAGAAACGATCGACACTACTACTTCAATTGTGAAAACCCAATCAAGTGCGCAGCCAAACCAAGTAAATCATAACAATTTATCACCTTTGTCTCTACTCTTAGGCAACTCAATCGACCTTTTATACCTTTGAGGATCTGAAACCAGACACCACAGCCCCTCTTGAGAGCAATGCGTCTCGTGATGCTCGAAGTATTTGCGAGTTCAAAGATGCGTAATGGCATCCTCATAACATATATTAAGGTTTGCAAAGAAACGTAGCTACAAATGCAATCCATATCAACAAAGATTTAATAAAAGCAAGGCAATTGAGTCCTTCAAGACATCTTTAAAGCATAAAAGAAATTAATAATATAAGACTACTACTATAAACAAACAAATTTATATTCCTAAACACCAGAATTAATCTTAAGATTTAGCTCCAACCTTCTAAGTGCCCATCATCAATATTAGATCATTAAATCACACAAAGCAATAGGAAAGAAGAAACTAAGAAAACAAGCTAAACTTTAGTTGTAGAAGAGTTGCAGTGGAACTAGAAAATATAAGTGTTTTTTGTGCGTTGGTGATTGTCGTATCATGCCTTAATGAGCCAAAAGTCCTAAATAAGAATTACATGTGTCATGTTGAATTGTCATTGTTCAAGCGAAAATGAAGCACTCGGTGATCTACAATGTGGTTAATTATAATCCCTTCACAAGTTCGTCTCTAACTTCATCATTTTTTGTACATATTAAAGACAGATCTTTGGTGTCTTAAGAAGGCCTTCTGACCAAATATGAATGCAAATTATACCCTTCAGTCACTTTAGTCAATATAATTTTGCAGAGCTCTTATAAATAATGTACTTGTATAATTTACTGGATATCACTTGCATCAACTAATTTTCAACCACGACAATAAAGAAAAAAGAGAACAACAACATCAACAAAAAAAGAGAACATCAACATCAACAAAAGGTTTAAGAGTTTTCTTATGTTATATATTTTCCTATAGTTTGCTTTTTTTGTTTGAATTTACTCTTGGGTTTTTATTTGGGAATAGCAGTAGTACTTTAGACTTGTATCATTGAACAAGAAGGATCACCACAATCAACTCCCTAACTTTCTAAGATATAACTCTTTCTTGATGCTTTATACCTTACAATATTTACTCTGCAAGCTGCACAGTAAAAAAAAAAAAAAAATACCAAAAGGTAGGCCATGTGGGACATGCTTGAACATTTTTTTTGACTATAAATATTTATTCTTAGTTAGCCAGTCTATTGTACGACACTAGAAACAGTGGCATAGAATGTTGTGTGATTAGTGGGGTTTTGGGAAGGGCACCCCCTGCAAAAACTCTACTTCTCTGTGGACTGAGTATAAGATTTCATGAAGCGACTTTTATTTCTTATCTTTCTATTTTGCAAGGAGAATAATTTTGTCAATAATAATATAACAAATACATATTTGTTTTTTCTATATATAAACCATAAACCATCAAGCCAATATATATATTTTTTTAGACGAGTTTTTAATCTTAAATTCATATCATATTAAGTGTCAAGTGACTAACAAGTGGTTTTAATTTTGATTTTAAATACAATAATATAAAAGTTAAACCAGGTATTTATTAATCAATTATTTTGAGAGATCTTATTTTATACGAAATGAAAAAAAATGTACGAAAGATCAAATCTAAAGAACAATAAAACTCACATTTTGATGCAATTTGGTTTAACAAAATGTTGGATGGATTGATTGGGAATTGATTGGGAATGGCGAAGAATTTGTCACCACCACCGCATTTCTTCAATTAACTAATCACTAAACCTTTCAAACAATTCCAATTAGTATGAATTTGTTCCATTGCTCTTGCTAGTTCTTGTAATAGTTTTCGGGTATCAATTTTAAAATTGATGGATATATATATAGTTCAATAATATAGATAATCATTATTTCTTCTCAGACTCAATTACTTCTTATACTTATGTTGCGCAAGAAAACGGAGCAACAACAATGCTAAATTATCAAGGTGGAAATTCTAACATTCAAACATGTTAGAATTTGGAGGCGGCGCTGATATTGATTTCATCTTTCTCTCCTCATTATCTTCTTTGACTAGTACAGACTTGGAATCAACAAGTGCTACATCAAAAACATGAAAGATTTTATTAACAATGTGAAGTTAATTCCTTATTACAACTAGAAAAAGATGTCAAGTTTTAAATGAGATCTGAATTGCTTATGATTCAAATAAGTCAGCGCTGTGATAAAAAGAACATTGAAAAGGAGAGAAAATCCAAAGAGTGCACAAACACATATCCAAAGCCAATTCTCTTGAACAAATAAGCTTATAAGTGGGAGAGCTTCCAATATTAGTATTTTTATTATGAAGACTCGAACTCTAGTAAACACTTTTTGTTTGCTCAACCAACTGTTGGTGAAGCCTACCCGTTTAACCTCTCAGTTGTAGACGCCTCTCTTGGACACATAGGAGACACCCAATTGAAGGTGCCTTTTCTTCTCCATCAAAATCTCAAATTGATTCATATTGAACAGCTAATTCTCTATGTTTCTTCTGTTTCATTCAATATCTCCTATATATATGCTCTTGCACTTCTTTTTTTGCTCCATTTTTTCTGCAATTACCCCAATTTGTGAATGATAACCTACTTGTTTTTCTTTTTTTGTTAACAAAGATCAATTGATTTCAAACATACCCAGTTTGAGTTTTTGGGTAATTTTGTTTGGATTATCAGAAATCTTTACTTTTAACTTTTCATATTTGTAGGATAAAAAAAGTCTCAAGTAACCATTCATTAATGCCCTCCCGATCGTTTACTTTGCAAAATCCCCAAATCAATTAACAAGGATTCACATAAACCCTAATCCACTTATAACCAAACAAGCAATGAAATAAAGTAATCCAATAAAAACCAAACAAAATCACCGCATTAACTCAATCTCTTTGGCAAATGCAATCGACCCATTTGGGTTGTTTTATGGGCAAACAAATGAACCTTGAAATGACACTCGCGGAGCTCGGCCACTGATTTCCGATGAGCAAGTACACAAGCAGAGATGCTCCTCGAGATACCGATAAACTGCAACTTCTAGTTTATGTGTCTTCACGGGTACGCCCACCAGCTCGGTCTATGCGAGATTCGAGAGTCTTTTCTTCGTATTGATGTTAGGTTTTGGAGAAATTGAGAGAGGATTTGGGGAATATTGAATCTTTGAGTGTGAGAGAGAGGATTTGGGAAAGATTGTCTCCATGGGCACGACCACCACCTCGGTCTACCCGAGTTTCTATATCTGTCACCACCACCGCCTCCGCCGCCGTTGCTATCACCGCTGGAAATGTGTGCGAGAGCAACCCTTGGGAAGTGTGCGAGAGTAAAGGGTTTGGGTAGGGGTGCAATATGAAATGGGGAAGACGAGCCTTTTTTCTCTTATTTTCGAGTTTGCAACAAATCAGCGACAAACTTAAGTTTGTCTTTGATTTTTTGCAGATTTGTTATTGAGAGCTTTGTTCCACAGATCAAACGCCACCTCAAGCAAATGCGGATCTCGAGGCTTGTCGCTAATATGTCGCTGATTTCAGCGATAAATTTGTGACAATTAATAGTCTTTCAATAATATTTTGTCATAAATTTGTTGTTAAATAGTTGCTTTATGGTCAACTGGGCCAAATGACCTATCTGATGCACATTTGTTGTTAATTTGTTGTTGTTTTGCAACAGATTAAGCTTGCCGCTATTTATTGTTACTATTCCACTATTTTATTGTAGTGATTATCAGCGGTAGACTTAGTAAAGTTAGTGAAAGCATTTATAAAACACCTATTGTGGAAATCAAGAAAACAAACAATCATATAAGCCAACCAAAGTAATACACGAAACAGTAAGGAAGTCTAGTCTCCCAACCCAATATATAACCCTAAGTTATACAAAAAGACGTAAGTAATAGATACACAAAATGATCACCTACAAAAGTAGCAAGAACTATTTCGACGGCTCAGAACTACTCATCGATTATCTCCTTCCCTGGTCTGCTACTCAAAGTATCTGCACCCACCATCATAAAAAGGACGGTGAGTATAGTAATGTAGAAATTAACAGTGAGAGACATTTATCCACATTTCCAAATATACAATTATTGGGTTTTAGGGTTCATACGCAGCGAAAAATTCAAAACAATTTTTGAAAAACCCAATAAGACCGAAAATATATTCCATTAAACTAGATCTACAAAAGTTACCTTAATCCATAATTTCCTTCTCTGATTGTTTGATCTTCAATACGTTCAAGCACCCGTTTTCTATCAGAAATCCGCACACGAGCGGTGACCACAATTTCGAGTGCTAGCCCCAGGAAAGAATGAAAATGTTTTTCTTTCTCTCCCAAAATCCAGAGAACTCAAAATTTGCAAATCAAAAATCTTGTTTTGTTTTAGGGTTTCAACCTCTATTTATATGTGTAGATAAGCCCTCACTTAAAATCCTATTCATGACACAAATATCATATTTAGGTAGTTTAAGCAAATTACACATACGCCCCTATTAATAAGTTATCATATAACGAATCGTAAGGGCTTTTATGTCATGAATTTTATCATATAAAATTCATTACCCTGGACCAATTGAAATTGCACAAAGTCATTCTTTGTTTACGACCCAATAGGTCATGCGACGTTGGCAGTGAACCAAAATAATTTTGGTACACAATTCATAAGTGGTCTTTAGCAAGGCATTATGACTACCCAAGTAGCATGAATACCAAAATCGATACAACATAATGAATAACGCATATCATATCCTTTTGTCATGCGATATCCTTTGATTAAACATAAGGCATGGAAAGTTACCCTTAATGTTCAATTATACTAGTCTCGATTTTTAGATTAACTGAAAACATCCAAGTGACATTGATCATATCAATTCACATAGACTTGGCCATTATCTCTCTCTATATGAAAGTGACAAATTCTATCTTGATTACACACCTTCACATCTTATCTAAATGGTAACCAATCACAATCTTTATAATCGTCTGGTTAAAGACGATGTTTAATTGTGTCAAATTACCATGCTCATAATATTGAAGTCTATGGTAATCTCAAGTCGAAGGACTAATGATATACCTATCATAAGTAACACCTATGACTTAATCCATGTGGTGCTCTCATAGCGGGTCACTCTAGTACCTTGTTCCCATAACAAATACTTATGAACTTGATTCATATCCTTATACTCATGATCATCACATGACCATCAATCAAGATTCACATTAGCCTTAATTCATTATAGTTCCCAATATAATGATCAAGTAGACACATTTAGGATATTTCAACAAATACCCATGAATCTACTATAAGGTAAACATGCAATAACTTATAATAAAACATCAAATGAAAACCTCAATCTTATTAACTAAAATTATAAGATAAATAATGTTTGTAGATTTTTCTAGGGCATATGCTCTAACAACAACAAGTATCTTAAAGCATAATAATAGCAAAGAAGCTGAAACAAGAATCATGCTATAAAATACCTCAGTTAAACAATATAAAACTGACACTCGCCTAAGCAGTAATGATCTAGGGCTAGTTGACTATGAAATTACATCACATCAAATCTATTCCACCATCTCAGGGTGGAGCTGTGCCCTACACCTCTGTTGAAGGTCGGAGCTGAGCTTTACGCCTCCATAATTACTAGTTTATATATACCTGCTGACAACCCTGGGTTCCATACCCCGTGTGCCACACAAGCTAGTGGTGAGATCCCGACATCCCCTAAAATTTAGTACCATGTGTCGCGACTTATCTCTATAATGGTCCTAGATACAAAAACTACTTTCACGACTCAAGAAATGACACTATAAGGAATTCGTAACGGAATAGCTCAAATGAACATAAAGGAATATGATTTACAACGCCACAAATCATTAACCTAATAGCAATGCTTTTTATTAGCAATCTGAACAACCAAGAATGACATAACACTTGATTTAGAGTAAATGAATATCATTTCAACCTCAACTAATGCAACGATAACAAACTCATATAATGAGAGAGAACAACAAAGTCATGGCATCTAGAGTACGATAGCACATCAAGCTGAATGACTCTAAACAAGAAACATAATGGAAAAAAATATAAATAAATATCTCAATCAGTTTAATTACAAACCATGCCAAGCTCCTATGCTAATCCGATCTCTCGACACCTCGAAACACATACCCAAACCTCCGAGACTTTTCCCCAGGCTCTTGGTACTATTAGACATGTTTTATAACGTATTTAGACCCTCAGTTATGGTATTAAGCTTGTTTAAGGTGTTTAAGTTTTAGTTAGAAAATGCAGATTTTGTGCTGTTAGAGCATCTAGCGCGCTTGATAGCATGACTAGCGCGCTACTCACACTAATTAGCACACTACACACAGGTAGTGCGCTAGCTAGCACGCTTAGCGCGCTATGTACAAGAAATCCCAGAAATTCTGCACTTCGAATTTATGGGTTTCCTCCTCCAATTGGGCTTCACTAACGCCTTGGACCCTTGTTACCTTCCACTAAAGACCCAATAAATACTCTATATCAATAACAACAACAACAACAATACTTTAATTATACCATTAAATTAAACAATTTATATTAAGCTAAAGGTGCAACTAAATTTACCTAGTAGTACACCACCTTGAACTTGAATAATCCTCTCCAAATCCTCCCAAAATCTCTCCACATCTACTGATTTTTCTTTAGTCATCTTCCTCTAGAGCTTTTTTTCATTCTTAAGTTATGCAATCAAATGATTTGCATGTCAATCTCATGCATTTATATATATATATATTGATAAGGTTGATTCCTAACCATTGATCTTAATGTGCACACATATCTCGAGACTAATCTATGGCTTACGCATTGTTTTCAACTCCACTAACTCTCCATTAACTCCATCATACTAACACCAATTGCTACTCAATTGGTCTCTTGATATGTCAAAACGTATCTCGAGAAATATCAATGCCTAATGTTTTAACTTGCTAACTTAGGTTTCATTAATGTAAATCGAACTATAGCTACATTGATTTAACTATATAAGCCACATTAACTTTAAACTAACTTTCCATACCACTCTTTACCCTGGTCCCATGCAGACATGCATCTCGAGGCCTGCTCCCACTCACATCTCAACATATATGTATTAGTATGAGTGACTTAATAGTCTACACATATACATCCCACTAGGCATCCATCACTCAAAAATATTATACTACTTAGTCCTCAACCCAAGTACTAGGACTGTGTACCCGTTCTCGAGGCCATGTCACGGATCGGTAACCCTTATTAGAGACAAATTTACTATCAGTAGATTCTTGGCCATTACAATCTTTTTTAAAATTGATTTGATTTCTCTATTTGAGGTTTTGGCTTGTCCACTAGTTTGTAGGTGATATGCAGTAGATGTTTTATGTGTAACATTGTATTTTCGAAGTAAAGTAGTGGCAATCTATTACAAAAGTGTAAACCTTCATCGCTAATCAATGTTCTAGGTGCTCCAAAAATAGTAAAGATCCTTGATTTTAGGAAATTAACTACTATTTTAGAATCGTTAGATTTTGTTGCTATAATTTCTACCAATTTAGACACATAGTCTACGACTAATAAAATGTAAATATTTCCATTAGATGGTGGAAAAGTTCCCATAAAATCTATTCCCCATACATCAAATATTTTGCAAAATGGAATAAAGCACAGAGGCATTTGGTTCATTTGTCCTAAATTCTCGGTTCTTTAACAATTTGGACAAGCTTTCGTGTAAACATAACAATCGTGGAATAAAGTAGTCTAAAAGAATCCTAAGTCTAATATTTTACAGGATGTACGACGTGGACCAAAATGTCCTCCATAAGCATAAATACGACAATGAACCATGATAGATTGTATTTCCATTTGTGGAATACATCTTCTAATGGTTTGGTCAAAGCAGAGTTTCCATAAGTAAAGATCATCCCATAAATAAAGTTTAGAATCGTGTTTAATCTTATTCTTTTGGGCACTTGTTAAATGAGGTGTTAACCTATTAGTAGTGAGGTAGTTGACTATATCGGCATACCATGGGCTAGTACCAGCTATTTTATATAGGTGTTCATCTGGAAATTCATCTTTCAATGGTATTGGAATTCGCCATTTTTTAGTCTACTTAGATGGTTTGCTATTAAGTTTTCGATACCTTTCTTGTCTTCTATACGGAGATCGAGTTCTTGTAACAATAAGATCTATCTCGTTAATCTTGGTTTAACATCTTGCTTTGCCATAAAATATCTTAATGCGGAATGATCTGAGTAAACTATTACTTTTGTTCCTAGTAATTATGGTTTAATCTTTTCTAGCGCGAGCATAACTGCTAGGAGTTCTTTTTCTATGGTGGTATAGTTTAGTTGAGCGAGTCCCAAAGTTCTTGATGCATAGTATGACATGAGAATCATTTCCTAATTTTTGACTAAAAACAACTCCTACTGCATAGTTGCTTGCATCACACATTATTTCAAAAGGTTGTGACCATTGTGGTGACTTTTTTGGTAGTCAGGGCATCTTTTAGTTTATTAAAAGCTATTTTGCATTCAGGTGTGAGTTCGAAGGTAACATCTTTTTGCATAAGAGTTGTGTTATTTTTGGAAAAGTTTTTCACAAAATGTCTATAGAATCCTGTATGACCAAGGAAGGATCTTACCTCCCTTATAGTAGTTGGGTAAGGTAATGTCGGACCCCCTAGTAAGGGCATCTGACCGGCCTAAATTACCTTAATCCACTGATATCCTAGCAGCCTTAACCTCACCTTCAATAAATAATTAAAAATCTATCAGAGTAATTATCAAATATAATTCTAAATCAACCACAAAGAGATTCTAAAACGAATCTTGTACCTTAAAATCAATAAAGATTAATTATATAATCCTTAAATATTCGTAAAAAAATTTCGCCAACATCTCTATTTCTAAGCCTACACCGAAAATCTCAGCCTTCATAAATCTTCTGTTGGGGTATGTGCCCTAGGTCAATCCATTAACTGTCTTTATGAATACTTTTAGTTAATAAAATAGAGGATTTCATTTGCTGTTTATTATAATTAATTTGCATGTTTACATTATAATAAGATCCATGGGTATTTACAGAAATATCCTAAATGTCCCTAGTCGATCATTATACTAGGAACTATAATGAATTAAGACTAGTGTGATTCTTGATTGATGATCATATGATGATTATACGTATAGGGATACGAATCAAGACCACGAGTACTTGTTAGGGAACAAAGTACTGGACCGACCCGCTATGAGAACATCATATGGATTAAGTCATAGTTGTTTCTCATGATAGGTATATTTTACAGTCCTCTGACTTGAGATTACCAGAGACTTCAACATTAGGAACACAGTGATTTGACACAATCAAACGTCGTCTTTAACCGAACGATTATAAAGATTGTGATTGGTTACTGTGTGAGCAATGTGATGAAGTTGTGTAATCGAGATAGAATTTGTCCCTCTCATATAAAGAGAGATATCCAGTGGATCCCTCGATGTGTTAGACTGTTAAAAGGCCTAGTCTAAGTGAATTGATATTGATCAATGTCACTTGGATGTTTTCAGTCTACCTAGATATCGAGACTAGTACGATTGAACATGTTGGATGACAATTCCATGCCTTATGTTTGATCAAAAGGATATCGTGTGACAAAAGGATGTTATATACACTATTGATTAGGTTGTATCGATCGATATTCATACAACTTGGGTAGTCCTAATGTCTTGCTAGAGGCCGCTTATGACTTGTATACCAAAATATGTTTTGGTACACTGCCAACGTTGTATGAGCCTATTGGGTCGCACACTAAGAATGGTTTTGCGAGATTTTAAGATGGTTCAGAAAAATGAATTTTATATGATAAAATTCATGACAGAAACGTCCTTATGGTGTATTACACTTATACTTCTTTAAGTAAGGGTATATGTGTAATTTACTTAACCGTCTATATACAAGGGTTGTATAAATATACGCTTTAAGTTAGAACATATTGATGAAAGATTAAGGGCCGAAACTCTATTTTCATTTAAGAAACGAATTAGGGTTTTCTGGCACGCTCTGGATCGTTTTGGAGAGAAACAAAAGGTTTGGTATTCTCTCGAAGCTAGCACTTCGAATCTCGACCGCCGTTCGTGTGTGGACTGCTGGTAGAGGGCGTTCGTCGTTGGCAGCGCCTTAGAGATCTATCAACCTTCATAAAGGTATATTGCGACCGAGGTATGATTAAGTTTTCATGGTTTAAACGTTTTTAATGGAATTAGATTCAGATCCTGTTGGGGTTTTTGTCAAAATTGTTTTGTAATTTCCGCTGTGTATGAACCCCAAAACCCAACAGTGGTATCAGAGACATCGAGTTCGATTCCATTAAATTCATTGCATGTTTTCTTCTGATATATACATGATATATGATTGAAAACATGCTATAGAAATATATAAGTTTTCTGTGAGATTTATTATCATGTTTTGTGTATATGATACATATATTCGTGATTTAATTGAAATCAGTTTCGTACATGCTAGTAACCATGTTAGGTTAATTCGAATAATTGTAATGAATTGAATTTCGTGTTTTGTGATCCATGACACCATTAGGTATAATCTTTATTTTTCGTGTATTGATGCATGGATGAAATCTCTGTAATTCAGTATCCATATTTATGTTACATTGTTTTAAGTTTCTTAAATTGTATAAGTCTGAATATTAATTCGAAACTAATATGATTAGGTTCGATTGGGATAGTAGTTCATGATTCAATAACATGTTTGTGATTATTTGGATGAGGACCGAAATTGCAAATAATTATTTTTCCAAATTATTTATTTATCTCGTTATATCTATTATGTTATGAAATTTCTATTTGATAAGAGATAGATAACAAATTAGATTAGAGATATTAGCAAAATTGGTTTCGTTATCCCTATTGGATAAGAGATAAATATCGAGAATTTTGTTATTGGTGATATGCTAGGATTCAAATATCTCAAGTCCTAATTAAATTAGGATAAGATGATTAGTTAGATGTGGGCCCGGGTTAATTAAAATGTTTTAATTGACTTAATTTCGGATAAATTAAGGGGTTAATTTAGGATAATAAAATCAGCGAAAAATATGATTTTCTATAGCGCTGACCGGCCAGCGGGACCGCCGTCTAACTAATCCTAGCGCACGGAAATTCTTTTATTAGTGAACAGATAAAAATTTCCAAATTGTTTAGTGATTGAACAAATCAATAAAAATATATGATATTTCATTGTTTACATAAAATCACTAAAACTGAGTAAAATCCCTATATTAAATTTTAAGTCTCGAGCCATCCATTTTAAACACTTGTTAAGGCCTCGATCACACTAATATAGTTTCAGCCATAGCTGGGTGTATTGTGTTATCTTGGTAAGACAAGTTGGGTAAGAGTTACCTAAATGTTTAAAAATGGTCCGACTTAATAAAGCTATCAAAATAGTTTTGAGCTTTAGGCACATGACGAGATAAAAAACATGCTAAGACATAAGATGTCCCGTATCTCATAAAAGTATTTAAAATTACATAAGATGTAATTGGTAACTGTTACCTACCTAAATAATCTAGTTCTGTGTTTCATGCCATAGCTGTCATAGAATTAGGTGAAATATGGATTTTAGTCCCCTAAATAAACAGTATGTTTTAGGAGGGTTGTTAATTTAGTGGGAGTCTATTCCTCTATACTAAAATAAACTTTGCATAATCTTTATTGTAGATCAATGGTCTCTTCAAGTAACAATAATCCCCTGTCACTGCGATCCATCCTTGAGAAGGATAAGCTATATGGGACTAACTTTCTTGATCGGTTCGAAACTTGAGAATCGTTCTCAAGCACGAACGCAAGTTGTATGTCCCGGATGCTCCAATCCCGAGGACCCACCACCAATGCTACGAAAGTCGTGAAGGATGCGCATAATAAGCATGTCAACGATTCTACGATGTTGCATGTATTATGTTGGCAACTACTACGGTTCTGAACTTCAAAAGGACATGGAGCTAATGGAAGCCTACGACATGGTCAGTAATGCTTAAGGAAAAATGTTCCAATAGCAAGCTAGGCAAGAAAGGTTCGAGACAATCAAGAACCTACATTCTTGCAAGATGACGAGGTGCGTCGCTTAGTCCTCATGTTCTTAAGATGAAGGGCTATGTTGACCACTTGATAGACTCGGATTTCCCATAAGCCAAGAGTTGGCTACGGATTTGATCCTGAATTCATTACGGAGAGTTACTCACAATTTGTGATGAACTACAATATGAATAATATGGAGAAATCAATTTCAGAGTTGCATTTGATGCTCAAAATTGCTGAACAAAATATCAAGAAACCCTATAGTAATGTGTTGATGGTCCAAAAGGGAAAGGGAATGAAGAAGAAAGGCAAAGGCAAGGCTAAAGTTGCCAAGGCTGTTGCTGCACCTATCGCAAAGCATGTGGAACAAATTAAGCCCCAACCTGTTCCTGCTTCAAAACACCCAAAAGAAAAGGAAGGAAATTGTCATTTCTGCCATGCACCTGGACATCCTGGACATTGGTTCGAAATTGCAAACTCTATCTGGAAGATCTAAAGAAGAAAAAGGGTAGTGCGACTACCACTGCAGGTATTTATGTTATTGAAATTAATGTATCTACTAGTGATTCCTAGGTATTAGATACCGGATGTGGATCTCACATTTGTATAAATGTGCAGGGGCTCACCAGAAGTAGAAAGTTGAAGAAAGGATAAGTCATCCTCCGCTTAGGGAATGGAGCAAGAGTTCTGCCCTGGCTGTTGGATCATATGACTTAGTCTTACCTAGTGGACTTATTTTAACTTTAAATAATTGTTATTTTGTGCCTGCTTTGAACAGAAACATCATTTATGTTTCATGTTTGGATATGGATGGTTTTGATTTTATTATTGCGAATAACAGATGTTCCATTTCTCGTAAAGGCATATTTTATGCAAATGCTTTGATTTGTGTGATGGTCTTTATATTCTAAGCATGAAAAGGTCCACTCGATACTCCGCCTTTAACATAAATACAAAGAGATTCAAGTCAAATGATTTGAATCAAACCTATCTTTGGCATTGTCGTCTCGGGCACATAAATGAGAAACACATAACGAAGCTCCATAAAGATGGACTTCTAGATTCATTTGATTTAGAAACATATGAAACGTGCGTATCTTGTTTACTAGGCAAGATGACTAAAAGTCCCTTTACTGGGACACGGTGAAAGGGCAAGTGATTTATTGGGTCTAATACATACGATGTATGCGGTCCTATAAACACAATGGCTAGAGGAGGTTATCAGTACTTCATTACATTTATTGATGATTTCAATGAGATATGGTTATGTATATCTTATGAAACATAAAGCTGAATCATTTGAGATGTTTCGAACGTTTCAAAATGAAGTGCATAATCAACTTGGTAAAACTATCAAAACACTTCGATCAGATCGAGGTGGTGAATATTTGAGCCAAGAATTTGATGATCATCTTAAAAATTGTGGGATTGTCTCCCAATTGACTCCACCAACAACTCCACAATGGAATGGAGTTTCCGAAAGGAGAAATGGAACCTTATTAGATATGGTTCGATCTATGACGAGTCATGCAGATCTTCCATTATCCTTTTGGGGTTATGCATTACAAACTGCAGCTTTCACTCTAAATCGAGTTCCTTCTAAAGCGGTTGATAAAACACCATATGTATATGGTACAGAAAGAGACCTAGTTTGCCTTTCCTTAAGATTTGGGGTTGTGAGGCTTACGTAAAGCGACAAGTCTCAGAAAAACTAGCACCTAAATCTGACAAGTGTTTATTTGTGGGGTATCTAAGGAAACAAAATGATATTACTTTTATAATCCCGCTGAGAACAAATTGTTTGTTGCTCGGTATGGTGCCTTTATGGAAAAACGGTTTATTTCAAAAGACATTAGTGGGAGAGAAATATATCTTGAAGAAGTTCAAGAATCACAGATAAACACTGAACCGCTACTGGAAGTTCAACAACGTTTTGAACCAGTTGAACCTCCACAAGTGACAAAAGGCCCACATAAATCTGGTAAGGTAAGACATGAGCCAGAGAGATTCGGATTTCTCATTACTGATAGTCGTGATGTGTTGCTTATGGATCAAAATGAGCCCACCACTTATCAGGAGGCTATGTCTGGACTAGACTCAGATAAATGGCTAAGTGCCATGAACTCTGAGATGCAATCCATGTATGATAACCAAGTTTGGAACTTGGTTGATTTACCTGAAGGTGGTAAGACCATTGGATGTAAATGGGTTTTCAAGAAGAAAACTGACATGGATGGCAAAGTGCATACTTTTAAAGCAAGACTTGTAGCAAAAGGTTTCAGGCAGACTCAAGGCGTTGATTATGATGAAACTTTTTCGCCAGTAGCCATGCTTAAATCCATAAGAATTTTAATTGCCATTGCTGCATATTATGACTATGAGATATGGCAAATGGATGTAAAAACATCATTTCTTAATGGAAAGCTGCTAGAGGACGTGTATATGACACAACCTGAAGGTTTTGTACATCTTGAGAATTCTAGGAAGGTATGTAAGCTTCAAAGGTCCATTTATGGATTAAAGCAAGCTTCTCGGAGTTGGAATCTTCGTTTTGATGAAGCAATCAAGGATTTTGGTTTTATTAAGAACGAAGATGAGCGTTGTGTATACAAGAAGGTCAGTGGGAGTGTAGTTGTTTTTCTGGTACTGTATGTTGATGATATATTACTCATTGGAAATGACATCCCAACATTGCAGAATGTCAAGTCTTGGTTAGGGAAGTGTTTCTCAATGAAAGACTTAGGAGATGCAGCCTATATCCTAGGGATAAAGATCTATAGGGATAGATCTAAGTGGCTAATCGGTCTAAGTCAGAGTGCTTACATAGACAAGGTGCTGAATAGGTTCAATTTGCAAGACTCTAAAAGAGGATTGTTGCCAATGTCTCATGGCATAAGTCTCAGCAAGATTCAATGTCCTAAGACAAATGATGAGCGAGACCGTATGAATAAGATTCCATATGCATCAGCTATTGGATCTATCATGTATGCCATGCTATGCACTCGACCTGATGTATCATTTGCTTTGAGCACTACAAGCAGATATCAGTCAGATCCTGGTGAGAGTCACTGGATAACAGTAAAGAATATTCTTAAATACTTAAGAAGGACTAAGGAAGTGTTCTTGGTCTTTGGAGGTTTTGAAAATGATCTAGTTGTAAATGGTTACACAGATGCAAGTTTTCAAACTGATATAGATGATTTTAGATCGCAGTCTGGATATGTGTTTACTTTGAATGGGGGTGCAGTAAGCTGGAAAAGTTCGAAGCAAGAGACTATGGCAGATTCTACAACAGAAGCTGAGTATATTGTAGCGTCCGATGCAGCTAAGGAGGCAGTTTGGATCAAAAAGTTCATTACTGAACTAGGTGTGGTTCCAAGTATTACTAACCCTGTTTGTTTCTATTGTGACAATAACGTGGCAATAGCACAAGCCAAGGAACCTAGATCACACCACAGATCCAAACATATACTCAGGCGTTTTCATCTCATCAGAGAAATTATTGAGAGGGGAGACGTGAAGATTTGCAGAGTACCTACTGAAGACAACGTTGCGGATCCATTGACAAAAGCTCTTCCACAAGCAAAACATGATGGTCATGTTAGATCATTAGGCATTAGATGCATGTATGATTGGCCCTAGTGCAAGTGGGAGATGTTGGGGCATGTGCCCCAGGTCAATCCATTAACTGTCTTTATGAATACTTTTAGTTAATAAAATAGAGGATTTCATTTGTTGTTTATTATAATTAATTTGCATGTTTACATTATAATAAGATCCATGGGTATTTACAGAAATATCCTAAATGTCCCTAGTCGATCATTATACTGGGAACTATAATGAATTAAGACTAGTGTGAGTCTTGATTTATGATCATATGATGATTATACGTATAGGGATACGAATCAAGATCACGAGTACATGTTAGGGAACAAAGTACTGGATCGACCCGATATGAGAACATCACATGGATTAAGTCATAGTTGTTTCTCTTGATAGGTATATTTTACAGTCCTCTGACTTGAGATTACCAGAGACTTCAACATTAGGAACACAATGATTTGACACAATCAAACGTCGTCTTTAACCGAACGATTATAAAGATTGTGATTGGTTACTGTGTGAGCAATGTGATGAAGTTGTGTAATCGAGATATAATTTGTCCCTCTCATATAAAGAGAGATATTTAGTGGATCATTCGATGTGTTAGACTGTTAAAAGGCCTAGTCTAAGTGAATTGATATTGATCAATGTCACTTGGATGTTTTCAGTCTACCTAGAGATCGAGACTAGTACGATTGAACATGTTGGATGACAATTTCATGCTTTATGTTTGATCAAAAGGATATCGTGTGACAAAAGAATGTTATATACACTATTGATTAGGTTGTATCGATCGATGTTCGTACAACTTGGGTAGTCATAATGTCTTGCTAGAGGCCGCTTATGACTTGTATACCAAAATGTGTTTTGGTACACTTGCCAACGTTGTATGAGCCTATTGGGTCGCACACTAAGAATGGTTTTGCGAGATTTTAAGATGGTTCAGAAAAAACGAATTTTATATGATAAAATTCATGACAGAAACGTCCTTGTGGTGTATTACACTTATACTTCTTTAAGTAAGGGTATTTGTGTAATTTACTTAACCGTCTATATACAAGGGTTGTATAAATAGACGCTTTAAGTTAGAACACATTGATGAAAATTAAGGGCCGAAACTCTATTTTCGTTTAAGAAACGAATTAGGGTTTTCTGGCACGCTCTGGATCATTTTGGAGAGAAACAAAAGGTTTGGTATTCTCTCGAAGCTAGCACTTCGAATCTCGACCGTCATTCGTGTGTGGACTGCTGGTAGAGGGCGTTCATCGTTGGCAGCGCCTTAGAGATCGATCAACCTTCAGAAAGGTATATTGCGACCGAGGTATGATTAAGTTTTCATGGTTTAAACGTTTTTAATGGAATTAGATTCGGATCCTGTTGGGGTTTTTGTCAAAATTGTTTTGTAATTTCCGCTGCGTATGAACCCCAAAACCCAACATCTTCAACAAACCTGCTCAACTTGGTGGAAATGCCGAATGACTCATAATCCACCCCATAACAAAATATATTGCATTAATAATGATTATTTATTCATTTTAACCTATCTCAGATTTTCAACATTATTAAATCATTAATACATTAACTTCTCGGCATTCTAATCCATCTTAAAACCATTTCAACACTTTCAAAAGATATCCTAACCTCACACGAACCCAAAAACTCATTTATACAATATTTTATATTCAAAAGTAATACAAATATAGAGAGAAAGAAACTGAGCAAGTCACTAATAATCGGAAAGCTTTTTCTTTCCTTTGTTGCCGCTAAAACCTATCATTATCCAATTATAAAAATTCGATAATGTTAGATAAGTCAATCCCACACTATCCAGTACACTTGTAGTAATAAAATGCATAATAATCCAATGAATTTAAATGAACAATATAATCCAAGGAATTTAATTACAACTGTGAATCCATCCTGTTTTTGTTATCCGACCACAATTAGACGATTAGTCTCCGAAAGTGGTAAGTAAACAGTTTTAATGACTCATATGCGGGGAGAATAACCAAACGAGTCTCGTTCCTCTAGACTATGGGAGTGTGATATGATTCAACGTGATCTCATGATAACCACGTGATGCAAAGTATCGTGACTCTAAGCCCTGAAGCATAATATAGTGTTCAATAAACTCGATGTAGACACTATAAGGAGACTCGTAACGCCTTACCCTCCCAAACTGTGTATGCATGTACAACAAAAATGCAATTCATACGAAATATAATCATAAAATGTGAAGGTTACCATGGGATTTACTTAACCTTACAGACATCCAACTTCAAGCTTAATTTTCGAGGTCCCGGAGCATCGAATCACCTTGAAAATGGTTCCAATAGCTTCCCTACATACCAAATTATATTATAAGTCAAGCTTCAAGTGAAACGATATCACGAAGCCTAACGAAAACCGCGATCAAAGTACGCTTGAGAACAGTTTTCAAAAATATTAATTTATATAACTATTTCAACTAGCCAACTTGGGGTATCTTTTTAACTTTGAAAACCTCAAATTGCCATGATGACCTTAAATGAACTTGTAGTACTCATGTCCTACTTTCCATAGACTCCAATAACACCCAAATTGGATCACCGACGGAGAAGTTATGAATTTTCCCATATGGCCTATCAACTTGGCAGCTTTATATAATTTGAACTAAAAAAAACTTCTCCAAATTAATATTTTCGCAATTAAATCCTCAAAACTCGACAATAAACGCCATGAAACCACCCAATACCAACACCAAAATATTTTTACAGCCCGTGGAGTCAATATTGGATTAAAACCAATAATCAATATCGACTATTAAAACATCTCCAAAATAGTTATCAACTGAATTGCATTAATTCACCTCATCAAAACCCTAACCCACATTGGTGAAATTTATCCCAAATTGACGCGAATCAATCCAATATACCAATTAACAACAATTCTAACCAATTTCTATCAAAACCCCACGAAAGAAATCGAAAACTTACGAGAATTCAAATTAAATTGAGAAAAAATGTCTAGCATTAAGAATTTACCAAATTGCAGGCCGAATACTTCGTTTCTATCACTGAAACTTAGCTTGAACTGACTGTCTTGTGATGCTCTACGGTTTGTGGAAAGAAACTGAGCAAAAATTGGATATCGGGAGCTCGAAGAGAAGGAATCAACGGAAAGGTTTAGGGAACATTAGAACCGAACGTTCTGATGAAAAACAAATCGATCGATTGATTTCTTATTGATTTTTTTATTATATTTATATATAAACCCTCAGCTGCTTCTCAGCAGCTTAATTTCTTTTTATTTATTAATTCCTGAAATTCCTATTTTGACGTGTTTTGACTTTCGGCGCCCGTTTTCTATCCGACTTTTCACCAAAAATCTTAACTTTATCCATGACATACGCAACCCTTATAGACCAATCCTCTTGCCATATTTATCTAAACTTGCACCAGTTTGGACCAAGTCTCATCCTCGTCTACTGTCAACTGACACTAAACTCAAACAAGATCTCACACAACTTCGTCTCATTTAACACTACCACCAATCCCGACTTACACAAAAATCGAGGCAAATCCCTACGTCAGCTCGTTAAGTCCATTTAAGGTCCAAATTTTGAATTTTGAATTTAAATTCAATTATTCGTCACAAAATTCGAAACTAATATTTATGTCAATATTTTGACTATCTCGGCACCCCTCTCGATACGTATCTCGAGATAAAACCCCGTGAATCTCAAATTTACTCAATCACCCAAATTTCACAAAATAAAATAATATATAATACACAACACTAGGCAAACATCACAAATTAATAAAAATAATTATAAATCTCGAATTCATCGGTGTTTAATTCCCGACTCGTGGCCAAAATCATAATTAAGTTTCCTTAATCTCGGATTAACCATAATTATCGATTTAAAAATTTCGGGATTTGACAGTAACGTTTTATAACTTGAATTTTAGCAGGGTCTACCTCTATTCCTTTTGATGACACTATGTGTCTTAATATAAGTCCCTAATTGACCATAAGATGACATTTTTCATAGTTCAATACTAGATTCTTCTCTATACATCTTTTAAGTACTTTAGTTAAGTGAAGTAAGAATTCATCAAAAGAATTATTGTATATGGTATAATCAACCATGAAAACTTCAATGAAATTTTCATCGCAGTTTGAGAAGATACTAATCATACATCTTTGGAATATAGCTAGTGCGTTACATAAGCCAAAAGGCAGACGCCTGTAAGCGAATGTACTGAAAGGCCAATTAAAAGTAATCTTTTCTTGATCTTCCGGAGCTACATGGATCTGATGGAATCCTGAGTATCCATCCAAGCAATATTAATGGGTTCATCTAGCTAGTCTTTCTAACATTTGATCTATAAACGGAAGTGGATAGTGATCTTTTCTAGTTGCGACATTTATCTTCCTATAATCTATGCACACTCTCGAACCTTTCTGGATTCTTGTTGGTACTAGTTATCCATGTTCGTTTGTTATAACTGTGATCCTTGTCTTTTTTAAGACTACTTATACTAGCGGACCCAATTACTATCTTGTTTTTGGGAATAACTTTCATGCGTCTAGTAATTTTAATATTTCATTCTTTACTACTTCCATCATTGGTGGATTCAATATACGTTGAGCTTGTCTAGAAGGTTTTGTGTCTATTTCAAGATTAATTCAATGCATGCATGTTGCTAGACTTATTCCTTTAATATCGACTATTGTTCATGCTACTGCTTTCTTGAATTCTTTGAGAACATTCACTAATTTCTCCTCTTCTAAGTTTGATAATTTATTAGAAATTATAACTATTAAGGCATTGTTACTTTCTACGTACGCATATTTTAAATGATCTGGTAGAACTTTTAAGTCTAGGTCATGAGCTTTTAGTATAGAAGGTAAAAGTTTCAATTGATTTATCAGTAGATCCATATAGTAAGAGAGTTCAGGAAGTACATTATAAGATTCTAATGTGTTGATTATCTCTCATGTCTTTTCATTTATATTATCGTCGTCATTTAGATCCTCTATCACTTTTTCAAGTTTGTCTGACTTAATGTTTCTAAAAGTTTCATCTATTATAGGGTCTAACATATTTATTGTGCATACTGATGAAACATCTAAAGGATATTTCATAGCGTCGTGGATGTTAAAATTTATCATTTCATTATCTACTTCCATTGTTAGAGTTCCTTTAGAAACATCTATTTTGGCTTTTGCTGTTTTTAAGAATGAGCATCCTAAAATAAGAGAAGGTTTACTAGAGAAGAGGTATTATTTCATGTCTATGACATAAAATTAGGTTGGGAAAAGTAAGTCATTAACCCTAACCAATACATCCTCTAATACTCCTACAAGTTGGACGGTAGATCTATCTGCTAATTGTACTATTATACTAATTTCTTCTAAGGGTATGTTTATCATTTGCAAATATATTGACACAAAAGCATAACATTGATTGAGGCACCTAGATCACATAATGCTTTAGATATCCCTATATTTTCTATTTTGCATGGAACGAAAAAACATTCCAAGATCAAAACATTTAGGGGAGATTTTCTTTTAGATTATTGCTGACGCATGTTCTCCTAGGTTTACACTTTCATTAGGTTTAATTTTATTAGTGCGTAAGTCTTGTCTAGATTTTTTATATTTAGGTATGCTTTATATGACTTCGAATAAATGTATGTTTACTACCACTTTTCTTAAAGTGTCTGAGATTTTTTTCTCTTCTTGTAATTTCTTGACGTTTTTATTATTGGGGTATGTGCCCTAAGTCAATCTACAAACATTGTTTATCTTATAACTTTAGTTAATGAAATTGAGGTTTTCATTTGTTTTTTTATTATAAGTGATTGCATGTTATCTTATAGTATGATCAATGGGTATTTGTTGAAATATCTTAAATGTCCCTAGTAGATCATTATATTGGGAACTATAATGAATTAAGACTAGTGTGAATCTTGATTGATGGTCATGTGATGATCATGCGTATAGGGATACGAATCGAGATTATGAGTACTTGTTAGGGAACAAGGTACTGGATCGACCCGCTTTGAGAACACAATATAGATTAAGTCATAGGTGTTACTAATGATAGATATATCATTTAGTCTTTTGACTTGAGATTACTATAAACTTCAATATTATGAGTATGGTAATTTGACACAATCATACGCTGTCTTTAGCCGGACGATTATAATGATTGTAATTGGTTACCGTGTAAATAATATGTGAAGGTGTGTAATCAAGATAACATTTTTTCCTCTCGTATAGAGAGATCAATAGATCCCTCGATATGTTAGATTGTTAAATAGCCAAGTCCAAATGAATTGATATGATCAATGTCACTTAGATGTTTTCAGTCTACCTAAAATTGAGAGTAGTACAATTGAACATTAAGGGTGATTTTTCATGCCTTATGTTTAATCAAAAGATATCGCACGACAAAAGGATATGATATATCTTATTCATTAGGTTGTATCGATTTTGATATTCATGCTACTCAGGTAGTCATAATGCATTGCTAAAGACCGCTTATGAGTTGTTAATGGTTTTGGTCCACTACCAATGTTGTATGAACCTATTGGGTCGCACACAAAGAATGGCTTTGCGCAATTTCAAAATGGTTTTATGCAATTTCAATTGATCCAGAGTAATGAATTTTATATTATAAAACTCATGACATAAAAGCCCTTACGATTTGTTATATAATAACTTTTTAATAGGAGCGTATGTGTAATTTGCTTGAATTGCCTAAATACAATAGTTGTATTACAAATAAGTTTTTTAAGTAAGTCTATCTATACATAAATAGAGGTTGAAACCTTACAAGAACTAAGATTTTCATTTTTACTATTTTCGAATTCTCTGGATATTGGGAGAGAAAGAAAATGTTGTCAATCTCTCTTGGGGCTAGTACCCCAAATTGTGGTCACCGTTCATATATGGATTTCTAATAGATGATGCGCACTTGAAGGAAATCAAGTATCAAGGCATGGTTTAATTTTGCAGATTTAGTTTAATGGAACTTATTTTTGATCCAGTTGGGGTATGTCAAAAATTGTTTTGAATTGTTTGCTGTGCATGAACCCCAAAATACAACACTTATTGTTTTCTGAATGATGGGGAAATGGTGTCTTACTATACTTATTTTATTCTTTTTGAAATCATTTTCCTTTTGAGTTTTATTATATTTAATTTCTTTTTCTTTTTCTAATTCAGCCTCTAATTCTTTTTGAGAAACTTGTTGCTCTGCCATATTCGGTTCGTTTATTTATTAACCACTGATCGCTTTTGCATATGAACTAGGGTAAATCTGAGACGATAATTTGCCTTGGTTAACCCATGGGCTCATTTGCATTGCCATTTGGCTTAGTTGATTTTTTTAGTTCAACTATATCATCTTGTAGGACTTAGATTTTTGATCTTTTGCTTTATTTTAATTTTCTAGTGCTATTGTTCTATCGATTAATGTGGGTGTTCTATATCTTTGAAAAACCTAATTGTCTACACCATAACATATATTTGGTCTCAGGTAATTAGCATTGTTACTAGTAGTGTAAGTAGGTTGATTAAGATTATTATAATGATTCTTCAGAGTGTTAGCCTCTTTAATTTGATTTTGTAGCACAAAACAGACATTCATCATATAGATGATTGACCTCATTGCAAAAAACACAAATTTTAGTTTGGACTCACCTATCTTTTAATGGTAATTCAACCATACTTTTCAATTCATCAAATTTATCATATGATGTTTTAACTATATTCCTGTTGATTTCATAAGATTGTTTTTTCATAAATTTGTTTTTCTCGCAATATTGTTTTGATTGTTTCGCCATTTTGATAATAGTATCTTTTGCTAATGTTGGCGTTATGCGAATAAAGATCCTCCACATACCGTGTTTAGGAATCTTTGTTCTAAATGGTTTAGTCCCGCGTAAAAGTATTCTAATAAAGTTTTCTGAAAATCCATGTTGTGGACATAATGATATTAATCTTTGGTATTTATCCCGAAACTGACCAAAAGTCTCCTTGGTCACCATCCTAGCATTACTAATCCGTTTCCTATCCAGAATAATTTTACATGATGGAACATACTGATCTAAGAAGGTTTCTAACATTTTGGACCATGTGGTTATAGAATTTTGAGAGAAATAGAATAGCCAATCTTGAGCTTGACCTTTTAAGGAAGAAGGGAAAGCCTTTAGTTTGACATAATCTAACTCTACGTTTTAGGGTTTTATCACACTTATTATATGCGTGTATTTTCGAATAAACTATTGAGGATCTTCATCACCTTCACCTTGAAAATGAGGTAAAGAATTGATGAATCTCGTTTTTAACTCAAAATCATGGAAATTTGCGGGAAAAACAACACATATAGGTTCATAAGTTGTGATATTTTTATTGGCTTACCTAAAAGTAAGTTCTTGCTTAATGTCTGCCATATTGTATGAGATGCAACGAGAAAGATTCGTACAAATTATTTTAAAATCCTCGGAAACAACACCAAAAATTGACACGTGTCTAGCGTGTACAATAAATTTACCACCTTTATTATACTATTAATATTTTGTAGTAGTGGAAAGTGGGAATCGTCTCCACTAAGATTTTGCAAATTTCATAAGAAAGTAATTTTTATTTTTTTATATATTTTTATTTTAATTTAACTAAAATAGAAATTAAACTAATACTTTCTAAATATAAAATCAACCAAACTAACTAAACTTACTTAAATAACACAAATTAAGGTCACTAAATTAAAAGCAATTCAATTCAATAAAACACAATAATAAATAAACATCTAAAGAATCCTCCTAAACAGTTAAACTTCAATCCGTTTTGCATCCAAACATGTTAATTCAATCACATAGTCATGAACATACTTTATAAAGTATCCTAGATCATTAAACTCTAATCATAAGTAAGTAAACAACTTTTAGCCAGTCATTTGTTCTCCTTATAATGGTTGAAGAGCAACGTTCTAATTTCATTGAGATAACCCTTTTGAATACACAAAGACATTAACTTCACACAATAAAACCGCATTACTCTTTATGAAAACTTCGAACTACTAAATCTAACACCTTCGAAAAGCCACTTCAACATCATATTTAGATCTTAAATTCACTTAGGACATCTAATCGGTGTTTTCCTTTCGAACAATCCTAGTTACTACTTTAAATAGATAATGAATCAAAACATCACATACATATTGGCCACTATGTACATAATACTTAAATCCATGATTGTAATCCATAAATAACAATCTATAAAAATAATGAATCAAAGAATACGATTGGTTTAAAGCATTAAGTACACATTCATCTCATCATGACAACATTGCAAAATGGATCTAGTTCATGTTTGGAGTTTTGTTTAGATTAATAAACTACTCACTCATGATAATAAATAAAATCATAACATTAGAAGTAAAAGACATAATTAAAAATACATTAATGATAACTTAAATCTTCAATCTTCTCTAAAAGCAAAATAATAAAGAATGGTCTCCAAACTAAAGAAAAAAGTGTAAAACTAACAAAAGGGCCTTAATTTCGTATTCTAAGGTTTATATTTTTTGTATATTACGTAAGACATATCCTAAACCAACTCAAAATCCTCGTTGTAATCCAAAATCCACGAATTTGTAGCCAGTGCTTCCTTGTGATTCTTGTATAAGTGAAATCGCTGAGAAAATCCCTAATTCCTAGGCCTATAGTTTCACCGATTTAAACAGCAATTCCGGGTTCCTAGGAATCGCTAGGAATCGATGGTACAAAATCTCAGTTCTTTCTTGCTTCCTTGGTGATGATTCTTCATGCAATCTTTCTCTCGGTCAATTCCTTTATTTTCTTCCCTTTTTCCTTCATTTCTTCAAATATTCCATTTAATACGTGTAATATCAAAAACAAGAGAAAAATCGTGTAATATAGTCTTTTATAACTAAAATCGTCCTAAAATGCACTATAAATGTCTAATTATTAACTTGTCGTGGAGATTTGGGATTTCTATTTTAAAAACCAAAAATCGTCACCAATAATTCTTGTGTTTAGTGGAATCATTGGGAAATCGCCGGATGAATCGATGGGTTGTGAGGTGCATTGGCCCACCGATTTGAGCGTCAATTCCTTTGTAATGGCGAATCGCTGGGGATTTGCCAGACTCCAAATTTCACCTAATTGACTGGTTATTATCACCAGTTTTTCCAACGATTCCCAGTGTTATTTCGATTCGCTTGGGAATCACCATGCTTAAGTTACTATTTTTTCAATTTATTCCATCACTAACTTATATATCATTCATAAAAACTTATATTAAGGTGGAACTAACTGAAATTTTGAAAGTTTGATTAGGATATGTAACTAACTAAATAATTTTATTAATTAAATAAATAAACATACAAGCAAGTAAATAATGCAACTTGCGTAAAGGCCATATAAACAAAAACAACTCTATCACTCCCCGTTAATTGAAATTGCCTCGTAGTTTAAATTCCAAAAATATTTTCAATACAAGAGTTAAAAAGTGAGAATAAAAACATAGTATAGTAAACTAAACTAAATTCCTATTAAAATTAAATAAATATAGGATAACGATAGAATATGGGATGCCTCTTATAAAACACTTTTGTTTGTTGTCGTTGGCTCGATTGAACCTATCTAGAATTATGTTAGATCTCTAAACTTGAATTTATGATTATCTACTATAGTGCCATTCCAGATAATGAGTGCTCAGCCGTTAATTGTCAGAGTGATTATTTTGTTCAGAATATCCATAACAGCTTGAGTAGTGGCTAAAAAAGGTCGTACTAAGATTAAAAAAAGATTTTCATTAATAAAGTGTGGCAAGAACAAAAAGTTTGTGGGTGCGATGTAGTTGTTCACTTGAATCAGCACATTCGTGAAACACTCCTACCGGTTGAATTGAAGTACCATTTGGTAAAGAAACTCGTTCAGAAACAAGTGAATTCAGCTCTAATTGAGTATGTAGAAAGAAATGTATGGGCGTTAGATTTGCATTAAAGCTCTTATCATACTGAGATCTGAAGCACCAAGCCCATTTGATTTTGATGTGTAGGTGTATACCTCCTAGATCATTAAGCTTCATAAGGCTTAAATTTGACTTTTTCTTTTTCTTATTGTTCTTGGGTTTAGAAGCTCCCGACTTATTAATATTTTTTCCATTCTTTAGTTGCTTAACTCTCCTTTCTTATGTTACTTTATTTTCTTTTGAAGTGTCTTGTTCTTTCTTTGGAATATCTTTTGCAGTTTCCATTGTTACTATATTAATTGCATGAATTTCAGCATTAAAGTAATTGTAATAGTTCAAGTCTAGAAAATCATTTTCATCAATTTCATTATCAAATAATTCATCATATTCTTCATAGGTGTGTTCGTCATTCATCTCGAGTTTAACGATCTTATCTTCAAATTTCATAGACATTGTTCCTTCCGAAATATCTAACTTAGTTCTAGGCGTCTTAAGAAAAAGTCTACCTAATAGTATAGGCAAAGGATTGGATGATATTGAATCTCCCATTTCAATGACAAAAAAGTTAGTTAGAAATACTAAGTCATGTACATGTACTAAAATGTCTTCTAACAATCTATATGGTTTTATAATTGTATTGTCGACTAAAGTAAGATTAATAGGCGTATTAGTTAACGATCCAATTTTTAATGATTCAAAAATTTTAAGTGACATAACATTAATTGATGCTCAAAGATCACACATAGCAAATTCAGTAGAAGAATTTCCTATTGTAATAGGTATAACAAACATTACTGGGTCAGAACATTTTCCAAGCATTCTCTTTTTTATTAAAGATGACATCTTTTGTTCTAATTTTCATTAGATTCTTCTAAAATTTTTTCTTTATATTCAGATAATTCTTTAATAGCTTCATCGTGATTTGAATCCATCAAACTTTCATTAATTTCTAATTTTTTAAATGATTCAGATATGTCTTCTTAAGTTTCTTTCTTCCTAGCATCTGTTAATCGTTGTGGAACGATAAAAATAGAATGCATATCTTCATTCGATTCATAAATATCATTCTTTAATTTTTCTTGGTTTACTCATTCAAAATTTTGTAACGATTTTTCATAGGCTTCAACTCTGGCTAAATACTATGAGTATAATCTTTTGAAAAAATATGTGTATTTCAATTGTTCAGCAATCTATTCCTTAGTGGGAATGACATTTTTCATCATCTCTTCTACTTATTCTATTGTCTTATGTACTTTAATTTTCTTTTTACTTCTTTTTGGTGTCTTTTCTTGCATGTGTGTTTCTTTTTCATTTTCACAAAATAAAGCGTTAACTTGTGCTTGGTTAGTAGTGTTTGTAGTTTGAGTAGATCCTTTAGTTTGATTGCTTAACTTGTTAATTTGTAGAGTCATTTGATTTAGTTGAAAAACTCGTTAATAGACATATCGATTTTAATTTGATTTTGAGAAATTTGCGTAAAGTTTTTATGACTTTGGGTCATCAAGTTATATAATATTTGTTCTAAATTTGGTTGCGTAGGTTGAATAGTTTGTTTAGGTTGTTGCATTGGCGTAGGTTATGTTGGTGCTCTCAGTCTATAAGTAGTATGATTTTGATTTTGTGGACTATAGCTAAGGTTTCAGTTTGGTTTGCTAGTGTAATAATTGTTGTTATTATATTGATTTCTAGGGGACAAGAATATTGGTTCATAATCGCATTGACTTCTTCAGTGTTATCTTCTTGTAAAGATGTGTAACTTCGTTACAAAATGCACATGGTTTCACTTGATTTTTAAAGTAGTAATTTAACCATGTTAGACAATTCCTCAACCTTTTCGTCAAATTCATTACTTGTTTTATTGTTAACCTCATAAGGTTTATTTCTTGATGTGTCGGTCTTTCACCATATTGTTTAGATTATTTAGCCATCTTACTAATAACTTCTTTTACAATAGTTTGTGTAACATCAAATAATGATCCACCACATATGGTATCAAATAGTCTTTGTTCAAAATGATTAAGTCCTTTATAGAAGTATTCTAATAAATCTCTGTACGTGTATCCATGTTGTGGACAAGATGAAATTAATCTTTAAAATCTATCCTAAAATTCATTAAAATTTTCATCATCTTCTTTTTCACGACTGCGATTTTTTTTCTATAAGTACTAATCTTTCTTGCAGGCATATATTGATCCTGGAGAGCTTCTCACATTTGATCTCATGTGGTTATCAAATCTTGAGGAAGATAAAACAACCAATCTTGTGCTTGATCTTTCAATACAAAAGGAAAAGCTTTGAGTTTGACTTGTTCTAATGTACAGTCTTTACGTTTCATCCCATTGACTTTATGTTAGTATTCATTTTATAAATTTTCGGAGGTCTTCATTGTCTTTACCATAAAATTTAAATAGAGCACTAATGAATCTAGATCTAAGTTCAAATTCAAGAAATCCCTCAATATATGCAATACAAATTGGTTCATAAGTATTGATATTTTGATTGGCTTGCCTAAAAGTAAGTTTTCTATTATCATTATTATTAATAATATCAAGGTTAATATTGGCTTCCATTGTGGTAGTTTGGTGTTCTCTATGTTGTTGTTTTTATCTTAAATTACGATTAAAAGTCCTATCTACCTCAGGATCAAACGAATGTAAAGATCCTATGGAATTAGAATGATGAAGTGGATAGATCATACATGTTGATTCAATCATATAATCATGAACATACTTTATAAAGTACGACAGATCATTAAACTCTAATCATAAGTAAGTAAACATCCTTTATCAAGCCATTAGTTCTTCTTATACTGCTGGAAAAGCTACGTTCTAATTTTATTGAGCTATCATATTTTAATACACAAATACATTAACTTCACGCAATAAAACCACATTATACTTTGTGAAAACTTCGAAATGCTAAATCTAACACCTTCAGAAAGCCACTTCAATATTAGACTTAGATATCGAATTCACCTAGGACATCTAAACAGTAATAGACCTTTTAAGAAATTCTTGTTACTACTTTAAACTAGATAATGAGTCCAAATATCACAATAAACATTATAGACTATGCATGCAATACAAAGTTCATAATTAAAATCTGCAAATAATAATCTATTAAATCAGTGAATCAAAGAATACAAATGGTTTAAAGCATTAAGCACATAATCATCTCATAATAACTACATTGCAAAACAGATCAAGTTCATGTTTGGGCTTTGTTTAGATTAATAAACTATTCACTTATATTCATAAATAATATCGCAATAAAGTAAATAAAAGACAGCTAAATACCTATGGAATAAATAATTTGAGTCTTCGAATCTTTTTCAAAAGCAATGAACAATAAAGCAATAAACTAAAATAATAAATAATGGCTTCTGGAGCAATGAAATATTGATTTAAGTACTCAAAGGCTACTGATTTCGTAGCCCTATGGTTGTATATATAGTTTTATAGGTAGTACATATCTCAAACTAACGCAAACATCTCGTAGTTATCTAAGATTCTCAAAATTAAATCCAGCGATTCCTTAGTGATTAGTGGTTTAAGTGGAATCGCTGGGAGTCCTTGGAAAATCAGCCTCAGTGCTTCAGCGATCTGAGTAGCAATTCGTAGTACATATTTTTAAAGTTTTAGAAACCAGTGGATTTAAGGATATTAACGAATCAGTGATGAACTAATAAACATACATCAAAACTAAACACATAATTCATATCTGAGTAAGACTTGAATGTCTTCCTCTGCGTAGGCTTAGCTTAAAAAATCAATTAATCGAATTGATAATATGTACAACCACTATAATGATCTCTCGTTCTCACAAAACTCAAATAATTAATGATTATCCACGTAGTGGCGATCTTGAGTATTTATAAAATCAGTCTATCTACTCTATCTAGGAATTCAATCCTAAATACAATACAACTCAGAAAACCTTCTCAGTCTCCAATTGTAAATCTTATTGGAATCATCCAACTTTCAACAACTAAGTCTTCTATTCCTTCATGAATCTTGATTCATCATTTCCTTAAAGTTCTTCCGTCCTTTATGCACCTTTCTCTCGGATTTTTTATTTGTAATCCATCTCGAAGTTCTCTGCTTGCGGTATCTAACTTCTTCACTATTGTAGACTAATACTTACAGTTACGCTATTTCAGTATCCAATTTGTATTCAATTCCTATTTTGACTTCAAATCTTTCTTCGTCCTCGACTTTGACTTTGATACTGTAATCTTCACTGGAATTTGCATTGTAGTCTTTCTTTGAGTTGCATCTACTCTCGAACATATTGATTAGTCAGGTTTCTCATCTTGATTGCAGCATCTACCTAACTTAACTTCTATTTTGACAATATACTGCCAACAAGGATAGACTGACCCAAATGCAGTAAGCTAGGTTCTAGCAATCTCCCCTTTTGGCGTAGATTAGTCAAAAGCAATAACTTAGCAACATAACCAAATTTTTTAGGAACCTCATAAAATGTACTGTTACCGATGGATTAAAGTAACAACACATAAAATTCGTAACCCAAGAAAGATTAAAGTCACCAGCTAATAATTACAACTCTAAAATGTAGTTTTAAAACATCAAGTTCATATACTTAGAAAACCAAAAAACAACTTAACCTTACAGTCACTCTCTTGCTCACTCCCCTTTTTTAACTAAATAATGTCAAAGAGATCACAAGTATGTTCTAACCAGCCACCTCAATCGGTGAAGTTCAGCATCAGCAATGTCCGGCTATTCTTGCATTGGTCGCATATGTGCAACTATTTCTTCCCTGTAGACAAAGAGATAGGCAATGCGATCTAAGAAATAGTTGAACAACGGCGGGTATAGTCTCATCACCATCGGAGAACTTGGAGCTTGTAGAGGTTCATTCTGAGTTTGAGCAGAGTTGTCTTCGGTAGCCTCTATATGCGTCGTGGTAGCAATAGGAGGAGCAAAAGTTGCAGGTGCAGCAATAACATCAATCGTAGTTATTGGTTTGGTTGAAGTGGTAGGAATGGCTTGATTGACTTCATTATCCTCATGCTCAAGGTGAGTAGGAGGATGGACTGACATACTTGGCTCAGATTGAAATGCTTCATTCACTGGAGCCTCAACATTATGTCTCGTTGTTGCAGTAACCAAAGGCGAAGGCAGCAGAATGTCCTCAAGGTTAACAGTAGACTCTACCTGTGCAGTAACACTCTCACAAGGAGCCTCATTTGGTGTTAAAATATCTTGATTATCTCTAGTCTCGTGAAACTCAACAAGCAAGATGACTTCCTCAGGTCGATTAGGAAGTAGAGCTAATGAATTTGCATCAGGTCACTGTCCAGTTTATCCTGCAATAGCAAGAAGAGAATATTCCCTCTTGCAATTTCCTCTCCTAAGATTACACTTCGATAGGATTGGTGTCCTCATTTTCAGTAACTTCAACAATATTTCATTTCAAGATCATTTTTGACTTCTGGATAGTCTTTGTAACAGGGGTCTAAACAGGAGCATCATTAGTTGGCTTGACATCAGCAGGCGTTGAAAGAGCTTACAACTTCTTTTATAGGCATGAGAAGTCAAGATCGACAATTTTATTGTTAGACTTCATTTGATGAGTCAATCTAACCTCCTCTACCACCTTTTCCAAACTGTCATTTTTCTGCTTAATGACAGAATATCTTCCAAACAATGAAGTTAGGAAGCATGGCATATACAACTTGTTATGTTTCTTCCCTGAGTGCACCACGGAGTCATAGATCTCCTTGCCAACATTGAACTTCTTTCCCAAAGCCATATCATACAGTAGTGGTACCCTCTCGTTGAACACATGTGTATGAGAAATAACCACTACGATTATCGTTAAGGCCTTCCACATCATGTAGGCCTTGCAAATGAGCATTATAACAGGAAGCTCAAAGGCGTTGTCAGAGGGCCAAGTTGTAAGTTTCCTTCCAGTCAGCATAGAGACTGCATCATTAAGCTTCAGCGTTGAACTTAGCTTATTAGCAGTAGTCTCTATTTTAGAAAGTTCAAGCATGTAGTTGATTGAAGCTAGACTGATCGGTAAATCAAACCAGTATTTCCTTTTCACTGTTTTTTTTAATTTCTTCGCGCACTCCATTGATCGAAAACGACCAAAGGCAGATGGAGTAGGTATAGCAAAGTACTGTGAGATGAAAACAATCTGTGTCTGATTAGAGGATTTATTGATAGCCTCAGCTTCATCTAGAATCCTCTCCAATGAATCAGAAAAAACTTTCTCTTTGTCATCAATCTTTTTCTTTCCTTGGCGACAGTTCTGGCTTTCTTGGAAGATCTAGATTGTCTAGCAGATTATCTTTGGCGGATAGCCCCTGATTTAACCCTTGTACTATTCGCAACAATACGAGGATCTGACAGCGTACTAATGAATATTTTATCTTAAGGAAAATGATAGTATATGCCCTTCATCTATATCGTCGGAAGATTAGCCGTTGTAGTAGAGTCGTCGTCAGAAGTCGAAGAAGATGAGTAAGACATTCTTGCAATAGCTCGTAGCAAAAAAGATACGAAAATGGCAGAGAGGGTTAGGAGGTCATAGCTAGAGTGAAGAGTTTGAATTGGGAATAATGATTTGTGGGAACAAGATAATCACACAAAATCAGCAAGGATAAACCCAATTTAGAATCAACACTCCCTTAAATCTCCTAAGATTTAATTTTTTATGTCTAACGAAACAGTATTTACTCCCTTCACCAAGTGTAATGGCTAGTTTTTTTGCAACTAACTTATTAGGAGCGACACGTATTGTAGTGAAATTATAGTGGCAGTGTCTTGGTCAAACACGAAAGTAGCTCATAATAAAATGTCAAACACATAAGTATCTGCGAGTACCCATAAAACTGCCAGGTTACAATAAGAACCCATACTAGTGAGAGCAAACGCTAATATCATGGCGTAGTCTCTTAAAAGTCTGTGTATCAAAAGCCTTTATAAAGATATCAGCTAAGTGACGTTCTGTTTGAACAAACTAAATATTAATCAAACTTCTTTCCACTAAATCCTTGATAAAGCGATGATGAATATCAACGTGTTTTATCCTAGAATGTTGAACTGGATTCTTCAAAATATTAATGGCACTTTTATCATCACAGTAGATGGGTCCACTCAAATAACGTAATACCAGAATTTGTGAGCATTTGATGCATCCATATTAATTGCGTACAACAATTGGTAGCATCAACATATTCGGCTTTAGCAAGTAGATAGCGTGATGTGGTTCTATTTCTTGCTATTCCAAGCAACAAGATTAAAACCCATGTAGTAACATCCACCAATAGTACTCTTTCGATCATCGATATTTCCAGCCCAATCAGGATCACCATACCCGATTAAGTCATTGGCATCGCACTTAGTGAATAGAATACCAAAGTTAGTTGTTTCGTGCACATAGCGCATAATCCTTTTTATAGCAACCAAATAAGACTATTTTGGACATGCCTGATAGCGAGCACAAATACCAACACTAAAAGCAATATCTTGTCTACTTGTAGTATGATATAATAAGCTACCAATCATACCTTTATATAATGTAGGATTGGCATCAACAACTTTGTCATCCTTATAAATCTTCTCACTTGAGCTCATTAGTGTTCGGATAGACTTTGTAGGTCCAATCCCAAACGCTTAACAAGAAATTTAGCATATTTATTTTGAGAGATAAATATATTTTTTGGAGACTATGTAATCTGTAGACCCAATAAGTAAGTAAGATCTCCAACCATGCCCATATCAAATTCTTTCTTCATTTAATCAACAAACTATGAAGCTAGCTTTGCATATGTAGCCCCGAAAATAATATCATAGACATAAATATGTGCAACCACAAACTAGTTATTCTATTATTGAGAAACAAAGTCTTATCAGTATACCCTCTATTATACCCCTTCTGCTGCAAATAGGTAGTCAACCTTTCATACCAAGCTCGTGGTGCTTGCTTCAGACCATAACGTGTTTTTTTTCAGATGATATACATCATTAGGTTTATCATGAACCATAAATCTTTTAGGTTGTGCAACATAAAATTTTTCTTGCAAATACCCATTTAAGGAAGCATTTTTGACATCCATTTGTTGTAACTTGAAACCTCTGTTACAAGCAATGGCTAACCGTAGACGAATAAATTCCAATCGTACAACTGGAAAAAAATGTCTCATCAAAATCAATACCTTCAACTCGTGTGTATCCTTGTGCAACCAGTCTGGCATTGTTGTGAATAATAATATTATTCTCATATGTCTTATTGCGGAATATCCACTTAGTACCAATGATATTAACATTAGTAAGTTGTGGAACAAGCTCCCACACATCCTGTATAACAAACTCGTTGAGTTCCTCTTGTATAGTGTTCACCTTATATTTATCCATAAAACCATCCCTGAGGTTTTTTGGCTCGATCTGAGATGTAAAACAATCAAAGCATGACATGTTCCTGTATTCAATTGGAGTAGTATCTCTAGTTTGCACTGGATCATTAATTGAGCCAATAATTTGCTCTATTGGATGATCTTTCAGCATCCTTGATTGTGGAGTAGCAAATGTAAAAGATAACCAAGTTCTATAGCAGATGATTTTTTATCATTATCATAATTTTTATCATCTTCATCATCAGATGAAGTAGTGACATCTGAATCAGATATTTTCACAGTAGGCCGAGTAATAGGTGCTGAGCTAATTGGTTTTGACAGCTCATCATCATCATACTTTTGAGAGGAAAATTGTTCTGTTCTTGCACGGTCATCAACCATTACCTTGATAGATTCCATCACAGACATAGTTCGCTTATTATAGATTCTATAAGCTTTACTATTTTGAAAATATCAAAAAAGAATTCAACATCGCTTTTCGAATCAAATTTTCTTAGGCGATCTCTATCATTCAAAATGAAGCAGGTACTGCTGAAAACATGAAGATGTTTGAGAGAAGACTTTTTGCCTTTCCAAATCTAATACAGAGTCTTTATAGTCAATGGTTTGAAATAAACTTTGTTGATAATGTAGGTAGTAGTGTTTACTGCTTCCCCTCAAATATTCTTAGGCAGATTTTTCTCAGCTAGCATGACCCTCGTCACCTCCTGAATTGTGTGATTTTTTCTTTCAAAACACATTTTTGTTGTGGTGTCTTATGAGCAGCAAATTCATGCTTAATCCCAAATTCAGCATAATAATAAGCAAAATGTCGATTCTCAAACTCTCGTCCATGACCACCGCGTAGTCAATCAATTAATACATCTTCATTCATTTTCTCATTCGAAAGTTGAACAAATAACTTCTTAAACTCATCAAATGTTTCTTATTTATCATGTAGCAAATGAATCCAAGTAAACTATGAGTAGTCATCAACAATAAAAAAAACATACTTCTTTCTCCCAGGACTCTCAACTTGCATTGGACCAAATAAGCCCATATGCAATAATCCCAACACACGTGATGCCAATATGTCATTAAGGCCAATGTGTGAATGTTTTTCACCCCTTTGACATAGTTCATAAATGGAATCAAACTTAGAGGTTAGTTTAGGAATACCTCTTACAACATCATGAGAGAGCGATTTCTGAAATTTCTTGAAATTAAGATGACCTAGCCTTCTGAGCCAAAGATCCATATTAGATAGGGAAACAGAGTTGCACATAACTTATAGCTTGTAAGGCAATACTGAATGTTGAAACAGCATATAACAATTGTCTGATGTTCGGGTCCCATACATGATGCATTATATTTCTTCATTGATTATTTGAAAATGATCTTTAGTGCAGTTGACAAACAGTTCCTGATCACACGGTTGATTGATGCTGATCAGATTAGATTTCAACCCATCAACATGTAGAACTCCTTCGAGATTAGGCAATCCCACAACATTAAGAGTTCCTTTGCCAACAACCTTGCCTTTCTTTTCGTTACCAAATGTGACGTCACGTTCCTTAAATGATTCATAGTTCTTAAGAAAGTTTTTGTTACCAATCATGTGTTTAGAACAACCACTATCCAAATACCATAACTCAGTAGTAGTTGCTGGGAGTTGTAGATATGTTGTCATTCCTCCTCCAAACCTTCACATGTTTTCTTTTTCTGAAGTGTACTCAAATCTTTAAACACCCGATATCATCTTGGTCGAATATGACAAAAAATCCCACAATAGTGACATGTAGGAGGGGGTTTGTTGTTGGTAACAACAATCACCTTTTTCTTTGCACTTGCAGTAACCTTTTTTGGTAGAATCTTATTTGCCTTTGCTATATCAACTTGAGTCTTATTTGATTGATCCTCATTGATTACAGTGCCTTTGACAAAGACAATATGAGCATTTATAGATCCCTCAGTATAGCCAAGACCAAGTTTAACTTGCGAAGATTGACCTGTTTGTAGCATTTTGTTTAATTTCAGAGAACATGAATAAAACTTTGCAGTAACAGCCTCATAATCAGAAATAGCTTTCTTTCGTATAAAGATTCCAATCTCACGCTCTTTCAACAATGCATGACATGTAGCATCCCCTATCTCGATTAGAACAATACTCAGTCTAAAACCCTAATTAAGCTCCTGTAACCCAACCATACTTAACTAGAGCCAGCAGCCTTTCCATCTGTACCCGATAAACTCAACCTATATATTAATATTGAATAAACAATTTAAAATATACGCAATGAAAAATTAAAACTTTTTGATAATTAAACTACATACATAAATACAGAGTTTATCAAACTCCTAAAACTCGATTATAAACCTTTCAACCATGTTCATACATAACAAAATAACGTAAACAGTGTATATATATACAAGAAGGCTCATTACATTGTAGAGAAGATAATAAGACTCCTAAATCTTCTATTTTCCCTTAGCTAAAGCGTTATGTTGCAAACCTGAAATATTAAATTTAGGTTGAGCGCTGCAACTTACTCAGTAAGTAAGGATTCACCAAATCACCAACATTCCATATAATAATCAAGAACATTATGCAATAACAATATGCACCAATGTTAGCTATCAGGATTATGAAAAGCATATAATTTAATAAGTAATAGATGCAAGTCCAACTGTCAATGACTATTACACTGTGATTCCCATTTTATTTGTAAAACTAAGGTCAATTACCAACTGACACCATTAATGATATTGCTAGACCAACACATTGGCCGATGTGATGTCTAGTCAATCCATTAATGTTTAATGATTCTATCCAAAACCTTCTAGTGAGTATGTAATCCACACAACATATCTAATTGAGTAGGAGTTACATATAAGCCGGGAAGATAACCCATCTCCTATATAACATATTCTCAATTCTAGGAGTTAGTCTCGTGAGTCACACTAAACTTTGTTTTCCATTTATTTAAAACATCACAGTGTACATAGTCCATTTATTTAGTCGATAAACTACATGAACTATATATACTAAAATAGCCAGGAAACATTGATAAATAAGCGAACCCATACTTACCTTGGTGTAAGTTTTTGTTAAGAAATTCCATAACTTTCCGAGTCACTCAAGCTTTCTCGATGATCAAAAACCTATCACAAACCATTTATGATCAATATAGGTCTAATACCCTATGTTTAAAACCCCTAATTAAGTCCCTAAGACCTCAGGAAATTCTAACCAATTTACAACAGAGTTGTTGTTTTCTGGGGTGGGAGTGCACTCCCTCAATTAGTGGGGCGCGCTCTTCGTCCCAATTGATGAAAGGAGCGTGCTCCTCTGCATGGTGGAGCGCGCTCTACCCAGTACTGTCTCGACTGTAAATAGGGCAGCAGCTACTGTTCCATCCATTAATTAACACAACAATGATAAACACTTCCAAAATACATAAAGGAGGACCTCTAGTGAGGCATAAACCCATTTATAATCAACAACAACAATAATTAACAGGGACATCATCATCCACTATCAAATTGAACTTCAAACTTAAAAACTCCACTTACCAACTGATGATCTTTGATTTTTAGTTGTTTGATTTCCTCAAATCACATTGCAAATCTCCCTTAGATTGATTCCTCAAATCAAACCCTTAGCTGTAAGCTTTTCGCCCTCTCTTTCGATCAAATTATGAGGATAAGTTTGAAGGTTTTAGTGTAAATATATGGATTTTTCTTGAGATACGCATCGCGCTATCTCGAGGCTGGTCGAATGATTGATGTGTTAACACGAAACCTTTAAAGTGACACACATGTTGACACCATCAACACTTACGCTCATCTCGAGGCGATCCGACAATCCAAATAATTCAAACTAAACTTATAGTTTCTAATATATATAAATATATATATACCTCGCGTATTTCCTCGCCAATAAATTCACCGGACATGCCTACGAGTATTCTTGGGTGTGCATATTAATTTCATGACCATCTCGTCGCATTTAGTGTACATGCTATTCATTATTTAATTATGTATTTTTTGATTATAGGCTTGAATATAAATTATCTTTAATATTACAACCTATAAAATTCATTAAACATTCCAATCAAACACAAACCATCATACAAACCCACGCATACACTAATCGAGGTATGTTGAGTTTTACCTTGAGCCTAACTTGGGTTAATTAGGATTTCGATTAGCATTAATCACCAGCTTAAGGTAACGAGTTGTTACATGACAAGTCTTGTATTCTCTTTAAATCAAAATTTTGATCATAAAGAGATGTCTATTCAGTGAAAAATAGATCATAAGAAACTTGAAGAACCTTTGCATAATCCTTATCATTGACATCGGCATATATTTCCTTGCCCTTTTCTTTATTCTTTTCCATATCAGATTTTATGGAATCAAGTTCAGAAACACCAACAGTAGATGGAGGAGCAACAACAGTCGACTCTCTCAATACAACCGTGAGTGCAGTAGTAGACTCATTTGACTCTTTATCACTGTCTTCAGAGTCATCATCACTCTAAGAAGCATTCAAGGACTTTTTCTTCTTATATGTAGGACATTCAATTTGAATATGTCCAACTCCTCCACACTCATGACACTTAATGCCTTTGAGTTTATTCTTAGCATCTATCTTCTTATCGTCTGTAGAAGGCTTGTTGCTGTCTTTACTCTTCTTATAATTTGTTATAGCATAATTTCTCTTATAATTTTTGAGAAATTTTAAGAATTTTTTTGCATTATGGCAAACTCATCTCCTATAGAATCATCAAAAACAGATGTTTCAACACGATAAGCATTCTTTGAAGAACTAAGTTTTTTTAAACATATTCATCTCATATGTTTCTAGAGACCCCATTAGTTCGTCAAGTGACATCTTAGTTATATCATGACACTCTTCGATTGCAGTAATCTTGCAGTCAAATTGTGAAGGGAGAGCATGAAGACCGTGTCGTACTAACTTCTCGTCAGTATATGACACCTGTCGAGTGTGCACAATAGTTTCCCGTATTTTTCAATTATTTGTAGTAGTAGTAAAAGAGATATCGTCTCCACAAGGATTTTGCAAATTTTAAGGAAGTGTTTTTGTTTTGTTTTTCTTAATTTAGTTAATCTAATTAAACAGCGAATTGAAATACTAAATAACTAAAAACTATTACTACTAACTTAATTCAAATAATTCAATGCAAACTTAACTAAACAAAATTCAAATTCAATATAATATAAATATCTAAACTAACATCTAAACAATATAATATATTTGGATTGCTTTCAAACACTAGAACATAACATCACCTCGTAACGTAGTTATAATTATATCACATAAAATCTTGGAATCATTAAATCATAATTCATATTAGGTTGATAGTCTTTAGCAAACCATCGATTTTCTTATATTCAATGTTAAATAGACATATCCATATCATTGTAAATCTACATATTAGATAAAATGCAATAAAATAGAAATAAAATAACATTAACACTCAATGAAAATCATGCCTAATCTAAACCAAATATTAATCAAAATATGACAATCAATAAATAACTTAGAATACAATCACCTAGAACATCCACTCGAGTTATTTGGCCCTATAGATTAATCCTAGTTACTACTTCTATAATTGTTGTCAATAATCATAGACATAGATTCAGCAAATCGAATATCATAATACATATTTGCAACTATGCATACAATATCAATTTCATTAGTTGTAATACGCAAAAACAACTTGTTAAAACCTTGATTGTTGTATATGAATAGATTTAAAGCATTAAGTACTTGATTCCTTAATTATAACTATATAGCAATCCAAAGTATACATATGTCTAAGGTTTGTTTAGATTAATGAACTACTTACTCATGCTGGAAATAAACAACACAATAATATAATTAAAAGACGTAATTAAATACATAACTCTGAATGAAAATAAACTAATATCCAATATTGCTTCAAACATAAACTCAATAAAAACTAACTTATGCTCTCACAAACTTGTTAAGAGAAAAAATGGCTCTTAATTTCGAAGCCCTAGGGTCCAATTTATAGTTTCGTAAGCTATACAAATTATAGATAAACTCAAATTCTTTGAAGTAATCTAAAAAACTAGTCACCAACCTCAGTGATTTGTCAATGATTCCTATTTTATTCACAAATCGCTGAGTTAGTCACTGAAATTTTCTCTCTGTGCTCCACCGATTCATCTAGCAATTCCTATGTATTTCCCAATTCGTTGATGATTCGCTGACTCTTCTCTACTGCCGATTTAGGTAACAATTCTTATGTAATCTCCAAATCGCTGGCTTTGTTCTCCAGTTCACTATTTTGCTCTTCTTGTTAAGTTTTGGGGTTCATACGCAGCAAGAAATTCTAAATAATTTTTGAAAAACCCCGATAGGATCAAAAATAACTTCCATTAAACAATATCTACAAAAGTAAGCCATACCTTAATCTGTGATTTTCTTCTCAGAATGTTCGATTTCCAAGACGTTCAAATGTCCGTCCTCTATCGCAAATCCTCACATAAATAGTGACCACAATTTGGAGTGCTAGCCCCATGAGAGATTGAAAATGTTTTTCTTCCTCTCCAAAAATCCAGAGAACTCGAAATTTGCAAAAACGAAAATCTTATTTCGTTTAAGGGTTTCAACATCTATTATACGTGTAGATAAGCCCTCACTTAAAATCATATTCATAATACAACTATTGTATTTAGGTAGTTTAAGCAAATTACACATGCGCCCCTATTAATAAGTTATCATATAACAAGTTGTAAGAGTTTTTATGTCATGAATTTAATCATATAAAATTCATTATTCTAGACCAATTGAAGTTGCATAAAGTCATTCTTTGTGTATGACCCAAAATGTTTATGCGACGTTGGCAGTAAACCAAAACCATTTTGGTACACAAGTCATAAGCGGTCTCTAACAAGGCATTATGACTAACCAAGTAGCATGAATATCAAAATCGATACAACCTAATGAATAACATATATCATATCCTTTTGTCGTGCGATATCTTTTGATTAACCATAAGGCATGGAAAGTCACCCTTAATGTTCAATCGTACTAGTCTCGATCATTAGGTAAACTGAAAACATCTAAGTGACATTGATCATATTAATTCACATGGACTAGGCCATTATCAGTCTATCATATCGAGGGACCCACTGATATATCTCTATATACGAGAGTGACAAATTATATCTTGATTATATAACTTCACATATTATTCACATGGTAACCAATCACAATCTAATATTGAAGTTTATGGTAATCTTATGTCGAATGACTAAATGATATACTTATCATGAGTAACACCTATGAGTTAATCCATATGGTGTTCTTATAGCGGGTCAGTCTAGTACCTTGTTCCCTAACAAGTACTCATGATCTCGATTCGTATCCCTATACACTTGATCGTCACATGAACATCAATCAAGATTCACTCTAGTTTTAATTCATTATAGTTCCCAGTATAATGACCGACTATGGATATTTAGAATATTTCAACAAATACCCATGGATCTTACTATAAGGTAAGCATGCAATCACTTATAATAAAATAGCAAATGAAAACCTCAATTTTACTAACTAAAATTATAAGATAAACAATGTTTGTAGATTGACCTAGGGTACATGCCCCCAACATCTCCCACTTGCACTAGAGCCTTCGTCAAAGGATCTGCAACATTGTCTTCTATAGGAACTCTGCAAATCTTCACATCACCCCTCTCAATAATTTCTCAAATGAGATGAAAATGTCTAAGTATATGTTTGGAGCGGTGGTGTGATCTTGGTTCCTTAGCCTGTGCTATCACCCCGTTATTGTCAAATACAAGAAAATAGTGTTAGCAATACTCGAGACCACACCAAGTTTAGAGATGAACTTTTTTATCCAAACTGCCTCCTTAAATGCATCGAACGCTGTGCAATATACTCAGCTTCCATTGTAGAATCTGCCAAAGTGACTTACATTGAATTTTTCTAGCTCACTGCGCCTCCATTCAAAGTAAACACATATCCAGACGGCGATCTGAAGTCATTTATATCAATTTGAAAACTTGCATCTGTGTAACATTTACAACAAGCTCGTCTTCCAAACTTCCATAGACCAAAAACACTTCTTTAGTCCTTCTTAAATACTTAAGAATGTTCTTTACTGCTATTCAATGACTCTAACTGGGATCAGACTGATATCTGCTTGTTGCGCTCAAAGCATATAATACATCAGGTAGAGTGCATAACATGACATACACAATAGATTCAATAGCTAATGCATATGGAATCATATTCATGCGTTCTCGCTCATCATTAGTTTTAGGACATTGAGTCTTGCTGAGACTTATACCATGAGACATTGGCAACAACCCTCTTTAAGAGTCTTGCATACTGAACCTATTCAATACTTTGTCAATATAAGCACTTTGATTTAGATCGATCAGCCTTTTAGATCGATCCCTATAGATCTTAATCTCAAATATGTAGGCTGCGTCTCCTAAGTCTTTCATTGAAAAACACATCCCTAACTAAGACTTGACACTTTGCGAAGTTGGCATGTCATTTCCAATGAGTAATATATCATCAACATACAGTACCAGGAAAACAACCACACTCCCACTGACCTTCTTGTATACACAAGGCTCATCTTCATTTTTAATGAAACCGAATTCCATAATTGCTTCATCATAACGAAGATTCCAACTTCGAGAAGCTTGCTTTAATCCATAAATGGATCTTTGAAGATTGCACACCTTCCTAGAATTCTCAAGATGAACAAACCCTTCAGGTTGTATCATATACACGTCCTCAAGTAACTTTCCATTTAGGAAAGTTGTTTTGATATCCATTTGCCATATCTCATAGTCATAATATGCGGCTATGGCAATTAGAGTTCTAATGGATTTAAGCATGGCTACAGGAGAAAAAGTCTCATCATAATTTACACCTCGAGTCTGTCTGAAACCTTTTGCTACTAGTTGTGCTTTATAAGTATGCATATTGCCATCCATGTATGTTTTCTTCTTAAAAACCTGTTTACATCCAATGGTCTTGCCACCTTCAGGTAAATCAATCAGGTTCCAAACTTGATTATCATACATGGATTGCATCTTAAAATTCATGACACTAAGCCATTTATCTGCATTTGGGCTATACACATCCTCCTGATAAGTAGTAGGCTTATTTTTATCCATAAGCAACACCTCACTACTATCAGTAATAAGAAATATAAGTCTCTCAGGTTGATGTCTTACCTTATCAGACCTACACGGGCCTTGTACCTATGGAGGTTCAACTAGTTTAAGACTTTGTTGATCTTTCACTGACGGCTGAGTGTTTGTTTATGGTTCTTGAACTTCTTCAAGATTTACTTTATTTCCATGTTGTCTTTTGATATAAAATACTTTTCCACAGACACCATTCCGAGCAACGAACACTTTGTTCTCAGTGGGATTATAAAAGTAGTATCCTATAGTTTCTTTAGGATAACCAACAAATACACACTTAGTAGATTTGGCTGATAATTTTTTCGAGATTTGTTGTCGTTCAAAAACCTCACAGCCTGAAATCTTAAAGAATGACAAACTTGGTCTTTTCTCAAACCACATTTTATATGATGTTTTATCAACCGCTTTATAAAGAACACGATTCAGTGTAAACGCAGCAATTTCTAAGGCATAACCCCAAAATGAAATATGAAGATCTGCATAACTCATCATAGATAAAACCATATCCAATAAAGTCTGATTACTTCTCTCAATTACCATTCCATTTTAGAGTTGCTAGAGGAGTTAACTATAAGACAATCCCATAATTTTTAAGATGATCATCAAACTCCTAGCTCAAATATTCACCACCTCAATCTGATCGAAGTGCTTTAATAGTTTTACCAAGTTGATTTTGCACTTCATTCTGAAATTTTCGAAACATCTCAAAAGATTCACCTTTATGTTTCATGAGAAGCACGTAACCATATTTGCTAAAGTCATTGATGAAAATAATGAAGTACTGATAACCACCTCTAGCCATTGTGTTTATAGGACTGCATACATCAGTATGTATTAGACCCAATAAATCACTTACCCTTTCACTGTGTCCACTAAAGGGACTCTTTGTCATCTTGCTTAGTAAACAAGATACACATGTTTCATATGATTCCAAATCAAATGAATCTAAAATTCTATCTTTATGGAGTTTAGAAATGTGTTTCTCATTTATGTGGCTAAGAAGACAATGCCAAAGGTAGGTATGACTCAAATCATTTGACTTGAATCTCTTTGTATTTACGTTAAGAATAGGAGTATCTATAGACCTTTTCATGTTTAGAACAAAAAGACCATCACACAAATCAGCATTCGCATAGAAAACGTCTTTACGAGAAATGGAGCATTTATTATTCGCAGTAATGAAATTAAAACCATCCAAACCCAAACATGAAACTGAAATGATGTTTATGCTCAAGGCAGGGACATAATAACAATTATTTAAAACTAAAACAAGTCCAATAGGTAAAATTAACTCATAACATCCTACAGCCAACGCAACAACCTTTGCTCAATTTCCAACACGTTAAATGACTTCTCCTTTCTTTAGCTTTCTACTTTTGATGAGACTCTATACATTAATATAAATGTGAGATCTACATCTGGTATCCAATACCTAGGAAACACCAGTAGATAAGTTAACTTTAATAATGTAAATACCTGAAGTAGTAGTCGCACTGCTCTTCTTTTTCTTTAGATCTTCAAGATAAAGCTTGCAATTTCTGAACCAATATCCATGTGTATGGCAGAAATGAGAATTTCCTTCTTTTTCCTTTTCCTTATGGGACTGTGTAGTAAAACCAGCCTTTGGCTTGACTTGTTCCACAGGCTTTGTGACAATCAAAATAACCTTGACAACTTTAGTCTTGCCTTTGGCCTTATTCTTCATATCCTTTCCTTTCTGAATCATCAACATATTAGCAATAAGTTTCTTGACATTCTGCTTAGTAATTTTAAGCATCGAATGCAACTCTGAGATAGACTTCTCCATGTTATTCATGTTATAGTTCATCAAAAATTATGAATAACTATTTGGCAATGAATTCATGATCAAATCCGTAGCCAACTCTTGGCTTATTGGAAATCCAAGTCTGTCAAGATGGTCGATATAGCCCTTTATTTTCAGAACATGAGGACTGACTGACGGACCCTCAGCCATTTTGCAAGAATGAAGGTTCATGACTGTCATGAACCTTTCTTGCCTAACTTGCTATTGGGACATTGCCTTCAGTATTGTAGCCATGTTGTAAGCTTCTATGTGTTTCGTGTCCTTTTGAAGTTCAGAACCATAGTTGCCAATATAATGCATGCAACATCAGTTGAGTCGTTGACATGCTTAGTATGTGCATCCATCACGGCTCTTAAATCATTGGCTAATGGTTCCTCTGAAATGGGATTATCCAGGACATACAACTTGCATTCATGCTTCAGAACAATTCTCAAGTTTTTGAACCAGTCAAGAAAGTTTGTCCCAGACAACTTATCCTTCCCAAGGATGGATCGTAGTGACAAGGGATTAATGAGATTTGAAGAGGCCATAGATTTACAACAAAGATTATGCAAAAGTTTATTTTAGTATAGAGGAATAGACTCCCACTAAATTAACAACCCTCCTTAAAACACTATGTTAATTTAAGGGACTAAAATTCGTGTTTCATCTAATTCTAAGACGGCTAAGGCATGACATTTTGAATTAGGTTATTTAGGTGGGTACCAATTACCAATTACATTATATGTAACTTTTAGTTGTTTTTATGAGATTATGACATCTTATGTCTTAACATGTTTTATCCATCTAGTGCCTAAAGCCCAAAATCATTTTGATAGCATTATCAAGTCTAACCATTTCAAACAGTAGAGTAATCGTTACTCAACTCGCCTCACCAAGATAACATAATACACTTTGCGGAGGCTGACCCATATTGATGTGATCGAAGCTTTGACAAGTGTTTGATAATGGATGACACTTAACTTAAAATTTGGAAGATGGATTTTTATTTGTTTTAGTGATCATAAATTAAAAAAGATAAATATCATATATTATAATGCATGTACAATCACTAAACAAGTTAGGAAATTTTACTAATATTGACTATCATATGAATTTCCTTACACTACAAACAGTTATCGGCGATCCCTTTTTTATTTTTTTGTAGACATTGAATTCCAGCTTCAAAAATTGAAAATCACCTAAAATTTCACATTATTTTAGTCAATCCAATTGACAAAAACTGCCCCTTATTTTAATTCTAAAAAAATTAATTAAAGCTTTTTTCAATTAACTCGAGCTCACCTCTAACTTGATATCTTATCCTAATCCAATTAGAATTTAAGATACTTTGAATCCTTATCCAATTAGAATTTGTTATATATCTCATCTATCTGTTAGAATTTGTAATTTTTATCCGATTACAAGTTTATCTCCTATCTAATAGGAATAACTAATAGATAACCACAATGAGATATATGATCAAAATCAATTTCGATTCTTATTCATACGAAACAAGAAATTGAATCAAGAAATGAAATATTAATCATGCATTCAACACTAGAATCATATTAAATTAAGCATATTAACCTAATCATGATTTTTATCATGGAGACATACATAATTATTGAACAAAACAAACTATGCATCCAACGCAAGAATCATATTAACCTAAACATGTCTTATACAATGTGAACATATAGAATTCGCATCATTCAATGTTAAAACATATGTTAATCAAAATATTCTAAACTTGAATTCTATCATTGAATCAAGTCATGTGTATATATCAAATACATGAATTAACAACATGCTTTAAAACCAATTCTTGATAACAATTATCACAGAACTTATATGCACATCATATATATATATATATATATATTTTAATCGAGATTATGTTTTCACACATATGTCATATATACATCAGAGAAAACATGCAAATGTTTAATAGAACTGAGCCTATGGATCTGATACCACTGTTGAGTTTTTGGGTTCATACGTATCGAAAAATTCAAAATAATTTTTAAAAAACCCCAACAGGACCGAAAATAACTTCCATTAAACTATATCTACAAAAGTAAATCATACCTTAATCTGTGATTTCCTTATCTGATTGTTCGATTTCCAAGACATTCAATCGTCCGCCCTCTGTCGAAAATCCACGTACGAATGGTGACCATAATTTGGAGTCTTAGCCCAGTAGAGATTGAAAACATTTTTCTTTCTCTCCTAAAATTCAGAGAACTCGAAATTTGCAAAAATGAAAATTTTATTTCGTTTTAGGGTTTCAACCTCTATTTATATATGTAGATAAGCCCTCACTTAAAATCATATTCGTAATACAACTATTGTATTTAGGCAGTTTAAGAAAATTACACATACGCCCATTTTAATAAGTTATCATATAACAAATTGTAAGGGTTTTCATGTCGTGAATTTTATCATATAAAATTCATTACTCTAGACTAATTGAAATTGCGCAAAGTCATTCTTTGTGTGTGACCCAATAGGTTTATACGTCATTGGCAGTGAACCAAAACCATTTTGGTACACAAGTCATAAGCGATCTCTAAAAAGGAATTATGACTACCCAAGTAGCATGCATATCAAAATCGATACAACCTATTGAATAACATATATCATATCATTTTGTCGTCAATATCCTTTGATTAAACATAAGTCATGGAAAGTCACCTTTAATGTTCAATCATACTAGTCTGGATCTTTAGGTAAACTGAAAAACATCCAAGTGACATTGATCATATCGATTCATATGGACTTGGTCATTATCAGTCTATCATATCGAGGGATCCATTAATATCTCTCTTTATACGAGAGTGAAAAATTATATCTTGATTAGACACATTCACATATTATTCACATGGTAACCAATAACAATCTTTATAATTGTCCGGTTAAAGACAACGTTTGGTTGTGTCAAATTACCATGCTCATAATATTTAAGTATATGGTAATCTCAAGTCGAAGGGTTAAATGATTTACCTATCATGAGTAACACATATGACTTAATCCATGTTGTGTTCTCATAGCGGGTCGATCTAGTACCTTGTTCCTTAACAAGTACTCATGATCTCAATTCGTATCCTTATATGCAAGATCCTCACATAATCATCAATCAAGATTCATACTAGTCTTAATTCATTATAGTTTACAGTATAACGACCGACTAGGGACATTAAGGATATTTCAATAAATACCCATGGATCTTACTATAAGGTAAACATGAAATCACTTATAATAAAATAGCAAATGAAAACCTCAATTTTATTAACTAAAATTATAAGATAAACAATGTTTGTAGATTGACCTAGAGCACATGCCCCAACACTTCTTCCTTTTTTTCTTCCATTTCTTCATTTTTCCTAATTAAATCCTGAAATCACAAAAAAGAATACATAGTGTAATATCATCATTTATATCTAAAATTAACTTAAATTACACTATAAAACATGTCTAATTATTGACTTGTCAATATACGTTTCTCCAAGTTGAAAGGCTTAATTAGCAATGTCTCGCAGACGACCATTGAAAGAGGCAATATTTTCATCCCCTTTCATCTCAAGGCGATCAAGCATATAACTCAATTGTTGTAACTTGGAAATTTTGATAAAATCCGCACCTTCAAAGATTTTCTTCAAAACATCCCATGCTTGCTTTTGCAGTAGTGCAATTTGCAATCAGTTTGAAGCGTTATGCATCAACAACACTGAAGATAGAATTGATTGCCTTATGATTGGCAACTTTTTCCTTCTTCTTGGCGTCCATCCACAGAGATGCAGGTTTTGGAACAGCTTTTCCATCCTTATCTAGTTGCAGTGGAGCAATGTATTCTCTCTTGAACAATTCTCCATCAATTTCATTAATGGCAAAGACAAAATAAACCATCTAAACCTTCTAGTAAGCATAGTTGGTTCCTTCAAGCAATGGCGGTCGAGTTATCAATCCACCTTCACTTCCTTCTCCAGTTCGTTGTCGTAACAACTTATCAAGCGATCTTATAGCGATAAAACTCTCCATAATATACTCTTCTACGTTTGTAGAAATAACAAAGTGACAAAGCTTTGATACCACTGTCAAAGTTTTGGAAACCAAAGGAACCGAGGAGATTAATGAATCAGTAATGGACTAATAAACACACATAAAAACTAAACACATAATTGATATCGTAGTAAGACTTGAATGTCTTCCTCTACATAGGCTCAATTTAAACAATCAATTAATCAAATCGATAATGTGTACAACCATTATAATGATATCTCGTTCTCACAAAACTCAAGTAATGAACAATTATCCACACAATGGCGATCTTGAGTATTTATAGACTAAGTCTTTGTACTCTATCTAGGAATTCAATCCAAAATACAATACAACTCGAAAAACCTATTTGGTTTCTAATTGTAAGTCCTATTGGAATCATCCAATGCTCAACAGCTAAGTCGTTTATTCCTTCAAGAATTTTGACTCGTCATTTCTATAAAGTTCTTCAGTCCTTTATGCACCTCTATCTCAGATTTTGTATTTGTAATCCATCTTAAAGTTCTCTGCTTGCAGTATCGAACTTCTTTACTGTTGAAGACTAATACTAACAGTTACTTTGTTTCAGTATCCAACTCGTATTCAATTCCTCGCTTTGACTTCAGATCTATCTTTGTCCTCGACTTTGACTTTGATACTTGAATTTGCATTGCTGTATTTCTTTAAGTTGTATCTACTCTCGAACATCTTGCTTAGTCAGATTTCCTATCTTGATTGCAGCATCTACCTAACTTAAATTATGTTTTTACAATATACTGCCAACAAGGATAGACCGACCCAAATGTAGTATCTTGCTAGGGTCTAACACATATGCCAAATCATTCAGGAGTTGCTAGCACTAATGTCCTGTTCTTCTTTGATTTGCTAATGATTCTTTGCATATTCTTTCCACTTAATCAAATCTTTCATATTCTTCCCTTTTTACTCCATTTCTCCATAAATTCCAATTATCACCTGAAATAACAAAAATATGAGAAAACCCTATCTAATATAATCTTTTACATCTAAAATTATCCTAAAATGTACTATAAAACATGTCTAATTATTGAATTATCAATAGGCATAAATATTTAACGGGGGAACAAGAAACATATAAATAGATAATCGAGCATGCAATCATAGTCCATAACATATATATACGTGACTATTTTATTTAAAGAAGATCGTGTCGATTGCCCATGAGCCCATATCAAGCAATTCAGTAAAATAATACGCCCTTCGACAAGACCACTAGTCAAGTACACATAAATCTATGGATCTATGCCAAACCACTTTAGGAAAGGAACACTTTCATGATATTCAATGGTGAAGTACGGCGTTACGTTACGGGTTTATGGGAGATCACCCGAAGTCCTCATAACCCGTCCATGGTCACCCAAAAAAAAAAACATGCAGCTCATTTTAGGGAAACACATTGTTTCCCGTCATGTACATAATCTTTATAGTGGCTATATAAAATAAAGTCTCGTTCCTATAAAAAAAACATGCAGCTCATCATTCCCGTTTTTAATTGAAAATCAAAATAATTTTTTCACGTTATGGCACCCATCCCCAATCTATAATTACCAAATGAACTAAACAATAACTAATAATGTGCAAATAATGATAATAAAGGTAACCACCACCTACCTTGTGTGTGTATTCCTAAATTCAAAGTCTTTACAGTCGTCTCGGACTTCAACACATACTTAGCTACATTAGACAAGATTCCAAAGTCAATTTAGAATCTAAAACAAGTCCTATACGCACCTTATACCATTAGACAATTCCCTAATAAAAAACTAAAACTCAATTTTAGCTTCTTGTTCAAGGTGACGACTTACATAATCAACCCTTGAACATCAGTCTATTTTTTACTTGGGAAACAACTTAATTTATAAGATTTGAATTCATGTGATTGTTGGTCTCTATCGTATCTTTCCAAAGATACCTAAAATGTCAATAACAGACTTAAATTGAGGTAGTTATGACCATTTTACTAAACCTTGGGTGGTTGTCCAATTCATGCGAGAATTCAATTTGGCACTTTGCTAGTGATTCAATCTACTTCGAACCACCGTAAATTCACCCCCAACATTTTAATATATATATTAAATAGTAAAGTTAGAGGTAATTACATCCATAAAATAAATTTTAGGGTTCCCAAATTAAATTAAAGGTCTTAAGTCTGTGAAACATGCTTTAAGCCCTATAAACCTTAGTAATCATCAAAACATTCATTCCTACCATGGAATTTCATCAATCTTGCTCCTAATAGGGTTGGTTTAACATGAAGAACAATCAATGATAGTAAAATTACGAGATTAGAGAAGATGGAGATATTTTAGGGCTAAAAACTAATTTAAGGTTGAAGGAAGAAAATGATTCTTTATTGTAAACTCCAAATCAATGCCAAAGTTGTACAATTCTTATATTTTTCACTTCAAAATTGAAATGGAAGCCCTAAAATTGTAATTTCCTGCCCTTTTTCTCATATATTCTAATCTTACACCAAAGAACGCGCAAGTGATCTAATTCTCTCTCTTTCTCACACACACACACACAAACAATTAAAACTCAAGTGAGCTTCACACAAATTCAATTTCTCCTTCATACATTATAGGTGCTCACCAATTTTTGATTTTTACATTTGAATCTTTTTTATTTGTATGTGTTATCTTAGGTAAGGGTGGCAAAAAAGGTCCGGAAAGGTACGAGTCTAGACATCCCCCTTAAAGGCTAAAAATAGTGTCCAGACTCGTATCCGTTTTTTAAACGGACACTTTTTTATCCAGACCCGTATGTCTTTAAAACATACAAGAATTATTTTTTTGTCTGGACCTATTTTTTAATATAATAAAATAATTTTTTTCACTTAATTATTAACGAAAATGCATGATTTTTATGTCGCCATGCATTCCATCACTACAAAAAAAGACATGTTATGTATATTCAAAATTCAAGTATTACAAGTTTCCATATAAAAATAAGATCATCATTAGTGAAATTACAATGCAAACATCATGAAAGTTTCAAAATACCATTATAAATAAATAAAATATTATTTTAATTAATTGCTAAACGGGTACCCATTTTTTAAAAAACTTTTTCCAGACCGGCAATTTTTTAAAAAAATGGACAAAAAACATGTCCAGACTCATATTTATTTTGAAAAAAATTATGTTCTGACCCGTTTAAAGAAAATCTGGACAAATGCTGACAAACGGGTCTGGATACCTTTTGCCACTCCTAATCTTAAGTGACCCACCATTTCCGCCAGTTGTTCATTCCTCGATTTTTATAATATTGAGATCTTGAGCCGACAAATTACTTTTCCATTGACTCCAATGGTTATTTACCTCCTATTTTCTCGGAGTACCTTGATGACTTAAATAATCACTTGCTTAAGTGATTTTACCCTTTCCCGAGGTAAATCAATGGTTGTGGACATTCTCTCTTAATTTCCTAATTTAAAATCTTTTTTTAAGTCTTAATGCGACACTATTTTGTATCCTGAAGTCCAACCAACAACTTATAACATATGTTATGTTGTTGGTCACTTTTCACTCGAGATTTTATTGATAATATATACATAGTACATATCAATATTCACACCACACAATAATATTGCAATGACCTAAATCACTAATAGTGAATTTGTCTTTAATCGAAAGTCAGCGACCCGCTTGACGGCAGCTACACAATTTGACACTTGGCTCGCAGGCTTAGACGTATTCTATTTTTGAGTGGCGGATGCCTAGTGTGTATATGTGTTGATCATTAAATCATGGTCATTTACTATTTATAGGCATTGTGACGCGAGCGAGAATATGTCTCGAGATGCATGCAGGTGTGGGAACCCAGTAGAGAGTGATGGGTGGTTTTTAATTAAATTAAATACATACATTAATGTAACCAAGTTATGCATATTTGATTATATGGTAGGTAAATCCAATAAATCTGTGAAATCCTAGAATTTCATAAACTTGATTAGGTAACTAAGTAAGTATTTTCATATTTTATTTTAAATTTAGGTATATGAGTTGGGACCCGCGTGTTTTGGGTCAAAGATCATAAGGTAAAATGTTATTTTTTCATTGATGAATGCCTAGTGTGTGTATTTTAGGTATTTCGTTGATAAGTCTATGTGTTGAGGTGTATCCTCAATTTTTATCATAATCGAGGTTGTAAGTGTGTGATTGAAGAGCACAAATGAATAAAAATTAGTAGTTGCTCGAAAACTAGTAAACAAGTGTTAAGTATCATGTGATGGATTATCTCGATTTGCATGTAAGTCAGGATTGGTGGTAATATAACATGAGAACAAAATAGTACAAGACTTTATCTCGAGTTGCGCGTTAGTTGGCGGTGGTCGAGGTTGAGATTGGGTCCAAATTGGTTCATGTTTGGCTAAGTATGGTGAGAGAATTGGTCAAAAAATGTTTGTTGTGTCATGGACAAAGTTAAAATTTTGAGGTTTTGACATATCCAAAACCAGTGTTATAGACATTTTATGGAGTTGAACTATTTTGTCGAGAGGTTGGCTCAATTTGGTGAAAAAGTAGACTCAAAAAGAGCACCGGAGGTCAAAATACGTTAAAATAGGAATTTTGAGAATCAATAAATAAAAAGAAATTAAGCTGATGATAAACATCTTGGGGTTATATATATAAAATTAAAAAAAATGAATGAAATGATTCATTTCAATACAATTCGTTCAATAGAACGAATTTGTTTTGTTCGTTCCTAACCCTCTCCGCGCACTCTTTCGCTTTGCGATCTCCCGATGTCTAATTTTCGCCCAGTTTCTTTTTTGCAAAACAGTAGAACGTTGTGAAACGATCAACTCGGGTCAGGTTTTTATGGCGGAGACGTGGTATTCGACTCAAGTTGATAAATTCTCAATTCAAGACATTTTTCACAATTCAATTTGAATTCTCACAATATTTTCAATTTCCTTTGCGGGGTTTTGATAGGAATTGGTAGGGATTGTTGAGAACTAATGTATTAGGTTGATGTGCACCAATTTGGAATAAATCTCACCGACGTGGTTTAGGGTTTTGGTGAAGTGAATTGATGCAATTCAGTTGATAACTATTTTGCATATGTTTTTGTAGTCAAAATTGGTTTCCATGAGACTTTGGATGAATTGGATAATTGGTCTTTGTCCAAATTGACTCCACGTGCTGTGGAAATATTTTAAATATGGTATTGAGTGATTTTCTGGTGTTTGGTGTCGAGTTTTAAGGATTTAATTACGAAAATATTGATTTGGAAAAGTTTTTTTAGTTCAAAATTATTAAAGTTTGCCTAATCAATAAGTTGTATTGGAAAATTCATAATTTCTCCATTTATGATCCGATTTAAGTGTTCTTAGAGTCTATGGAAAGCAAGAAAGGAGTTTTGCAAGTTCTTTTTTAATCGATATGAAAAATAGTGATGTTTTTAAGGTTAAAAAAGTTACCACAAGTTAGCTAGTTGAAAGCTACTTGAAATTGTTACAAAAAATTATTCTTGGAAATAGTTATCGAACATACTTTGATCGTTGTTTTCATGGGGTTTTATTATTTGGTTTCAATTGAAGCATGACCCTCATAATAATTGGGTATGTAGGGAAGCTATTGGAGCCGCTTTCAAGGTGAACCCTATGCCTTGAATTGTGATTTATGTCATCTCTATATCATCTTCTTTGGTTTATTCAAATGGATTTGCAAAATCTATGTTTATCCCATTCCGTAGAGCCGGATATATGGGCACGGTCTTTCGCCCCCACGGTTCGAACCTGGCCTGGGGGCTTAAGATCCAGTTACTGCGAACCGTGTCTAACCATCCGGGCTTTTTTTGTGAAGGCCCAAGCCCCCTACATGGGGAGCCATTTGGGACCTCCAAGGTAGATGTATATGCACTCCCATTCCGTAGAGCTGAGAGCCATATACATCTTCTCGTGTCCCCCCCATATATGCCATTCCGTAGAGCCATATATATAGGCACGAGTCTTTCGCCCCCACGTCTCGAACCCGCTCCCGGGGGCTTAAGAGACAAATTTGCGAGAACGTGTACAACCATCCGGGCTAGCCCGGATGGTTGTTACACCTGCTCGAGAATCTGACCTTAAGCCCCCAGGGCCAGGTTCGAACCGTGGGGGCGAAAGACCGTGCCCATATATCCGGCTCTACGGAATGGGATATATGGGGGGGGACACGAAGATGTATATGGCTCAATGGTGGATTTGCAGTTCAGATACATTATTGATGAAATGGGAATGATCTCGTACTCGCAAACGAGTTGTTTATTATTGTTTTGATCAGATTTGGACCTTTGGGGGTCAGCGTGAGTTGTTGGAGAACTTGAAATTTGGGTTTCGATTTTGGAATTTCGAGTTCGTGCCCAGCAACGCGCTAATGCCTCACTTACAAGCGGTACGACGTTAGCCACGTCGCTACTTGGGAACTCTGGGATTTGTTCCAACGATCCCCAATGCCATGGCATATAATGTACGTCGCTGGCAGATCACAGAGACCTATTTTCAGGTTATCAATTCGAAATCCAGCAATTTCACCCAGCAACCTATAAGTAAACCCATGGCGCTGAGAGGGCGCTGAGAGGGCGCTGGATGTTTTTTCCAGAATTAAATCGGATCTTACTATTTTCCAAAATTACCAAGTTTTATCGAGATATATTGTTGGGACAAGGATCGATGCAGTGGTAACTAACCCCGACAACCTTTGTCGTCACAGCGATGGCGTGATATTTATTCGTAAGAGGATTTAATAATGATTTCAAATATTAATACAATAAAATGACTTATCTTAATTAAGCTTGCTAATAACAACATAATACACTTATGTCAATGTCAACACTCGAGGAGAATTGAATAGGAACTTCCCGCGTAGGATTGGAATAGGATAGCAACGCTAGAGGTAAGTGGTGTTTGTTTTATCTTCAATCATACCATGTTGTTAGTTATGCTACGATTCACGGTAGTGAATGGTTGATATCTTGCTTGGAATTAAGTTGAATATATATCTTATTGGTCCATTTTATCTTGTCCCTTTCAGCTCTTTATTTATGAATGCATGTGGAACTGATATGCTTGGAATGAATAATTGTAAATGGTACCTCATACTGGAGAGTCGAAGGTCACCGGTCATCTCCTTCCGCTATTAAATGATACTTTGAAGGCCAATTTATGGCAGTCAGGATCATAATGATGCTTAGACACCAATCTATGAGGCAAGATCATATTTGATACCTTGAAGCTAGTTAGTTGTCACATTACACAGTTTATAAATGGTTTCTATTTCGTCGAATCTATGACATTCATGTTATCATTGTTATCTTGTTGACTATCTTGTTCGGGTTTTTCTTTGTTGTATCTTGCATTGTATATTATGCTTGTTATATTATCCTTTCATGCCCGAAATTATAATAGAGTTGGTCAGTAACCTTGTTCATGCTATTTATTATGCATTAGGTATTACTTGGATGATTGAGGGTAAAGCAGACTTCTGCTTTACTGAGCCTGTTGGATCTTTGCTCACCCCACTACTTTTTCCCCTTTAGGTACCTAAGTTGTTGTTTAGGACAAAAAAAAAGCAAGGTCATAACATATAAGCTAATTTCTCGTTTGCAAGGTTGTTTATTTATATTTATTCGATTTTGAAAAAAATTATGTAATAAATAGGGGATTTTATTATAGGTAGACTTGTGAAACCCATAGCCTAATTGTTTAACTTTTGTAAGACTTTCTATTTTTTCAGCACCTAATACATTCAACGAGACTTTTATTCTGCACATATTATATGTCTTAGTAGTGTATTTGTAGATTATTTTGTTGTATTTTTGCATATTAAGGCTTACTAGATCATCGACTGACTCATTGGGTCATCTAGAGGGGTTTGGCGATGGTTTAGGTTGGGCGACCCTTGTATGAATTATGGTCATCACAAGGAAGAACGGAAAAGCTCAAAGATCTTCAGTGAATGTTTTTGTTAAAAGTTTAATTTTGTTGTTGTAATCATGTTATATATATATATATATATATATATATATATTTTATTGTTTTGGGATTCTTGATGTGAGTGTAGGTCTTGAAACATAAGTGAAAGGTTATGAGAGACTCCTAAATTGGTTTAAAAGTAAGTTGAAAGGTTTATGTTCAGTTTTGGTTTATATTGGGATTGTAAAGTTGTAATTAACATATCAGAGACTTTAAGTTAGTTTATAAGTTTAAATTTGATATGTATTGTGAATTGCGGGGAGTTGTGAGTCCTTTTAGACCTCTCCATAATTCTGGTGTCTATTAGGTAAAGTTTTCTAGCAAACCACTTTTAGGAGAGTTGCTGCTGAAATTTTTATAAAATACGGAAGACATTCCGTATAATTTCCTAATTTACTCAAATGAGATAAATTAAGAACTGAGGTCAATTGAGGATTAAAATTTACGTTTGGAGTGTTATTAGGAATGAAATAAAAAGTGTTTCAAGGTTAAAGTCAATTGAATGGATTATGTGCCTAATTATGGCATTAGGTTAAATCAGGACTTAGTGAGACGGGTCTTGACAGAATCAAAGTACCTAAGTTTATGAAAATAAAAAAAGACCATGGATGTGCTGGAGATACAAGTTAGGGTGAAATCCGTGAGATTTGAGTCAAGTCTTATGTTAGTGTGTGAGAATAAGTGGAGGTGATGGAGTGATCATGAGCTTTGATGTTTCATTTAGATTAACAAGAAAAATAAGATCAAGGGTTAGAAATAAAAGTTGGGTTTATTTATAGTTCGAGGTTTCCTTTTCATGCAAGTCAAAGAATAATTATGAGGTGAGAAGTGTCGGAATTCATTGGAGAATTTGGGGAAGAAGAAGATCAATTGGGTCATCAAGGAGAGGAATCAAGTGTTTGAGGTCAAATTACAAGCTTAGGTAATAGTTTCTCAAACTTTATGCTTTAATTCATAAGTTATGGATCTCTAATCATGGGGCATTGGATGAAACAAAGTTGATATCAGTCTTTACTGTTTTTATGAGTTAATTGAAGATCAAGTTGAGCTCCAAACTTCCAATTTTTAAATTTACAAGTTTTGGCCAAATTAAAGTTTTGTTACAGTTTTCATTTTTTTTCAAATTTCATTAGACGAATGAAAATGTTTTTGAAATATGATGATACCATTAGATTCCTTGTGAAATTATACCTAATTTTCTGTACTTATTTCGAAAATTGGAGTTAAATCGAGGAAGTTATGAAACTTCAAAGTTCTTAGTGTTTTTTTAGACAAAAATGGGGTTTTCATGGTTATGAAAAATGCAAATATGATTTGATTGAGCAATGATTTTTTGAAAACTAACTGGATATTTGAATTATTTATGGAATTTCACTCAACTTACTGTGAAGAATTTATATTTTTTGTCATGTATTGATTTAGTTATAGATTTTTGAAGTTGGTGGTGTTTTTGAGCAAGTTTGACATATTTATGATGTATTTTTCAATTCTAAAAAAGTAAGGTATGTTATTCTAAAATCTAATTTCATATTTGAATTCTTCATAAAAAACCACTCGATTTCGATTATAAGCTTTTGAAATTTCATTAAGAAATGAATTTATTATGAATTTTCAAAGTTTCATGAGTTCTAGTTAAAAAATCTACATTTTTTCAAGTAAACTTTAAAACATTTAACTAAGACTTATACCCACTTTATGGGTTCAAACCATACTCTAATTGACTCTAGTAAACATTAGAAACTTAAAGAGCCGACATCAGGTGTGGGACATGAGTTTTGAGGCAGTGGATATTCGGATTAGCATAGGAATTTGCGTGGTTTGAGGTAAGTAAACCTGTAGGGCAATTATCTCCATTTCTTTCTTTATATTCATTTCAAATTACAATTGCTTGGACTGTTTTACTTGATTTGTGAAATGTAATCATTCATTGCTTTATATTTGAACTTTATATCCATATCGTGGTTGTGATGATCCACGTTTGTTGATTTGTATAACATTGATAGACCACTAAAACATATTATTATCCTTGTTGTTAGTATTGATCTTGACAGTGTTGACAATTCGTTATCTTGTTTAAATGAAACTCGTCGTGGATGTGTCTGTTATTCTTAGTTGAGTGTGACTTGTGTGATGTTGTGATCCGAGAGGAGTGGAGTCTCGATTGAGTGGTTCAATCAGACACATTCCGCGGGAACGTTTGGGTCAGGTTCTTAGTCTAACCAAGATGTCAGTGCTAGCTTCCAAGAGTGTATCAATGATGCCTTTTTAGGCTTGGGCTCGCATAGGGCTGGAGATTCTCACGAATGTATCGAGGAATCACCCTATAAGTGTGGAGTTAAGTTCCTTCTGAGGGTTTGAAGAACCTCTACTGGTGAGTAATTGGTTATCATTTTGTGGGTTAAAGGGCACCCCGAGTTGAGTCTAGGGCACCCTAATCATGTCCGAGCTTACTATCATTCCTATCACACCTTTAGTCTTTATTTTCCGCACTCACTGATTTATTAGTTTACCTTGGTAACTTCTTGCTTGTAATTCATTTTGACATGCTTTTAGTTAACTATCTTTTTATTCAAGAAATGTAGATAAGTGGCTTCGAGATTTACTCACTAGGATTGTCATCTTTGGTGATAATTGTAAATATGTCGTGTAGCAGACTGGGGAAAGAGAAGATCGACGACTACCTCTGAGCCCTCGGCGACTGTTTGCTACTATCATGCGTAGGTTTACTTGTTTGTATTTATTATATATGTATTTTATACATTTTGGGTTGTATATTGAGTTGAGAGACTAGACTACCCAACTGATGCATGATGTTACACTTTGATCTCCACTTTTGATATACATACATGTGATATGTTTTCCACTTTCCACACATAGGTGTTTTATGAATGCTTCCGCAATATTATAAAGACTTTCACTGAATTATTATAAATGTTTAAAAAATTTTAATTAACTCTAATGATTACGAATAAAGAGAAACGAGAAATACTTATCTTCAATACAAGTTACTAGGATAATAAGACAAAATCATATATATATATATATATATATATAGAATATAAAATATAGAGGGACTTGAGATTCCTTGCTTCAATCACTTGTATGTGTTCAAACAAATAAGAGTCCGTAGGTGTCTTAAAAAAGATCTTTTAGATTAGAGAAATCAAAACACGTTGCTTTCCAATCATATCATATAATCATAAAAATAAAAATAGGGAGAGACTATTAGCACTCATATATCTTATATTAGTCCCCATTTAATTTAATACATTTTAAGACTAAAATTGTCCTAGGTAAAAAATTACATAGATAACCTCACCCCAATTTTTAACTTAAATTCATTTTTTTTGCATTTTACTTTTCACTCTCAGCACCTCTCCCTAACTTTACTTTTCACCTTCTACACTTCTTCCCAAATTAAACCCTAAACACATCCTCTTCTATTCTCACTTACTACACCCCACCACAAATTAAACTCATCCTCTTCTCATATTCTACTTTCACTTTTTATACTCCACTTATATTGAACCCTAAACTCATATCTTTTTTTCTTTTTTAGTCTTCACTCTCTACATCGCTTCTCATTTTTTAGCCTCTAGACTCAACAACTCATCACCGAATGCAACATCTTATTATTGTTGCATTTATACAAATTTTATTCACACGCTTAAATAATCACGAGATTTATTTATGCGGAATTTTAGCTTTCAAAGATCAAATTGAATTAGATTTGGAATGCAATATGGAGCAAGTAAGTTGAGAAAAAGATGATGTGTAGTGAGGGTCGGGGTCATAAAGTTGAAAAAGGGTTATTTTCCTCTTTCTGAGGGGGCAAACATAAACTAGAGGGTATTGGAGAATTCAATAACAATTAAGAGGGTGGTTAGAACATAAAATAACTTACTGGGATCTACTTATAAAATTTAATTTAATGAGGGCCGATATAAAGTATAAGGGTGCTAATAGCTGCTCCTTAAAAATAAAACCAACTAATTGGATGGTCTAATGGTTTGGTATGAGGTTTGAGAGTAAGAGGTCATAGGTTTGAATCTCGCTAGGGGCAAGTTGTTTATTTCTTATAAAAAATAAAAATAAAAATAAAAAAACTCATTTTTTTGATAAAAAAAATTGGAATTCATATTTCATTCAACACTGGGTTTAATTATAACCATAGCTACCTCATCAAGAGGTTGATTTCATACATTTAGCCATTTGGATAACATATGGAAAAACAACATTATTAAAAGATAAGCTCCATTCACTTGCTTATGAACCGTAAACCTAAAAAAATAATGCTTCTAACAAGGGAAGAAAACTATACTTCCAACTAGGGAAGAAAATTTAAACCTTCTAACGAGATAAGGAAACTATTTATTTAATAAAAAACACTAATGAAAATTATCATTCCAGTAGCCCCAGGCACAAATCCATACATAAGCGTATATGAAGATGTAGATTTGAAGAATCAACTAGTACAAATGTTGAATATAATAATTGAGACACGGAAGGAACCATTCATCGATCTCATAATTAATTAAATTTGTTTTATTTAACGAACAAAAAGGAAAACGATATCATTAATTGGAATCAACCCCGATTAAAAGAGAAGATCGATAGTGGTTCATAAACTAAAATCACCAAAAAAGAGCCAAATATTAAAAAAGAGTTTTTAGGGTTTTGGAGAGGTTGGGAATTAGTTTTTGTTATTTGGTTGAGTTAGTCGTTCCTAACTAAATAAAAAAACCATGTTAATTAATAAATTGCTAGCCAAATGTTATTACCTTTATTTACAAGGTGGGGCTAAGTTCCATAAAAGAAATTATACTTGGATGTTTCATAGTTATAGATTGCTAAACTATGTACCCAAAGCTCTTAGATTCTTAATTCATATTATTAACTTGGTAGTTTATTTTTCAACATTAACTTGATAGTTGATATATGGTGTGGGGCAACATACAACCTACCTCAAGAGTTGCGCATAGTTTAGAGGTAAAGTTGTAAGTAGCAAAAATTTCGTAGATCCCCGAGATATTGGAGAGTTAATGATGAAATGAAATTAGTGAAAAATCCCACAAAAAGGGATAGTCGGGATTCACCAAATCTTACTAAAATAGGAAAACCAAATTTGGCAATATCCAATTGAAAACCAACAAGTGGTAACCTATAGGGATATAAATAAACAACAAATTGGAAGAATGCGTATGCTCAAAATTTCAACCATAACTCCTCCATCTTCTCGATTTCTTTCTTTGACTTTGGCATCAGAGTGCTCTCCCCTGAGGCCCAAACTCTAAGTCAGTTTTGTAGTTTGTTGTCGTGAAGGTTGCCGATGTTCGCCTCAAGATTTGTACAGTTCATGGTTCCAGATTATAGTGCAGTCGTTGACGCATCATCTGGCGCTAGAAGGAGGGCCATCAGTCATAGTGGTAAGAACCAGAAACTCCGGAGCACGGACTCCTCAACGTACAGAACGTGTTTTTGTGCATGATCTTCCTGAAATCCCAGAAGACCGTCAGCGTGAATCTGTAAGACGATCTCCATCACAGAGAGATCAACATGCTCGACCTACTGATCTTAGAAACGAGTTGGAACATAGGCGAGTGGAGAAAGGAAAAAAATGGCTCGAGACCCTTGAGAAACAAGAGACAATGAATTGAATGAGTTAGGAAAACAACTTAGCCACTTGCAAGATAATTTCGAAGCGCTAAGTGGAGGAAGACACGGCCGAGCAGTTTCAGCAAGATTCAAAACTACCCACAATCCACAAGACATCGATGCAAGGGTTGAACGAGAGGTGGAACAAAGGTTACAAGAACGACTTAAACTCGCCACAACAAAGGAGTTGGTTCTCCCAACAAAGAAATCAAATGAGTTGATCATCTATGAGGCAGGTCTGCCTCCTTTCGTTTAGGAAATAGTAGAGGAAACCTTCAAAGGAATAAGCTACGAAGATAGCCAATTAACCCCAATTATGACACCTCTTTATGGTTTTAATGGGGCCGAGGCGAAGGTAGAAGGTTAAATTCCACTTTTAATGACTTTAGGAGACTCACCACGACAAGTCATCCACATGATCAATTTTATGGTCATAAAAGTTATATCTGCATACACTATCATCCTCGGTAGGACATGATTGAACATCTTTAAAGCAATTCCTTCAACGTACCATCTTAAATTGAAATTCCCCATGATAGGTGGAGTAGGCGTAATACAAGATGATCAAAAATGGCACGAACTTGTTATTATCAAACTACTAGAATGAGCAAAATCGATGACCAAGTGCAACCTATGGAATCAATGGACCTTAGTGAAAGCAAGTCGAGACCGGAACCTATTAAGGAGTTAGTTCTGGTGATACTGAGTGATGAAGACACTAAAGAGGTTACTTACATCGGATCTGATCTCAAACCACATGTCGGAAAGTCTTACCCAGTTTTTTAGGGCAAATCGAGACATTTTTGCATGGTTCCTGATAGACATGCCAGGGATAGACCCGAAGGTCATCATATATCACCTTAATGTCGATCCAACAAAGAAACCAATGAAGTTGACAAAAAAGAGCAATTGATGAGGAAATCGACAAACTGTTGGACTCTTGGAATATCTCCAATATGCTCTAGTTTTATCACTAAGTTTATTTTTCCGTTTCAGTTTTTTTTTCGCTCGAACAAGTGCCGAGTAGGCTCATCTAGCAGACTTTTCAAATAAGATCTCTTCTTTTGCTCCATGTTTCTCATCTTGTCATAGATCTGATATGATCCTAAAATACAAAATATTGAACTTGTCTCAATTTTTGTTGCATTGCATCATTCAACGACAATCACAGTGACATAGGCATTAAGCTTGTCTCAAAGAGTTACAAAGAAAACAGTTCCAACCTACATCATGAAAATGAAGAATCATTGAAATAAAACCACTATGAAATCTTAAGACTGAACAAAGCTGTCGTCACCGATTATGACATCCTCGAAAGCACTCACATCAATTGTGTCATTACGGTGTTCGTTTCTTCAACAAAGATACAAGTACCTAAGTCTCTTACAACTTCTTCACCTCTTTCGGCTATAGTTTGATTATTGGTTGGGCAGGGTTGATTCTTCTCGTAATAAGCATGTTACATGACTTTGGCATGCTCTAAAGTGAAGTGGTAAACATGACTAAGATTATCCATAGTCGTATCCCATCCTTCATCAAAAAATGCTCGCCATTTTCCACCAGGTGGTCATGCAATATCTTTTTATAGACTTCAGACTCTTCGTATTCAGGGATGCACTTACCCAAAGCAGACTGCAAAGCCGATGTGTCCCTCTCATATTTTGCTACCTCATTCGCAATCACCTTATCTTTTTCTCTCAACTGGTGGTGCCTAGCCGCTATCATTTCGCTTGCGACCTCCAATTTCGTAGCTAGATCACCAATGTACAAGTTGTTTTGCAAAAAAAAATTGGCAAAGCATGAGCGTATCGAAGCATGAGTACCAAAACAATGATCAAAATTGGTCCAAAAAAATCATGACCATGTCAAAGCATGACCATGTCGAAGAATGAACACTAAAACAATGACCAAAATTGGTCCAAAAAAACCATGAACATGTCAAAACATGAGCATGTCGACGAATGCCCAGAATAGGTCTGAAAAAAAAAATGTCTAAACATGAGTATGTCGAAGCATGAGCACCAAAATAATGATCAAAATTAGTCCAAAAAAACCATGAGCATGTCGAAGCATGAGCACCAAAACAATGATCAGAATTGGTAAAAAAAAACTATGAGCATGTCGAAGCATGAGCACCAAAATAATGATCAAAATTGGTAAAAAAAAATTATGACCATGTCGAAACATGAGCATGTCGATGAATGATCAGAATAGGTATGAAAAAATATTATCGAAATATGAGTACCAAAACAATGATCATAATTGGTCTAAAAAACCATGATCATGTCGAAGCATGAGCACCAAAATAATGACTAGAATTGGTACAAGAAAATCATGACCATGTCGAAACATGAGCATGTCGACGAATGACCAGAATAGGTCCGAAAAAAAACCTACGCAACAAACTACATATCTCCAGTATGAGTAAGGGGTATATGGTGTGTGAAAACATACAACATACCTCGAGATTTGTGCAAACATATTTAGAGGTAAAGTTGTAAGTAGCAGGAGTTTCGTAGATATTCGAGATATTGGAGAATCAATGATGAAATCAAATTAAAGAAAAATCCCACCAAAAATGAAAAGTCGAGATTTATCAAATCTTACCAAATAGGAACATCGAATTTGGCAATATCCCGATTGGAAACCAATAAGGGGTAAACCCTAGGGCTATAAATAAGCAACATATTTGAGGAATATGTATGCTCAAAATTCTAACCCTAACTCCTTCGCTTTTTGATTTCTTTCTCTGACTTTGGCATCAGAGTGCTTTCCTTAGAGGCCCCAACTTCGGGTCTGTTTTGCAGTTTGCTATAACGGAGGTCGCTAATGTTCGCCTCGAGATTCGTGCAATCCGTGGTTCCAGATCATAGTGCGGTCGTTGACGCATCAATATCTATGCATGCTACTGCTCTCTAAAACTTAGGGGTTACCTCTATTCTAATTACATACTACCAAGATAAGATAACCTCCCAAACTTCACTTTTTTATCTCAATTTTATTCCCACCCAAAATTGTAAAGAACTCGCATTCTACGTGGAAAAACAAATTGATAAAATGAGCTCAATCAAGCACCAACATATGTAGGTGCTTCTAGTTAATTTTAACAAAGTTTATTGAGTTATATATAAAACATCAAAATTTGTGCTTCATAAGCACAATTTCCTTACAAATTTGTGTGAGTACGAAATAGAGACTAAAAAGAGAAGTTTTGAATAGATCTGAGACAATTTATTTTTCGAGATAGATGTAACTTCAAGCAAAGTTTGTGATAGATTAGGCTATTTGGTCTAATTTAAGAGGAAAATTCTTTTATAACACACTTTGGACACCCATTTTGAACACTTAGTGAACCTAAGTGGGCGTTCTTTCATATAATACACCTCGAGGAGTGAGAGCGCACATCTTGAGGAGTATCGTATGACTGGATACCTACTTGAGTCAGTTAGGTGCCCAAAATAAGTATCCAAAGTGGGTTACTCTAGCATCTCCCAATTTAAAATGCACCTTAAACGTGACTACAAAAATTTGAGGGCCGCTATGGGCACCCCACCAATTCATGAAGGCACCATGTTGTTGAGGGCACAAAGTCATTTACCAAGGGCACCCAAAATTTAGGCCCGAAATCCCCAAAATACCCCTCGTTCAAAACAGAGGCACCCCACCACCCCACCATCGTCCTCTTCAACGAGCAAGCACTACTTCTCGTCAACGAACCAGCTAGCAATCCCGAAACCCATTGTCTTCATTCCTCTCCGTCTCTCTCCTCTGTTGTAGGCGGAATATCGAGTTTGAAGGCTTTCGATTTTGTTCCGTTTCGTCTCCACATTAGGGCTCGGTTCTAGTTTTTCATTCGCACACTCAAGTCGAGAAATCGATCGTTTGAATGTACGTTGGTAGTCTAATTAAGTTGCATTTGGTAGAGTAGTTGTTATGTTTGTGTGGCGGTGCATTCAATGGTTCATTTATTGGAAAGTCGTGGTTCTCGGCCACACAGGCCAGAGATTTTGTTTACAGTCTCGGCCAAGCATGGCCGAGACTAAGGGGAATTTTTTGGGAACTCGTGGTTCTCGGCCAGACATGCCAGAATAGTTTACACAGTCTCGGCAACGAATGGCCGAGAGTAATTGTGTTATCTCGGTCACCACTTCACGAGAGTAACCATTAGTGTATAGTTTATGTCCTGTCGGTTGATGTACAACCGAGAATGTAGAATAGCTCTCGGTTGTCCATAACCGAGACTTTTATTGTCGTCTCGGTCACCACTTCACGAGAGTAAGTTGAAGTGTATAGTTTATGTCATGTCGGTGATGTCCAACCGAGAACGTAGCATTTCTCTCGGTTGTCCATTACCGAGACTTTTATTCCTTTCTCGGTGGATGTTGACCGAGACGTTTGCATAACTCTCGGTCCTGCGAGGCCGAATCAATCGCGCCCGTGAAAAAATGTCTGAAAATTTGAGAAACTCTACGTTGACAAACCAAATCATCAATTTCACAGTTTTTGATCCAAAAAACAGTTCATTCAAAGCTTCATATGGTTGTCAAAACGATACACGCTCGGCAAACACAATTGTGGCTTTAGGTTTCACTTGTGATCCAAGGTGGTGGGGTGCCCCAGTTTTGCTTTGAAAATGGTTTGTGGGGTTTGAGTGAATATATATGAAGGGGCAAAATAGTCATTTACATTTTAGATGGGAAAATGAAAAAAAATATGGGTGCCTTTATGAATTGGTGGGGTGCCCATAGCGGGCCTAAAAAATTTCCACCCTCCACATTGAGGTGCACAAATGATACGGAGACCTACTAGGCTTTTGCTAAACCGAAAGCAGATGAGGTACACCCTAAATCTCTAAGACATTCAGCAAGCGGCACGGCCTTCCGCCACGCATACAAAAAAAAAGGTTGTTATCATTATTTCCGAACGAGCACTGGACCCCACAAATCAAAAACCCGAAATTCACTGATTCATCCAATCACAAGCGATCCAACGGTCAGGATCAGCCGATGCCCCCAATCTATCTCCAATCATTGCATGACACCCGGGCTCCAACTCTCGTGGGCCCAAATCTGCACTCCTTGATCACTTTCATCGTCGATGGGGTGAAATCTCAACGTGGCACGTGTAAGGTACTTGTGCGACACGTGGTCGGAAATGGTTGGTCGAGAGTTGCTTTATTAGTTGAGTACGGGTATATAACATGAAAAAAACAGATATCGAAAACTATGATTTCTGTTGAAACAATGAAGAGAGAGATTTGGGCGATTGTGCTTTGGTTTGTTTTGTTGACCTAGTTTTGGGGGTCTCATCAAGATCAGATTTTTCGATAGTTGGATCATCGAAATCGAGAAACTTTCGTGCAAGAACTTTTGGATTCTCTGTTGTTGAGTCGGAGATCTGTGTGCGATTCGCGGTTTTTGTTGCAGGCAGAGATGGTGAGTTCATTGGTCGACAGAGCGACGAGCGACATGCTCATCGGTCCCGATTGGGCCATGAACATCGAGATCTGTGATATTCTCAATCACGATCCAGGGTACGCCATTGATTTCCCTTGTTTGTTCACGATTCTGGTTGATTTCTCGAATTTTGTTGTGAATTGGGGCTAGGTTTTGACGATCGGTTATTTGGATCTATTTTGATGTGCGTTTTGTGTGTATATGAATTTGAAGGAGTGATTTGGAGTTGCAAAGCTGTGAACTTGTCAATTGTGATGAAAAGTTTGATTCTTTAGGTCAGTGATTGTAAGGGGACGCCTTGGTGGTTTAGGCAAAAAAAGGCCTATGCCTTCACTAAGGGGGGCGGTGGGTGTTTTTGAACACATTTTAAGTGTTTAGGGAGGTCTTTGTGAACAACAACAACAACAACATAGCCTCAGTCCCAAATTAACTGGGATCGGCTACATGGATCAAACTTTTCCATTGTGCTCGATTAAGTGCAATTGATGGTGAGTTTTCCAAACCATTCAAATCCCTCCTAATTAATGCATCCCATGTTAACTTTGGGCTGCCCCTACCTCGTCGAATTTCTACCGTTTCTATTGAATCAAGTTTTCTAGTTGGGGCATTTGTAGGTCGTCTTTGAAGGTGACCAAACCACCGCAACCGCCCTTCCCTAATCTTTGTATCAATTGGTGCTACTCCTACTTGTCTTTGAATTTCTATATTTCTTATTCTATCTTTACGAGTTTTACCACACATCCACCTAAGCATCCTCATTTCTGCTACGTTCATTTTATGTAATTGTTTTTGCTTTACCGCCCAACATTCACTTCCATAGAGCATAGCTGGCCTAATTGCGGTCCTATAAATTTTTTTTTTTAACTTAGTATGAACATTTCGATCACAAATCACCCCTGTTGCACTCCGCCATTTCTTCCATCCAGCTTGAATTCTATGTGTGACATCATTCTCAATGTTACCATCATTTTGTATGATTGATCCTAGGTATCTAAAGTGGTTTACCTTAGGAACTTCTACTTCCCCTAATTTTACCACTCCGTCATCTCGATGGCTAGTGTTTCTAAACTCACAGAGGCATGTATTCGGTTTTCGTCCTACTCAACTTAAAGCCTTTAGATTCTAATGTATTCTTCCAGAGTTCTAATTTCCTATTCACTCCATCTTTAGTTTCATCCACTAAGACAATATCATCTGCAATTAGGGAGGTCTTTGTAAATTTTATTAATAAACTAAACCCTAATAGAATCTCCATTCTCTACTCTACCACAACCTTATCCACTCCACCACCATCCCTTCCAACAACTTTTTCGATCTCCGACGAGACTTCCGACAAGGTTCCGACGCATCTCCGACAAAGTTCCGGCGTGTTTCCGACGAGTTGAGGAAAGTAAATTATTGCTTTTTGGTCTAGTTTATGTACTTTTGGCGACTCCTCCGACCTCCGGCGACTCAACCCCACCACATTTTTGAGGTCTCGGAGGCCATTATTGGCCTCCGCGACCTCAACGCAGAGGTCGCTGAAGCCAGAAATGACCCTATGACCTAAACGCAAAGGGTTGCAGAGGCCATTTCTAGCCTCTACAACTGTTCATCGTCTTCTTTGTTATCATGAACAGTAATTACTGTTCATGGTGACGGTAACTTTTTTTAAGAAAATATTTAGAAATTTTTTTTTGAGTTGTTTTAATATATATTAAAATCCTAAAGTGTCTTTAATTAATTTTTTTAATTTAACTATATTTTTTGAAGTATTGAATTTTTTTAACTTACAAGTACGAAGCTTCAATATTAATTATTACTATTAATGTAGTAAACAGAGAGTGAATAGTAGTACTAGTAAATAGATAGGGAGTTAAAAATAAATAATTAGTTTTTTAGGGGCTTCTAAATCAATATTTTTTTATCGCCTAGGTGACGCATCGCCTTTGACAAGAAAACGCTTAGGCATCGCCTTAACGCCTTGCAACCACTGCTTTAGGTTAGTCTTCTCTGTTGGGGATTGTGTTGGTTGGCTTAGTTGCGATTAGAGAATGATCGCGATTGTCTTTTCTATTTTAATTTTTACCTGTTATGTAGTTTGATCAAAGCAAAATGGAAAAATCGAGATTAAAGGCACTTTGAAGGCTCGAAGCTTAGTTAAGCACACACAGTCAGTGGTAAAAATCTCAGTTTTAACCATTTTAGTAAAGATTGTTAGAGGATGATAGGGTAGTTAGTAGGACATGATTCAAAGTGCAGTCCAAGTGGAATTCATAATCTTACATCATTTATAATATCCAACTACATGTCTATTTATTCACTCGAATGTGCGGGAGGCATAAATTTGTAGTAGTTTGGTGAATGCATTTGATTAAGAGAATAGGACATGATTCTGAAACTCTGGTGAGTTTTATTGCATTGTGCTATTGAATTGGAATCCTTCTCTAGAAAAGAAAATGAAAAAAAAAAAAGAAGCTAGAAGGCTCTTGTATTGTTGCGAAAGGACTTCTAGATTTATACATGCAAACAACTTTGGCAGTATTGTATTTAATTGCTTGCTCTTCTTAATAATCAACTTCCTATTTGTATCTTGGATCTTCACTAGAAGATCCTTTTAACTGTAATTAATAAGAACCTAGCCTGTAGATTTCTAAATTTATATCAAATGTCAAGTGCTCATTTCGAACCAATCGAGCATTTATGTAAACCAGCACCTAATTCTCAATAACGAAAAAGAAGGCACTAGGAAAGGATCTGCCGATCTGGAGGTATCTATATTCGAACTCCATTTACTTTCACGGCATGGGTGGGTTCTAAATATCGAATGGTGAATAGGAGGTGGCAATTTCTTTCTTTTCCCCAATGGATGGATGCCTAATGAATTGAAAGCCCTAAATACATCCATTTTCTTGAATCCAAGTCCGTTTGGAATGCCTTATTTCTACCAAATTGAGGCTGTCGAGTGGTTTCATGCATTAAAGAGAATTAACACTGTAAATATCTTGCAAAAGAAGACGTCCTGGTGGCGAACTGGCTGCACATTTCTCATTGCTGCACGCTATAAAGAAGATGGAAAATATGCAGATCATATCTTCATTCAAATGCAACTTTTCTAAGGACTGTTGGAAGAGATGGCAAGCATTCTCTAGAGAGAAGGTCAAAAGGCCTGCATTAACTATAGAGGGTTTCAGCTACATAGTTGGAACAAATAGAAATTTAAAGCTAAAACGACAACAACAAAGTCTTAATCCCAAATTTGTTGGGGTCGGTTACATGGATCAAACTCTTCCATTGCGCTCGATTTAGTGCACTCAATGGTGTGCTTTTCAAGTCCCTTGAATCAAATTCAAAGCTAATGAGTTTTATAATCTGTGTTGTCTAGCAACCATTTAGATTGATGAAAGAAACTTAAAATCTTTGAAGTCTGTTAAAGAGACTCGAAGTCTTGAAGTCAGCAGTTGTGAGAGAGAAAAATTGTTAGCATCAGGGCAGATAGCTAATACCAAGTTAAGGTCAGGTTATAATATAACAGACTGGATAAATTGGGTGATTTGAAGTAAATATGTAAATCTTATTCTCTTACAAACATTTTATTAATTTTTTCTTTGTTCCCTCTGAAGAAAGCAACTTTCTCTAAATATTTTGAATTTGGATAAACTTGGCTGGGATTGTATGATTTATATATACAAAAAATGGATCTAAATTTGTACTCTTTTGACGTTGAGGACGGTGATAAGGTTGATTCTCACTTTTTCAATACAAGTATTTGCTAGGGTTTGCACTTAGGCATGACGGCTTTTTACTTCCCAATCTCTTTTCTTTGAAATTTTACACCTACCAATTTGTTATTTTCATTTTTATCTTTATTTTTTTTGTCTCTTTAGGCAAGCAAAAGATGTTGTCAAGGGCCTTAAGAAGCGTCTTGGAAGCAGGAATCCAAAAGTTCAACTGCTTGCACTCACAGTAAGTTCCTCAAAAATGAAATTGTCGTTCTTAACTCATTTAAAGCTCACTTCGTCAGTTCTTATAGATATTTTCCATATAAGGCGAAATGTTATATTGTCTTTAATGATTAAACCATTTGTTGATTGCAAATTATATGTACATGTTTATGTGCGTGGGTGTGTGAATGATTTGTATTGTACGCTAGCCAGTAGTGCATGCCCATCATTGAAGCAAGTCAATGCAATTAGCTCTCATCTTTTTATTCACGCTAGTAGCATCATGTTGAGTAGACTCATAAAGAAGCTTGTGAATTGCCTCCTATCAAAGGAATGAAAAATAGAAAAGCCCAGATGGGGAATTTGCATTCACAGTTTATAGATGACATAGTTTTTTTGTTGGAAGGAAGTGGAACTAACCTTTGGTGCAGAATTGAGATTGGAAGTGCTTGGTATCATTGGCATGTAGGTTAATACGCAGAAAAGTGAAGTGGTTGTTATTTTCTTGGAAGATTAATACTTAAAGCTCAACAAAATTTACTGGTGATCTTTGGTTCCTGGCCTGTGAATAACTTGGACTCCCTTCAGGTTGCGGCACCATGTGTGCTGGTATTTGAAAATCTGAAATCCAGTTACCAATGGTATCATGATTAGATTGGATGTATTGAAACATGAGTTTCTAGAGGAGCAAGACTTACCTATCCAATCAGTAGTGAAGGTTCGTTTATTTTTTTATCACTGCATAATTCCGACCAAAACTGGTGAGTGAAGTGGAAAGATTCTAGTGGGATATCACTCCCGAAAATCACAGTATGCACTTCATGAAGTGGACCAGCCCGCTTTACTTCTTCCTTTCTATCTATTGATGACATATCCTTGGTGCTTCCATGTCAGATTTCTTTCAACCCCCTATGTTTTGGAATTTTACTTTGATTATAGTTCATCAAGTAAAGAGACAGAATAGGTAACCAACCTCTTAAGAAGACTTTTGATTCATGCCTCTGTGGAAGGTAGCTAATTATGAAACCTTGATAAATAAGCCTGTTTTTACTTGCAAGTCCTTGAAACTGCTTCTTATGTATACCTAGTTGGCCCATTCTTTTTCCTTTACATTTTTCATTTGAAAAGCTCCTATTCTGTTCACAGTTAAGGAATTCTTTAGTCACTGGATTCAATCAAAATCAATTCATGTGATACCCTGCGTGAAAGAATGTTCTTCTCTCCCTGGGTCTAGTGTTTAATGTGCCAAAGGGCTGGTGAGCCAACTTATCATCTTCCTATTCGATGCAACATTGTTAGAAAAGTTTGGATGGAGCTATTTTTAGGCTTTAGAATATCATATTGGAGGATCTACTCTTGGGATATAGTGCTAGAAAAGAGGGGGTTGAGAAATCAATAACAAGCCTTGGTCCAACTTTGGTTGGGCTCAGCTAAAGGGATCCAACATAGCCATTTAGCTCCTTTTAATGTAATTGGCGGTGTGGTTTGGTAATTTTGAATCCTTTAGTAATTGATGCATCCCCAGTTGTCTTCGGTCGACCCTTATTCCTTCAAATCCCTCAATTTCTAGTGCGTTCGGTTTTCTAGTGCCTCACTGCCTCATACTCAAATTAGTTGTAGAGACAAATCACAATTTTTTAAGCATGGTGATTCTTGCAGCTTTATGGAAATCTTGGATGGAGGAATGGGAGTATATCTATGAAGATAAAGCTTGATGGCCATTGAGATATGGGACATAGCCAAATGTTGCTCGGTAATATAACTAGTGGTGCGGATTCCTCTTCTTGGATACCACTGGATAGAAGCTTATAAGACTTCTCTCTGACAGACTCATCAAGTTTCGATGGTTTTTTGTGCTATATTATATTTTCTTGGGGTTTACCAGGTTTCATTGTCTTCAGTTCATTATTGCATGGCGAAGTCTAGGCAGTCACCTAGGCATCGCCTAGGCATTTTGATGCAAAACTGCCTAGGCGGTTGCCTAGGAAGGTGGTCCTTCTAAATAATATTTAGAAAATTGAAGAGGCAAATTACAATTAAGTTTGGTGCCATATTACCTACCAAACAACAAAATCTTAACATAATTAATGCTACTTAAGGACCTAAAGGCTTATTAGTATCCTTGAAGTATATATTGAATGTGGATTATAGTGACTAATAAAAAATATTATTAATTAAGGACCTATAAATAAATAAATAATTATTCAGGGGCCTCTAAATAAATATTTTTTTGGCCGCCTAGGCAGCGCCTCCCCTTGGCCAGGGAAATTTCCTCGGGATCTCCTTGGCACCTTGGAATCTTTGCTTCAGTTTTGGTTGTGATCACTTTGTTGTGTGCAATGTTCGAAACTTCGACTTCGCCTATGGCTTCGCTCACTTCAAATTCGGAATTAATTTGAGGAAGTTAACTTCAAAGATGGAAGTTTGACAAAAATTCGCCGGTGTACGGAAGTTTCGGAATTTCACTTTTAAGTTAGAAAACTCAAGTTTCTTCGTAGAGATGCTAGGAATATTCTTAATCATACAACAATAATGCATAAAACTCATGTCAGCGGAGGATATTCCGAATTTTAAGTATATTTTTAGCATATGCGAAGTTTCCGAAGTTTCTGTCGAAGTTTGTTCAACTTCTACGAAACATAACAATTTTACATCATGTTTTATGAACTTCCATCGATGTTTTCGAAGTTCGGTCGAAGTTAACCGAAGTTGAGTCGAAGTTTTGCAATTTTTCAACTGTCCTTGAACTTCGCTTCACTCATCTCAACATCGACAAACTTCGCCCGAACTTCGGCGAAGTTTGTCGATTTTTTAAACCATGGTTGTGTGACCTCTCATTATATTTTCCTTTTCTTGTTGTCTTCTATTTTCAATAACCTTTTAGTTGCACTTCCTTTTGTATAGCTCCTGGAAACAGTAATAAAGAATTGTGGGGATATTGTTCATATGCATGTAGCAGAGAAAGATATACTTCATGAGATGGTGAGGATAGTTAAGAAGAAGGTATGAATATCCAATGCTACTTGGTTTTCATTTTCCTATTATTTCTTGATGGATCCATTTTATATTTTGGTTTGTGTATATTTGCAGCCCGATTTCCATGTTAAGGAGAAAGTATTGACTTTGATAGATACTTGGCAAGAAGCTTTTGGTGGACCAAGAGCAAGATATCCCCAATACTATGCTGCATATCAGGAGTTGTTGGTATGCTTTGACATCCCATACAAGAGTTCGCTTTTGATTTTTAGGTAGACGGCAATTAGATCATTAGAATGAAAGACTGGATGGCTTTCCCAGTTGGCTTTATTGTTTTTGTTAAGTAAACAAGCATTAAATCATTTAAATGAAAGCCTGAATATTTATTCCTATTTTATTGAATGGTGTAATACGAGTTAAAGATTTTAGTATCAGTACAATTTAGGCTGCGCTTGATTTTCTTTTTAAAATTTTTACTGACCCAGAAATCAATCGTTTATATTTGGTTGAGCAAGATATGATTATCATCTCTGGAACTACCCTAGAAATTAAAAGAAATTAAAATGGAGAAAATGTGGAAAACGATTAAACTGTCCACTTTCTTAGTCAGGACTTTTAGAATAATGGACAAAGCTGTTTCTATTTTCTGCATGACTATACCAAAACAGACCTTATATATTCCAAGTATTTTATCAGTTTGTTGTGTGAAGCATCATGGTTGTAACAACTTTGATGTTTTCCATATAAAATAAATTTGCAGAGATGTCAAGGAAAGGAGCACTTTCATTATTTCTTCCTCATCATCTAAGACCTAAGTGTTTATTTGTTTCAGCGTGCTGGAGCAGTATTTCCTCAGAGATCTGAAAGGTCCGCACCCATATTTACCCCTCCACAAACTCAGCCATTGTCCTCTTATCCCCCAAACATGCATAATCCTGGTCGTCAGGATTCCCTCGAGCCTTCTGAGGATACTGATCACCCCACTTTGAGGTATGTGTCAAGATTTTTCTGATGTATGTTTAGCTGTCTATTAGAGGGAAAAATAACTTTTTAAGTCATTTACTGTTTCTTCAATCGCTTGACATCTTAAAATATGATCTATGTGTTTTTCCTTTAACAATAACAATACATGTGCAATGTGACTTCAATATCATAATTTTATTTTATTTTAGTTAGTAAATTACTTGAAAATCATCAATTTATTATGCTTGGCTTGTGTGTACCAGCCCATTGGCCCCATGCATTCTCAATTGAAAACATTTAAACAAACTTACAGTCTCTTAAATGCTTATGTACCTGCAGTGTGAGAATGTCATGGTGAACAACTGACCAAACCCTTAGGTCAAACAGATATTAGAAACTTGGGTTTTTTAGTTTTTAGAAGAGAACCAAATCAAGAGTACATGTTTTATAGCTGGAAACGCAAGCCATATAGACAATCTATGTATCGAAATCATGTTAAAGACCTCCAACTCAATAATGGATTGTTGCATGCCAATCTCCGGCTAGTTGCTCTATTCAAAGCCACTTGCCTTTTATTGAAACAGCTAGGTAGTATCTATATATCAACAGCACCAACATAATTTTATTTATTTATTTTTTTTTCACTTTAATATGTAGAACTTGCTCTTTTGTCATTCATGGGGCTTTCGTCTGGGGCTTTAATTTAAATTTATCCGAAGTCTCTTGCTGTTATGTGTTCGATTCTAAAGTGCTTCTAATAGACTCAGTTCCAATCCTCCCCCTGTTGTGTGCTCCCAGCTGCAAAAGGAACACTTCTTAAAACTTTTGCTTTTCGATAAAACTTACTCCTTATTTTGAAGCTTTTGTATTATTATTTTTTTTAAAACCTCAAGGGTGACTGACATTTGACATATGTATTGCATTTAAGATACAAAATTCAGTAGTGACTTACATTTGCTTATGTATTGCATTTAAAATACAAAACTCACTGACTTTTGTATTTTATAAATGATTCCAACATATCTAATTTCTCAATCATTTTTTTCTCTATATATACTTCAACGTTGCTTAAGAATAAATTTGAGATATTTAATTTCTCAATGTTTTTTTTTTTTTTTTTTTTTCCTCTCCCCTCCGTGTAACTTCTGTTGCTGAGTTGTCAGACTGGTTGTTCCTCAGTGCATAGAATGGATACTTGTGAAGTTGTGTACTTGGATTACCTGGTAAACAAGTTTCATTTGGTAAAGAAGAGTGACTAATAGCAGTTGTAGACCTACCTTCTTGACAGCAGTGCTTTTTTCTTTTTGCGAATTGGATTTTGTGTTTATTTCCAGTTGCAAGTGATTATTTCTTCTAAATTGGGGGTGCTATTTGTGGTTCTAATTTCTGATCTTCCTCCAGTTTGACAGAAATTCAGAATGCACGAGGCATTATGGATGTTCTTGCAGAGATGCTTAGTGCTATAGATCCAGGATGCAAAGAGGTATTAATTTTGTTGAGTCTTGGCACTTGGTAATTTAATTTTTTAAAACAGTATTTTTTAAAAAATTCTATGGCAAGTGAAGCTGGTCTATTAACATAATTGATATTGATGATCTCATAGTTTCCACTTTCCAAAAGTTTGGAATGCTTGCTCATTGATACTTGTTGCAAGTGTTTGTTTGTTGCTCCGCTTGAAAGAAAACCCGTCAAACTTGTGAAAGTATAATTGTTTGTTGTTCAAAAGAAAATTTTACAGTCTCTGTTAATTAGGACAGTGCCTCTGAAAATCGTGAATGCATAACACTGAAAAAACTTTTTTCTGTTTATGCCAATATTGCAAATTTGTAATGAACGTGGAAGTGGCTTTTTTGTTTGTTGATGGAAATACTATGCTTGCCAGTAATAACTATTAATTGCTTTTGGCATTTTCTCAAATTTCTTTTCCTTGGAACAATTTATTTCATGTGTATAAAATAAGTTATAAGTTCAATGGACCTAAGCAAGACTTAAAGAGTGAATCTTAATATGTAGAGCTTTCTGAGCCTTTTGTAATTGTCTTCTTTGTTCCTTTGTATGATTGATAACTTATAAGACAAATCACTTGTCTTTGGATTTTTTTTTATTTTTTATTTTTTATTTTTTATTTTTTTTTCAAGCTTGTCTTTGGAATTTTGGCAGTGGAAAAGACTCGCCATTTTAATTATATTAAAACTTCAGTTTGGAGCAGTGGAAAACATTGATGACCTGGAACCATACCTCTTATTATTTTTTTCTCTGGCTGATTGTTTGATCTCTTAACAATTTTGTTTGGAGTTTCCTATCAAAAAAACAATTTTGTTCGGAGCACCAATCTTGACTTCAGTTTTATATGAATATTAACTGTTCTTGGTAATGAATTACAGGGTCTAAAACAGGATGTTGTCGTCGATCTGGTTGAGCAGTGTCGTATGTATAAGCAGAGAGTGGTGCACCTTGTGAATAAAACCTCGTAAGGTTTCCTTTTTCCTGCACCAGTTCATAATTGTAGGCCTCGTCATTGTTTGTTTGAAGTAGTTAATTGCAAAGATACGACAACCAATTAGTTCAACGGAGCATTCTCCTAAAAAAAAAAAATTGGTTTAATAACTTCAATGGAGCAACAGGCACTGATAGCAGTGGGCTCATAATTAATCTCATTAATTGCATTGAAAAGACAAGCTTCAAAATGAAAATTTATACAGGAACAAAAAATTCAAAAGACTTTTGTACCACATAGAAAACACACTGCTGTTCTTTTCTGGATGGTGGAAAGACGCAAACTTTTGTTTGAATCACACTTTTAACGTAGAAATCATTTGTTAGAGTAATCTGCAGCAGGAGGCAAATGATGTAATCGTGCATGAAAGCTGTTTTGCAACCTAGTTTTTTCACAATTGGTGGCCAGAAGATTCAATGAAACGTGTCTTTTGGACTTAATATGGCAGAATGGCCTGCCTTCCAGCTGGTGCCGTTTGGTAGACAACTGCTAAATATTGCATGCTTACACAACTGAAACTTTAAATGGAATAAATTTGATTAATGAGATAATACCTTTATCTTTTCAAATTGTAAAATTTTGTTGTTATACTTCATTGCATCTTACTCTTGAATCTGTATCCTATATGGGCGCTGAAGTGGCTACTACTTTACTGAGGGTGAACTGCTGATCATTACTTTGGGGATGGTACTGAAATGTATTGTCAACTTGAGTTATGTATTGTTGGCATGTTATCTGAATGTTTAGCCGATTTCCTCAGAAGTCTGTTTACTTCAAAAGTTTAGATCAGTTTTCAAAAAAAAAATAAAAAAAAAAAAAAAAATTAGATCAGGCAATGTGTGTCATTATGAGGGTCTAGACTTTATGATGGAGATGCTTCTTATTATTTTTTCCATAAAATATGTATTTTATGCAACCAGGAAGCGATTATTGAAAATATCGCAGGACTTAGAAATTGAAAACCAACAACATAGATGCTCCTTATTTATGTTGATTATGATATCCAGATGTTCCTAGCGTGGGAATTCCATGCTCTTCTGGACCAGATAGTGAAGATTAACATGAAGATGATGCTTTTGATATCATTTAGTGTTTTTTTTTTTTTTTGGTGATTTTTTTTGTTTCGGTGAATTTAATTTAATGCTTTTTGAAATAAAACAATCATCCTTCCTCTTTTGATTTTGTAAAGGATGTGAGATTATCTTTGTTTCTTTATTTAGGGATGAATCACTTCTCTGCCAAGGATTGGCACTGAATGACGATTTGCAGAGGGTGCTGGCCAAGCATGAAACTATTGCTTCAGGAACATCAGCATCAATTCGAGCAGACACACCCAAGACGCTTCAGTCACTAGTGGACGTTGATGATAGCACTGGTGATAAAGATCATGGTAAACAGCCAGTTGGAAGGTAATGCTAACACTCCCATTGAACTGTTTATTTTTTCAGATGTACAACTTCCGGTATAAAATTTATTGTTCTTTTTTTCTTTTTTTCATTGTCAATCTGCTAGTTATTTATGTTCAAGCAACCTCCTAGGAAGGGAGTAGTAATTATCTATATGTATTTTATGGTTATTTATGCATTGGAAACTCTACTATCCGGTGGTTTTGAATTCTTTGAACTCGGTATGATTTTCCTTCCAAGATTTGTTAATTTTGGAATTCCACCTGACAATTGGTTCCGAGCTTGTTTTCTAGGCATCTGGTTCACCGTAGTTTATATAGATCTCTATATTTTGTTGTTTTCACATCTTGGGAGGCTCGGAAAAAGTTATTTTGAGTGGTTGCTATTATTAACATGTAAGATAATGGTTTTACGATTCCATGCAGCGTCAGTTCGAGCATCAGTACAGTGAATCAACCTGTTCAACTACTGGTTCCTGTCCCTCCTCCATCGAATGGGTCAGTGGTCTCATCAGCAAGTGTTGGTCCTAAGATTGACCTTCTTAGTGGCGATGACTACGATAATTCACTAGCTCTTGTTCCCGTGGGTGAACCTCAGCCAGCAAGTCCTGTATCTCAGAATAACGTTCTTGCTCTTTCAGACATGTGTTCTCAGACCAGCCCTGCCGCAGATTCTTATGGTCCCCATTCAACCTATCCTGGTGTTCAGCAACAGCAAATGTTGCAACCGATTCAAACATGCATTCATTCAAATGCAAGCGTTTCAGGTATGGGGTTACCTGGTTCACCTTTTAATCATGGAAACCATGCGGCATGGAATGGGCAGATCACTCAGCCCCTCAGTCCGCAGCAGCAACAATCCATGTATGGTATGAACTCGTCTCATTATTGACACATTTCCAACATTGAATGCATCCGTTGCCTGTGATTCTTATTCTTTCGAATCTTCAACAGGCATGGGCGCTCAGAGCAGCAATGGTGATTTCCCTCCGCCGCCATGGGAGGTCCAGTCTGTGGATAATAACCAGGTGATGGGCACGCCTAATCAACCGATGCAGGTCACTCAGGTCTTGGTCACACACGCTCAACCAACGCAGGGCGTCCTCAACCCTATGGGCAATGAGGTGGTGGGAATGTATATCCAACCAATCACGACGGGCCACATAGCAGCCATGCAAACCCAGCAACCAATGATGGGCATGCTTCCTCAACAAATGCATGGAGGCCAGATGATGGGAATGCATCCGCAACCAATCCATGGCGGCCAGCTTCTGCCAGCGCAGGCTTATTATCCAATGCAGAGCAACCAGATGATGGGTTATGGGTATGGTCAGCAACCTGGAGCTCAATTTCTTGAGCAGAGGATGAGTGGCCTTGCTATTCAAGATGGAAGTGGGTTGAGAAGCTCTTCTTATCAGATGTCTTCGACTTCTTATGTCCCGATGAACAAACCATCGAAACCGGAAGACAAGCTATTTGGGGATCTTGTTGACATGGCCAAGTTGAAACCCAAGAAAGGTCTTCCTGATAGAGCAGGTAGCATGTAGTGATGTTGTATGGTGTGCTCATTTTTGTTCTTTTTTTTTTTTTTTTTTAATTCTTCTTATTCAACTTTCTTTTCTCTTCTCCTCCTATATATATTTCACTTCCTTGGCTTTATTTATAGATATATTCTTTTGCTTGTCTGACAGTTTAGATCAATGTATATTACAATTTCTTTAGAGATGGATCTCTAAGAAACTCAGCCACAAATAAAGATTTTCCTCTGTCAATTCTAGAGCTTTTCATGTGAGTGGAGTTGGAAAAGCATTGTGATTTTGTGAAGGGAGAGGTTGAACATTGTATTGGACTTGTTATCGTTTGTTTATGTAGGAAGCATACCTAACAATGGTTGTTGCTTAAAAACACCGAAAATTGATTCCTTGACATGGCATTTCTGAAGTGGACTGCTGCTTCGACTAAAATTGGTGACTAAAACAGTAGGCCTGCAAAATAAAAGTAGCAAAAACTATTAAAAAAACTTCATTTTCAGAGAACATCTACCTAACTTGAAGAGGTTGCCTCCGAAATCACTGCAAGTGAACATCAGGCCATTATAACCTTGGGCTAAACTGGAATATCTTCCAATAGTTGGTGGCATGATCAGCGGATATAGTTTCACATTATAAAAAAAGTACCAATTTGTTCATTTTTAAGCCCTTTTTAAAACTCTTACCTTATTTGATTGCAAGGAAAATGTTCCACAAGAAAAGAGTGTTTTCTTAAAAAAGTTTTCCCGAAAAAATGTTCATAAGAAAATTTTCTTATATATGTTTGGTTGCATAAATAAGAATTTAATTTTTCCTTCAAAAGTCATCAACAAGTTTTGAAATAAATATGAAAACTTACTATGTATATTAAACATATTAATTTTCTTATTTAAAATTTAAATTTAATGTGCCTTAATATGAAAACTCACATTTTCTCAATAAAAAACTCAATTTGCCCACCATAATAGGTGAATATGGAAAATTGACAATTACGAGAAAATGTTCCGCGAGAAAATTTTAACTATCAAACGCCTAAAAATGTCATTTTTCCAAGCAATTTGTCATTTTCTTTGAAACATTTTCTTTTTCTTTCCAATCAAACACGGCCTTGCAGGTCTTTAACATCCGTTCATTCTTGCATAGACCAACCTAAATAGACAAATATATTAGGTATATCAGGTAAAGTAAGGAGTGCTTGGTAATCCCAAATGAAAGAGATAGGGCGACATTCATTTGATACATACATTTAAATTGTGCACAAGATGGGCGCACAAATCCCATTTACGTAGTAAAAGTATGTCATCTAATCAGGGCTTCAACATAAAGGCATTGAGATGCCTAAAAAATAAGAGAAACGAAAATCAGAAGACATATAACACCACAGAGAGTTTAACGAATGAATGAAGGTTCAAATTTGATAGTGTTAATGCAACGAAATTCATGCGCAGTTGTGAATAATTACTAGAGGATCAATTCTCACACCATAATCATATTTTGTGAAATCAATAAGAAAGAATAGGGATGCAGCTCCTAGGTGGCTTCAAGACGGAGCGCTTGGTGGAAATGCTTGAAGAGAAGTGTTCTGTAGACTTGTGTAATTCTTGGGACTAAGTGCAGTGGTCGAACCACTAAGACAAATTAAACTAATCATTTCAGAAAAGTTCGAACACAATAGTCTGTTTGATTATCGTTGGGCATGCATATGACGTACAATGAAACCCTGGAGGCAACACTTGATTTAGCCAATGAGAATTCAAAACTTTAAGCAACCCAGATAACTTTTTTAAAGCGAGTGTCAGCAAAGTTTAGCAGCAAGACTAACACTCAAGACAGCTATCCAAACACCATGAACAATATTTACCTTTAGTTTTAACAAGTACAAGTAAAAATAACCAAATTGCTGAGAATCGCTATGGAGGCGCTACAATGCTCTGTTTTTCGTTTCGATTATGCCCTACTTCGACCTAGCGCCTCTCAGCGCCGTGAGTTCATCCCCAAGGCGTCAGGAATTACTGGCTGTTGCCTCAAGGCGTCAGGAATTGCTGGCTGTTGCCTCATGATTCGTGCCTGAGTTTTCCCTAGAGCATTAGAAATTCTTGGTCTGCGACGTTTCAAGTATCTTTCTTGAAATTCATTACTTTTGGTCTAACAATTCCTTGACGATTTTTGTTTAACCCCAAGGCGCTAGAAGGCGTTGGGGCCTTCAACTTTCTTACTAGTTTTTGACAGGAAACCACTTCTTTTCTTCAAATTGCCTGTTTTTATCCTGAAAATACAAAAAACAAAGGATAATGAACACAAATGAAGATAAAAGTTTCGTAAAGCATAGTAAAATCTCACTAAAATATAGCACATTTGGAGTCTTATCAATCGTTCACCTTCCCCAACCATCAACAACATCAATTAAAAAGATTCGATCGAAAAATATCATCAATTCATGGATCAACTCAAGAAACTGAAGAACTTGATAAAAAAAACTTACCGACACAACGATTCAACTGTGAAGATCACAAATCCAACTATTGTTTGATCTCTTTCCACCTCCCTTGATCACTCCAACAATCACAAATCAAACCCCCACAAGCTCCTATCTCACTCTCAATTCAATATCGAACAGTGAGATAAGTTTGAGTTATTTTGATTTATATACATGGATTTTTCTCGAGATCGCATTGCGTAATCTCGAGGCTGATTTGATGAAGGCAAGCCTAAAGATACACAGTTACCAAGGTGATACACATCTTGACTCCATCATATACTTACGCTCATCTCAAGGATTATATATGGTTTAAACAATTCAATAAATCAAACTATAAGTTTTCTACTAATTCGATCTAATTCATTAATTCAATTTAATCACACAAACGCCAAACATCACACAAACTCACATACACACAAGCACACACACACACACACACACACACACACACACACACACACACACACACACACTAATAAAGGTACGTCGGGCTTAACCGCGGGCTTAAATCTGGTTAATTAGGATCCAGGTTAGTGCTGATCACTTACTTAAGGCAACGGGTCGTTACAATCTCCCCAACTTAAGAAATTTCATCATCAAAATTAAAAGAAGCGCAAAAGTTACTTGAAGTTCCGAAGAGAAAAGGAAAATGCTCCTTCACATAAGATTACCGCTCCCAAGTTAGCTCCCCGTCTTCGTGAAATTTTCATTTCACCTTAACCAAAGGAAACTCTTTGATTCTCAGCTTCTAAATCTTACAATCAAGGATCTGAATCGGCTGCTCATCGTAAGATAAGCCTTCTCAAAGTTCAAATTCATTCCACTCGATCATTGGAGTGAGTCGAGCCTCCGTCTTATGAAGCATTGACACATGGAAGACATTATGAATTCCAACTAGATAAGGAGGTAGCTCTAATATGTAAACAACGAGACAACCCTTTCTTTCACTATGAATGAGCCAATTTACCTAAGAGCTAGCTTATCCCATAATCCTAACCTGAACATCTTTTCATAGGTGAGAGTTTTAAAAGAACATAATCATCTTTTGAAAACTCCAAAAATATATGATGTTTATCGGTGTATCTCTTCTATCTCAACTGTGCTGTAGTCAATTGTTGACGAATCTATTGAATTCTCTCTGTGTAATCCTATATCGACTCAGGCCCCGGCAAAATCGTATCTCCAACCTCTACCTAACTTACAGGTGAACATCTTGGTCGACCATATAAAGCCTTAAATGATGCCATGTAGATACTGGCTTAATAACTATTATTATATGATAACTCACTCAAAGGAATATATTTCTCCCAACAGCTACTAAACTCCAAGACACAGGCTCGAAGCATGCATGTCCTCTATGACCAAAATCACTCGCTCAGTCAGTCCATCAGTCTGAGAATGATAAGTCGTACCGAGGTTGAGAGTTGTTCCCAGCTGTCTCGGCAATTCACTCCATAATTTGGACATAAATCTCATATCTCTATTTAAAATAATAAACTCACTACCTCACGCACTTATATCTCACATAATCGTTGAAGAATACCTTGAATGGAATCTAGTAAGAAACGTGCAGATTTTGTTAATCCGTTAACTACAACCCAAATTGTATCATGCTTACGCTGACTCAGAAGTAGATTGGAAATAAAATCCATTGGTAAATGCTCCTATTTCCACTCAGGAATCGATAAGGAATGCAAAAAATCTCATGGTTTCCGATGTTCAACCTTAACTTGCTGACAAATCTTACATCTCATTACAAACTCCGCAATATCAACTTTCATTCTAGGCCACAATAAATGCGCCTCATATCGCGATACATCTTGGTGTTACCTGGATGAATAAAGTAAAGAGATCTATGAGATTCCCAAACCAATTCCTGTCTCAACTTTTCCTAAGCTGGAATCCACAATCTTTCCCAGAAATGTAAGGCACAATAACTAGAAAATAAACCAATCATGATGATCAATATTAGCTGCTTAACTTTGACGTATTAAGTAATCCTGATCACTTTTTAGAAATCAAACACCCACTAAATAATATCCGGTTAAGCTTGAATCAACATAAAAGAATATATCAATAGCTATAGAACTAGCTCTCTTAGTTGATGATGTGCCAGCTGGATGACGACCACTTCCTCAAGAAGACGAAACCGAGAAGCTCTGGCAATAGCTACATTCTCTTTGCATTTTCTTCTCATACTCACATCAACAACCATATTTACTTTGCCTGAATGCCACTCTAGAGTGAAGTCACAGTCATTGTTAAACTAGACCTATCTACGTTGCCTTATATTCAATTCACTCTGAGTAAATAAGTATTTTCAGACTCTTATGATCTGAAAATACTGTAAACTTCTCGCCGTATAAGTAATGTCTCCAAACCTTCGAGGCAAACACAACTTTTGCGAACTCAAGATAATGAAGTGGACAATTCTTTTCATGAATCTTGAGTTGCCTCGAAGCATAAGCTACAACCCTGTCTTTCTGCATCAACACACAACCCATATCTGAATGAGAAGCATCAGTATAAATCACTAACTCTTTCCCTAACTCAGGTAATATGAGAACATGTGTTGTAGTTAAACTACGTTTTACTTCCTTGAAGGCACTCTTACAATCTTCTGACCAATCAAACTCTATATCTTTATGTGTTAACGGAGGTAGTGGCAGAGCGATACGGGAAAACCCTCAACAAATCACCTGTAATAACTTGCTATATGGTAGGAGTAGGCCAATATTAGATTGCCTCAAACTTTGCCGAATCAATATATATGCCCTCAACATTAACCACATATCCGAGAAATTTGACATTTGAAGCCCAAAATTCTCACTTACTGAACTTGGCATACATCCGTTTATCCTTCAGAGTCGGCAATGTAACTTTGAGGTGCAAATGTTCCTTTTGAGTCTCCAAATAGATCAAAATATCATCGATAAAAATGATGATGAATTGGTCAAGATATTGTTTGATTAGCCTATGCATCAAATCCATTAACATAGCAGGAGCATTAGTGAGCCTAAACGACATCAATGTGAACTTGAAGTGCCCATATCTAGTAATGAAAGCTGTGTTTGAGATATCCTCTTCCTTAATCCTTAGCGAATGATAACCAGACATCAAATCAGTCTTCGAAAAGTATATGGCACCTTTTAACTGATCAAATAAGTCGTCAATCTTGACAATGTATATTTATTTCTGATAGTCACTTGATTAAGCTGTCTATAATAGTTGCACATACATAACCTTTTGTCCTTCTTCTTCACAAAAAATAGGTGTTCCCTATGGTGACATACTAGGATGGGTAAACCCTTTCTGTAATAACTCCCCAAGCCGACTCTTCAACTTATGCAATTCCTTCGGTGCCATATGGCATGAATGTAAAGATAGATGTTTGGTGCCATGAATAAGATCAATAATAAAGTTAATGACACCTGATGGCGGAAGTACATGCAAGCCAGATTGAAAATCTTCTGGAAATTCACAAACTATTGGCATCTCACCAGTCTTAAGTTCCCGACCAAGTTCACTAAAAGAAACAACCATTGTCATAACCTCTAAGTCTCAAAGAGTAGATTCCTTTCCATAAGTTGCAAGTGCGGAAGGATTATAGCCTTTATAGACTATAATATGAAAAAAGTTTGGAATATGAAAGATTACCCATTTGTTAAAGCAATTTATACTGGCATGTACGCTGCTAACCGATCCATCCCTAGTAGTGCATCATACTCCAGTAATTCCATAACCCTAAAATAAACTGGGAGCTCATTCTCCCTAATTTTGACAACACGTCTCTCACAGATCAGTTATGATACATTTTTTCACTCACTTTTGTACTCATAATCAATAATGTACTAGCTCTAGCAGGTTTCAGTTACATAAATGAAATTGTATAACCAACATCAATAAGAACATGTCACTCACTGTTTATACATTCATTGCAAATTTCTAGGCGTAAAACCCATTTACTTGCTATCAATCTGGTTGAGTTCATGATACTATCCAGGTTGAAAAGTAGTAATCAATTAGAGCAAGAAACCTGACAAACTTGTTGCTCTAGGTAAGTAACATCGAAAACTAGGCTAAATCTTGAAAGCGATTGTCTAAGGTTGTCTAGGGGTAGATGCTCCTACAAAGCTGTTAATGCTACTCACGTGCTAAAACTTGAGAGTACTTACTTAAGGTTGTACGGTGGAGTAAGAGAAGTATTTAGAGAGTGGTTGCCCTATCTATTGAGAATACGGGGACTAGGGTATTGGTGATAACACTTATAACCTATCTAGGTAAAACTATTTTGAAACCCATATTTTAAAGTCAATAATATAAGACATGGAAACAACGCAGGGCTAGATTGTGGATTCCTAGACTTAAGTACGTTTTTATTCTTTGATTTACAACTTCTTTACTTTCTTGTTTAGTAAATTTTTTTAACAAAATTCTTTCAAAAACCCCCAGATTTACTTTTTTTGTTTGTTGAACTCAGTTTGACTGAATCCTATAGATTCCACCCCGTTTTTACCTCAATTACATTCCAGTAGGATTTGGTAACCTATTATGGGTTATATTTGACATGTATGACACGTGATCAAATTTTGGCGCCGTTGCTGAGGTTTCGGTTCCAAATTGAGTTTGACTTTTATTTTCTTTTTCTTTTTGTTTTGTTCTTTGAGTATACTAGTTTATGCACGGTCGGATAACTCAATCTAAATTGATTGGTTCACTGTTACCTTTCGATTCAGAAATCGACAGAACCCATTAAAGGTTGGCTAGAGAAGCTCTAAACAAAGAGTCCAATTTCCTCCAACTTACCATAGGTGAAGACACTCGCCATGCTAGCGATGATCACAAGATTACCATGGGGTACATCAATGAAGATCTCCAAAACCTTCTTGCTTGGTAGCCCATCTGCATAAACTTCCCACTGAACGATGAAGCTTTTGAGCTTAACTCCGACTTTATTCACCTCTTGCCAACCTTCCATGGCATGGACAGAGAAGACTCAGTGGCATCCTGATAATTGATTATTTAGACATATATATATATATATATATATATATATATATATAGCACTAGTTTAGTAGTATATTTGGTATAAATATCCCAAAATGAGCTCTAATTGATGATATTGATGTATTTTCAGGTATATAAGGTATAAAGGAGACAAAGGAGTGATTTTGGGCTGAAATGAGGATAAAAAGCACTAAACCATGTTTGACACCGTGCCTAGTAGGCTTGATGCCATGGGAAATGAACACACAGCGTGGGCAAGGTGTGGAGAACCAAGAAGAGAAGAAAAAGTGTAGCAGTAGTGGTGCAGTGGTCCTCTTTTTTGAATCGAGCTAGCCCTATTCACGAACCTATATACGAACCTATACAATCGATACCATAGAGATAGCGGCGCTGTGGGAACATAGGGATGAAGCTAGGGTGGAATATACAGGGCGCCAAACCCATTGTGAAGGGAAAATACGCATAAAGAGGCCGAAGCTGTGGCGGCGCCTTGGCTTTACACATATATCGCCAGATCATTTATGGACATCGCCGAGAAGTAGAAAATAGAAAATTTGGAGTTCTAGTTCATTTGGAATTGTCTCTTAGGGTCTTTACTTATTTTCTAAAGTATCTTAGGGGTATAAATAAGTATTAGAATGCGGTAAACTTAACCATTACCATACATTACCACCAATTATCATAGTTTAGCATAGTTTACTTTGTTCTTGAGTATTAAGAAGAGTTTTGGAGGAGAAGAGATTGAAGACTTATGTGTGGTTAGTCAGTATTGTTATATTTAATTTAATAAAAGTTATTTATTTCTATCTTTGATTGCAATGAATACCATGATGTGTATGTTTATTTTAATGATGTGTGAGTAGTTCATTAATCTTAGGGATCAAATGGATCTTATGGTATGAATGCTATGCTAAAGTAGTTATAAATGGATTATAAAGTTAAAAAGTGCAATGGTTAAAATTTGTATTGATTCTACACATAAAGCTACAAACATCTTGATCACGTGTTTGTTGATTAGAGGTTTCAGGAGTTGTCATGGCCATTGGAGCTTTCAAGTAGGATATAGACGATACAACACTAAAATATATAACATCGATAAATAGTTATTAACTTGGGAGGCACGGATAGTAAAATTAATTGGTTATGAATCTAAAGATTTGGAACTTAAAGCAATGTGGAACTTACATTATTCACACCGATAGGTGGAGTTCTAGGTTGCACATTATAATCTTTTCGTCATGACACTGGGTTGAAGTGGATTTGAAGGAAATTTGTCTATTCTCATTAAGCATTGCACACACATAATGAAGATGAAGGAAGTAAGTTGAAAAACATAGTTGTTCATTACCTATGTGAAATTGTGAACTAAGATCTTCTTAATATAATAGTATAAAATTATTTACATTGTTTTGTTAGATTAGAATAATTTAGTTAAAAACCAATTAAAAAAGGGTTTTCTTAGCAATAAAGTAAATCTGACTAAGTATACTGAGTGCAATACATCTTTCCCTGAGGATGATATTCGTAATCAACATTAGTTGATCACATTATTACTACAATCGAGCAGTCATACTTGCGGCCACGATCAAGTTTTTGGTGCTGTTGCCGGGGATATGTAGCCATTCTAGTTTAGTTAGTTTACAAAATTGTTAAGTTTTACTTTCAATAATTAACTTTCAAGTTTATAAAAAATAAGAAATAAAAGGTTTAAGTTTCAAGTTTGACGATATACACTTGATTTTTTGTGTTTTCTTTTTAGGGAGAATTAGTGAATGCTTAACAAAGGAAAGAATAACTTAGTGCCTTACGACCCTGAGATTGATAGAACCAACAAGGGAAAGAAAAATAAAGGAATTAAGATGGCAGAGGATTAAGCGCAAAACCAATAACAGGGCCGAGGGAATAACCAACGTGAAGGTGATTTGGTAGTACAGGACATAATGCGAGGATAGAAATGTCTTCGTGACTACTTTAAGCCAGAAGTTCAAGAGACATATAACGAAGTGATGAGGCTTACAGCCAACACTACCGAGTTCAAACTTAGACCATCTCTAATTAACATGGTGTAGAATAGCCTGTTCAACGGGTTAGCGAATGAAGATCCAGTTGCACATGTAGAGAATTTCTTGGAGAAGTGCGACGCAGTGCACATTACCGAAGTTACAAAAGAGGTGATCAGGATGAGACTTCCCATTCTCATTGGGTGAAAAAGCCAATTCTTGGTTCTAAGGACTAAACGCAGGGAGTATGACTTCATGGGCAGAAATTAATGAAAGATTTCTAGACAAGTTCTTTACCCTAGTGATGGTCAGCGAAAGGAAACTGAAAATTTATCAATTCAAGCAGAAGGATGCTGAGTCTCTATGTGAGGCTTGGGAAATATTTAAAGAGATGCTGAGTATATGTCCAGGACATGAATACATGAAATGGGCACAACTATAAATTTTCTACTATGGGATGAATCACAGCACTAAAACATTAGTGGATGCCACAGCAGATGGTTCTCTACTAACCAAGGATGAGGATGAAGTATTAGATCTCCTAGATCTTGAGTCTCAAAATTCTACAGCCGGTCCTCATTCCATAGTGAGGAAACCAACAGGCATATATGAGATTGATTCACAAGCATCGATTATGGCACAACTATCCAACCTCAATAGTCAAATAGCAAAGCCTCAAATGGGACAACAAAGTCTACAAGTGCATGTTATACAACAACCTGTTAATCACCAAGCCATGGTAGTTAATCCAATGGACATGCAACAAGAATGAAACTTGAAGAGATCAACTTCATGAACAACCAGAGCTATAGAAGCAACTTCAGGCTAAGAGGAAAGGCTCCTGAAAGGTTTTATCAAGGATACAATAACCCCAACTTCTCATATGAAAATCGTGATAATACACTGAAGTTACCTCTAGGCTTTGATCAACAAGTCCAATAAGAGAAGTTGGGACAGAGCAAAGAGATGACTTTATTGAAGTCAATTGAAAAATTCTTGCACGCCATGAACATGAGCAATAAGGAACGCCATGAGAAGCATGAGAAAGAGATGGAAAATGTGAAGCAAGCTATGAAGAGGATGGATGATGAGAAATCACAATCCATCAAGAACCTGAAGACACATATTGGTCAGTTAGCTATTGCTTTGAATTCAAGGAAGGAAGGGCAGTTTTCGAGTAACATTATCACAAATCCCAAGGAGAATGTTAGTGCTATTCACATGATGAGCACTATGGCAACGAATAAGCTAATGCAAGAGCAAGTGATTAACAAGCCAGAAAAGGTTAATACTATGGCAGTTATGAAGACAGAGAAACCATAAGAAATGCAAAAGATAGAGGTTCAGAAAGAGGCACCATGGTTCACAGACTATGTGAATTATTTGGCATGTGGTGTATTTCCTCCCGATTTAACAAATGCAGCAAGAAAGAAATTCCTTAGTGATGTGAAGTTGTACTTTTGGGATGAGCCATATCTTTTCAAACGATGCAATAACGGGTTAATTCGAGGATGCGTTTTAGAAGTATGTCACTCATCATCGTATGGAGATATTTTGGAGCATAAAGAACGACAGCTAAAGTGTTACAATGCAGATTCTATTGGCCAAATATATTTAAGAACTCATATATTTTTGTGAAAACTTGCAATGAATGCCAAAGAATAATAAATATTTCTAGAAGGTAGGAGTTTCCACAAACCACTTTTCAAGAAGTTGAGCTATTCGACGTATGGGGAATAGATTTCATGGGACCATTCCCTACATCAAATGGAAAACAATATATATTATTATCAATGGATTATGTCTTCAAATGGTTGGAAGGCATAGCAATCGCAACTAATGATGCAAAAGTGGTTATTGAGTTCATAAAGAAAAACATCTTCTACTGGTTCTGAACACCTAGAGTGTTAGTCAGTGACAAGGGGTTGCATTTCTGTAACAGAGCCTTGGACACATTGCTTAAAAATATGAGGTTATGCATAAAACCTCACTTGCATACCATCCTCAAACAAATGGACAAGCTGAAGTAAGCAACAGAGAAGTGAAACAGGTCTTGTAAAAAACAATAAGTACCAAGAGAAAAGATTAGGCATTCCATCTTGAAGAAGCATTATCGGCATACAGAACGACATTCAAAACACCAATTAGCACATCTTCATATCGGTTGGTGTATGGAAAAACATGTTGCTTACTAGTAGAGTTAGAGCATTAAACATACCGTGATATGAAAAAGCTCAATGTGAATCTTCAAGCTGCAGGGAAAACTAAATTACTTGAACTGATGGAGCTGGATGAGTTTAGTTTAGATGCGTATGAAAAAGTTAAGTTATACGAAGATAGATCAAGGCAATAGAATGACAAAAGAATTGAATACTGATCTTTTGAGCTAGGACAACTAGTCTTGTTATACAATACGAGACTGAAACTGTTTCCAGTTAAATTAAGATCACGATGGTCAGGACCATTCAAGGTTGTTGCTACTTGACCTAATGAGGTAGTAGTGTTAATGAGCAATATTGGTAAAACATTTAAAGTAAATGCTTTTAGGGTCAAGTTGTTTTATGGAACGAAAGTGATGCAAGATGAACTCGAAGGATCTAAGCAATAAAAGATTAATGCCTTGAAGTATAACAAGAAGGGGAAGAAACAATGGAGAGTTAAGCAACAAGATGAAAGACCTTATGAAGAAGCACCAAAAGAAAATAATATCAAGGTTGTTCTAAAGAAGCCGAAACCAAAATTCAAGTTCACACCTAGACTTCAACCAATCAAGAGGAGATATCCTGGAGATATATGCATTCCATTGAGCATTGATGAGCATTGATTTAGAAACATCTTATGTGATACGGGAGCCTCTGTCAACGTAATGCCTATAAAGGACATGTTACAAGGTGATTTGAAGATCAATTATCCCGATACAACAGAGTTGCAAGTAGTTGATAGTAACTTGGTACCAACAATAAGGAGAGTCTTGAATGTACATGTTAAAGTGGGTAGATTCACATTCATCACGAATTTTGAGATTATAGATCATGATATGGATGATGATTTGTCTATGATACTTGGGCGGTCATTATTGAACACTGCCAATGTGGTCTTGCACACGAGGAAGAAAATGATCACAACAAATATCGAGGAGGATGATGATGCCAAGAAGATTATCTTTGTTGAAAGGCAAGAAGTACATCCAAATGAGAGAGATATCTTTATCTTCGACCTACAAATTGAGTATCTCAATTTATACTCTGACTAAACGAGCGAAAATGCGTCGGGTTAATGATGTTAAACTAAGCGCTACTGGAAGGCAGCCAAGGGTTTTTATTTCAAGTTTTTGAATTTTAGTTAGTTAATTAGGTAGTTGGTTTAGTTAGAACAATCCAAACGTTTTAGTAATTTTCTAACTTTTGAAAGTTTTATACAAATTTTATAGAAAAACCATTTGCCGAGTGACATTTCATTGGAATGGAGAAGTCTCATTATATGCAGCATATTCATAAGCATCAATGAGTTAGAGAGATATTTTGTCACTTTATTAGTTGTTTAAATTCATGTTCATGTATTATTATATCTTGTGTTATTATATCTTTGTGTTTAGTGTTTTCATGTTTCAGACTTATTTTTAAACCTTGAGGGAAAAGTTTAGTTTAAGTTTGGGGGCATAAACTCTACACTACGGGAAGTGGTAAGAAAAGATGAAATAAGGATAAACACTGCAAGTATGATCGTAAAATTTTATTTTTGAACCAGTTAAAGGTGAAACCATGGTAGTGTATTCTTTTTTCTAATTACTTATTATTTGAATGTGTTTAAGTAGTATATATTATGTTATATATAGTAGTATGTAATGAATAAATAATTCATTTGCAAAGTTCATGCATTTAATTGAAGATGAGTAAGAATACAAGTTTCTTGTTGATATGAAACTCAAGAGAGTGTTATCAAATTATTAAAGAAAATAAGAAATGTAACAAACAACGGTATGATTTCATAATTAAAAAATTAGAGTTAGGAAAGACCATGAACTTGAAACAAAAGCAAGAAGAACACTAGAACACATCTTATGAAAAAAGTTAGATCTCTAAGGAATTGTACAATAAGTATGAGTCTTACTTGAGTAAAAAGTAAATAAAGACTTAGTACTAAGAGGGGAAGAAATAAGCACCATGTTAAATGAAAAAGTTGGAGTTATAACTTGTTTGATAAAGTGAAAGTGAGAAGTGCTAACGAGAGTTTTAAATATAAGAAATAGAGAGTCTTCAAATAAAAGATTTAGCTTGAGTATAAGTAGCTTAGTAGAGTTAAGTTTTCTTTCCAAGAAGAGAAGAAAAAAAAGTGCAACAGTGGCGGCGTCGAGGGAACATAGGGATGATGCCGAGGTGGAATATACAGGGTGCCAAATCAACTATGAAAAGAAAATGCACAAAAAAAGGTTAAAGCTGTGGCAGCGCCGTGGCTTTACACAGACGACAGCGGCTCACTTATGGACAACGACGAGACGTAGAAAACAAAAAAATTAAAGTTCTAGTTCATTTGGGATTGTCTGTTAGAGTTTCTAATTGTTTTCTAAAGTATCTTAAGGGTATAAATAGGTATTAGAATATGGTAAACTCAACCATTATCACACATTACAACCAATTATCATCATAGTTTAGCATAGTTTACTTTGTTCTTGAGTATTAATAAGATTTTTGAAGGAGAAGACATTGAAGACTTATGTGTGGTTATCCAGTACTATTTTCTTTAATTTAATTGACTTTATTTAATTCTATATTTGAGTGCAATGAATACCATGATATTTATTTCAATGATGTGTGAGTAGTTCATTAATCTTAGGGATTAATGGATCTTATGATATGAATGCTATGAATGCTATGCTAAAGTAGGTATGAATAGATTATAAAGTTAAAAAGTACAATTGTTAGAATTTGTATTGATTCTACACGTAATGCTATGAACATCTTGATCACGTATTTATTGATTAAAGGTTTTAGGAGTTACCATAGCCATTGGAGCTTTTAAGCCGACTATGGACGATACAATCGTAAAATATATAACATCGATAAATAGTTATTGATTAGGGAGGCACGCATAGTAAACTTAATTGGTTATGAATCTAAAGATTTGGAACTCGAAGCAAAGTGGAACTTACGTTATTCACATCGATAAGTGAAGTTCTAGTTTGCACATTAGAATCTTTTCCATCACGATAGTTGGTTGAAGTGGATTTGAAGGAAATATATCTATTTTAATTAAACATTGCACACACATAATGAAGATGAAGGATGTGTGTTGAAAAACATAGGTATTCATTACCCAGGTGAAGTTGTGAACTAAGATCTTCTTAATATAAGAGTACAAACTTATTTACATTCTTTTGTTATATTAGAATAATTTAGTTAAAAACTAATTAAAAGAGATTTTCTTAGCAATTGAGTAAATCTGACTAAGTATATTGAGTGCAACACACTTTTCCTTGAGGACGATATTCCTAATAAACATTAGTTAATCACATTATTACTACAATCGAGCTGTCATACTTGCGGCCATGATAACATTCTTGAAGGAGTTTCAGACAAGTTGTCAGTCTATAAAACCTCATCGAACGGAAAAGAACGGGTTAAAGCTTTAAGCTTTCTCATTCTGCTTAAAAGATAAAGCCAAACAATGGCTCTTTTATATCCATTCTAGTTGCGTTAACTAATGGCACAACATGATAGATGAGTTCCTAGGATAAGGTAGCCCAACTCATCTCTGAGATATGCAGCATTAAGATGAAGACCGTTGAGTCTTTTAGTGATTATTGGGACAACTATAAGCGCCTAATTGCCAATTGCCCACAGCATGTCCAATCCGATAAGGCCTTTGTCTAGTTCTTTAATGTCGACATGTTCCTGTCACGACCCAAATTTCTAAGTTCATTTATTATTGGTAATCAGGATTATCGACTTGTGATGTGGGACCCACACCATAATATGTGCATTAATGGAGGCAAGATGGCTGAGGTATATTTTAGATTTGTTGTGATATATGCCTAGTGTATTGTATATGTGTACGCTATTAAGTCACTCCTCCTCATGTATAGGTGTCGAGACGTGATTGGGGACGTGCTTCGAGTTCCATGCTGACGTAGGATTGAGGTAGAGTGTGATGTGGTAAGTCTATTTGAAGCTTAATATAGATTATTTGGTGGCTTTAATCTGGCTATAGTTGATTTTGAATTAAATATAGCCTAAGTTAGCATTTTAAAACAATAGCCATGTGATTTGCATCGAGACATGTATTAACACATCTAGAAATTAATTAAGTGACACATTGGTGTTCCTTAGGTTGAGTTAGTGGAGGTTAGTGGGATATGTGTCTTAATGAGCACTATTAGATAGATCTCGAGATATGTGTGTGCAAAAAGATGAATGGCTATTATTCAATCATACCCATTCATATATAGAGCTAGAGATTAATACATGCAAACCAAACAATCTTCATTTGCAAACTTAGCAATTAAAGAAATGGTGCTGGAGAGCTTGAGGAGGAAGAAAAATAGTTTGGTTTGGTGAATTCAAAGTGTGGGAATTGATCTAGCTAGTGTACAACAACTAGGTAAATCACATACATTAGTTCATTTAGTTTAATTTGATGAATTAAGGAATTTAATTATATGGATGGATGTTTTTATGTTGTTGATGATGTTTTGGGGTTTTGGAGATGTTTATGGAGGTCTCCAAAGAATTAGTGAAGCCTATGTATGGAGTAAACTTAGAATTCTGGGTGCAGAATTCTGCATTTTTTTGTACATAGCGCGCTAGGTAGATCAGCTAGGGCGCTACGTTTAGTTAGCGCGGTCGAGACAGTTTGTTAGCATGCTAATGAGACCACTAGCGCGCTAATCACACCACCCAGCATGCTAATTGCCATGACAACATAAAAATCTGCAATTTTCAAAATTTGCCAAAACACTATAACTGAGTCTAAAGCCTTAAGTAAAGGTCTAAACATGTCCAAAAACATGTTATGTGATATTAGGAACCTAGGAAAGGGTTACAGGGGTTCAAATACGAGATTTAAGGTGTCGAGAGGTCGGTAAAGCTAGGGCTTTACATTGTTTGATGTGAGTATACCTATTGATTATTTGTTTACATTTCATTTCCAGTTTTAACTTATTTGTTATAGTCTAGATTGACTATGTTTAGCATTATACTTTCATATCATGGACTTATTTGTTATTCCTCACTTGTTGAGCTTCGTTTTCATGATATTTTGATAAATTGAATTTTTTTTAATCCATTCATGTGCTATATATCATTTCTTATTGTTTTGAAGTAAATGCAGTATAAATACCATGCCATTAGGGATTTGTAAGTTGTGAATGATTCTATGGACTTGTATTCTTTAGAGAATTTGTGCTTTGCAACATAGCCAATACTTGGAATCCTTAATGAGTTAATTTCTTGAAATTATAAAGTAGTTATAGAATCTAGAGTCCATTGCACTATGAGTCGATCGACACACGAGGTTAAAGTCCATGAGGATGTCGACACTAGCCACTATGATATGGCACACGGGGTTAGAGTCCTTGGGGGTTACCATTATACAGGGTTAGAGTCCCTAGTGGTATTAGACTGTGCGATACCATGCACGTCCTTTGGTGGTTAAGGCTTCACTGATGTAGGTCACAGCAGACCGGATCTAGATCATAACTATTTAGCCTTGTGTCAGTTTTACTTGTTTAACTGTAGTATTTCTTGGCATAATTGTGGTACTAGTCTTTCTTTATTAAACTTATGCTTTTAAATACCATTTAGTTTGTTTTGGAAATGTGAATGAATTGGTTAATGAGGATTACTGTTACTTTTTGTACTCACCGTCCTTTTGATGATGGTGGGTGCAGAGCCGTCGGCGAGCAGTCCGGGCGAGGAGAAAATTGACAACTATTTATGAGCCAACGACGTACCTCTGCATCGACATTTTATAGGTTTTGGTATTCTATGTATTATATAGTTATGTTTTTTATACATTTTGGGGCTGTATATTGGGTTGAGTGTTTAGCTCCTTGACTTATGACAATCATCACACTGTTTATACTTGCCACTTTATTATATAGGCATGTGATCGTTGTTTCTTGGTTTCCACACACTTAGGATTTTTAATAATTGTTTCCACATAATTTATTAAGACTTCCGCTAAATTTTATAACTCTTAAAAAGTTTTTAATTACTCTGAAATCTATTAATATGTTGACATGTGCATTACTTATCCTAAACATAAATATCGAGGAAATTTGGATAGAAAGACTGACTAATATGTAGTTAAGTCTTGTGCGGCTAGGATTTGGGCTTAATTATGGGATTAGGCTGGGCAGTGCCCTAGATTAGAGAAGGGGCCATCACAGTTCCTTTTAGAGAGGCGTATGATTGATAGTGCTTGTGGTAGTCACATTTGTGACAAAACCCCTGCGCAGATGAAGCAAATCTACTAGGACATAATGCAACAGCTCCAAGTATGCGAGGATATTGGTGTTGACGCGAATCAAAGTCTGTTGGTTAGAGCTACTACTAGCTCTATTGACAAAAGAATTGATTAATTGGCTTCCCTGGTGGAACATATCCTAAACAATGGCCAAGCGCATGTTAAAACTTATGGATTCTGCTCAGCCACGAGCTATGACATATGAATGTCCTACTCTGTTGAGGAGCATCAGCAGGTCAATGCGGTAGGTAACCAATTCCAAGGGCAAACCCCAACGCCTTTCGGAAATACCTACAATCAAGCAATGGCGAGGAACAACACTAACTTAAGTTATGGGCCTCAAAACTAAAACTACTAGTTTTTCATCCCCAAAGGAAAACCGTTGCCCAAACAAGTGACTAATCATTCCTTACTAGAGGATATGATTAAAACTCTAGTGGCTCAACATAGCCAATTTGCTAGAAATGTGAGCCAGTTCCAAAAAAACACTGAGAAAGCTCTCAGTAACACGAATGCTATGGTCTAAAACTTGGAGGTCTAGGTGGGCCAAATTGCACAACAATTGGGTCGATTTGAGGAGAGGGGGAAGTTGCCTTTGCAACGCTACCCCAATCTTAATATGGGTACTAACCCACTAGGTGCGAAAGTGAATGCTATTGTTTGGAATAGTGCCGCCCCAAAGAATGACATCTGTAAAACCGTCGCCCTAAGAGAAACCAAATTACATGACCAACTCATAACCTAAGGAAGTCCCAATGACATCCCGCTCAAATGTACCGATTCGGGGTAGTAGGTATCCCTTACACAATAGGTGCAATCTATATGGAAAACTTAATGCTTGATTTGGGAGCATCAATTAACATGATGCCCTCCGATTTTTTGAATTCTATAGGGATTGGTCAGTTGATTGAGATGGAGACTCAAATTTATTCCATTGACAGCAAGGAGATTTCTTCCAAAGGAGTAATCCAAGACCTAATGGTACATGTAGGGGATTTGAAATTCCCTGTAGACTTTCACATCATCAACATGACAGAGTCACACAAGTCTAGACCATTCTAAATCCTTTTTAGTAGGCCCTTTATGCGAACTTGCAGAGCCGACATTGACTTAGTCAAAGGCTCTGTGTCCATTGAGCATAAATGAATATTAGTTTGCTTTAAAATTCCACATATCTTGAATCCTTCGACTGACACTTTGTTTGTTTGTTTGTTCCATTATTATTCTAAACATGATGTTCATGGATACGTATGCATGGAGTGAGGAGGCCCTGGGAGAGATCGAGCCGAAGATAGCCCTGGAAGAAAAGCCTTTATGGAGAGGTTCATAGATGAGCACCAAGCTTCTACGAAATTTGCAACTCGCCGAATGAGGGACCAAACACATAAAGATGGATGATGACGAGGAGAAAAACACTTCACCCCCTGAAATATTATATTACCAGTTTCGATTTGACAAGAACCCTAGGAAGATCATTCTCCCTTGCAAGATTAGATACAAGAGGTTTCCAAGGGTGCTATGTGACATATACAGTCAATGTTATGTCTTCCAAGATCATCGAACTGTGCGAACTATATATCAACGGTGATGCAGAGACCGTTGTGAGATATCCAAACGGGACAGTAGAGAAACCCAGAGGAATGGTCGAGAATGTATCTATTCACATAGGAGATTTTGTATTTGTCACGAACTTTTATATGGTCAATGGAAGTAATAGCCAATGCAAAACACTTCAGTTGAGACTACTATTCTTAGGGACAAATAGAGCACTGATTAATGTGCAGTTTCGGTACATTAGCATTCGAGTAGGAAATATGATGAAGTTCTTTCAGTATGGGAGTGAGATCATATATGACAAAAAGTGAGTCTTCGCACGATTCTCCGTACCGACAATTGATGTAATTAATTTGGACCTTGAGTAGGGGAGATAAATTCGTCGAGCCTATAACGTTAAACAAAAGCACTAATGGGAGGAAGCCCATGAACAATTTTGTATTTAGTAATCGATTTTAATTTTATTTTGCTATTTTTCCTAACTATGCATAAAGTATTGTACTAAATTCTATATATATTATCTATTTATTTCCACTATTTCTTTTATGTTTGGTTTGCCAAATTTGTTTTGAACCTTGAGGACAAGGTTCAAAATAAGTTTGGGGGTGTTTAGGTAAGTGGACTGTTGGACGGAATCATTGGTTGAAGACCCACATGTATAAGCGTTACGTTTTTTCAATTTGCTTGCGACTTTAGTAGAATCATGGTGGTATTTCTCCCCTTTCATCCCATTCCTTATCTCCCACTTCTTTCATTGCTTAGAAATTAGTACAATAATGCATGCATGTCTTAGGTAGTTAAGTGTATTTAATATTTTATGGAGTCTTACCTACGAGTGAAACTTTGCTTTCGACTCTTGGAGTAAAATATTAGTCAAATTGTTTGCCTTCAGACTTAGAAAAAGTTGAAGAGCTTTTTCACCTACTTGAAAACATTAATATATACTTGGAGTATGAATGAGTCATGACTTGAGACCAAAGTAGGTAGGTGGTCAAATTAACTTTGCAGGAAAATTCAAAATCTATAGGATTCTGAAACTAGGACTAATCCACTAAGAGTGTAATTGTTAAAGATTTCACACTTGTACGAGGAAGAAGTAGGCTTATTCACTATAATATGGACTTGATGATTCCAAAATGGAGAACTAACTTAATTTTAGCAAAAGTAAGAAGTGCTATTTCTAAAATTATTAGAAAGTCCCACAAGTTTCGTAGGAAATGGAGCAGGGAATTAGATGGCTGGAAAAATAATGAAAATTCAATACCCTCGAAAAATAGAGTAGGGACCATATAATAAAAAACCATATAAAGGGAGAAAGTGAAGATCTCTAGTTAAATGAAAGGCGAAATTTTATTAAAAATAAACTACTATAAAGAAATAAAGATTTAGATGGAGTGCTTATAGCTAGGTTAAGTGAGTCTTTCTAATACCATGAACCAAATAATAGCCTACCTCTAAATAAGCCATATAGATCGTTAAAGGTGTGAGATCTGAAAATAAGTGAAAAGTGGTGATAAAGTCCATTTAAATGAATCCGTCTAATAAGAGATCAATTTGGACCCATTGCTTTGATGAAGAGACCTAGAAAACCTAGAAGTAAGTTGAAGGTTATTGTTTTTAATGCGTCGATTGTTGAAAGAATGTTGACTTAGGAAGGTGACCATGTTTGACCAACCTTTGAAAACTCTAAGTCTCTTGTTAAACAGATTGTGACCAAGTTTCGATTGAAAGGAGTCCATTATTTTGTAAAGTAGGTATAAAGTCTTTAAAAAAGCAACACTTAATTTTTTCACAATATGTTCAATTGTTCTAGTCAGATAACCCTTCGCTCGGAACATGTAAAGTTCTAAGTTTGGGGTTATTTGATAAGTCTTTATTTATGCATTTTTCATAGGTGCTTTGCTATGTAAATCAAGTTCAAAGTCCGGTTTTATGGCTCTATAGTTTACTTTAGATATTTATACGGTACTTGAGAATTTGTGCGTGATTCGGGAAAAATCAAAAAATAAATCAAACATCGGTCAAGGTTCAACTAACTTGACGCCGTCAGAATGGATAGACGGCGCCTGTGAAGACCCATGTGCCAAGCAAGGCGTCACCGTAGGACAACATACGATGCCAAACTCGAACGGACAATGCTGGACTTTGAATGGACAATGTCACCAATGGCGCCAGGTTAAGAAATAAAATTTTCAGACCAACTTGCTGCCTAAGACTTTGTATATGTTTCCACATCACCGCCTGGCGTATTACCTACATAGCCACGGCGTCGTGGATGGCGGCGGCATTGCAGAACAGAAGTTTTGGTACTTTTTAGAAGGTTTTTATTCTAGGGCGTTGCTATTATTGTACTTAAGCACACCTATATAAAGGAGGCACCTATATGAATGAAAATATATTGCACTCAGAGTGATTTAGGAGTAAAGAAAGGTACAGTAGCCATGTCCGACTAGGTTCTTTAATACCTAGGTCGGGGATGAAGCTCTCTAGCCATTAGTAGGTTGTTTTCTATGTCTTGTTGATATTTTCTATAATAATAGTGTCTTATTCAGTTCTCTATCTTTGTGTTGCTGTTTAATGATGTCTTAATGGTGGTTTAGAGTTTGTACATTCATTGCAAATTTCTAGGCGTAAAACCCATTGACCTGATATCAATCAGGTTGAGTTTGTGATGTCAACTGGGATGAGAAGTGGCAATCACCTAGAGCAAGAAACCTAACACACTTGTTGCTATAGGTGAGTAACAATGAGAACTAGGCTAAATCTTGAGAGTGATTTCCTAAGGTTGTCTAGGTGTAGGTGTTCCCACAGAGTGTCGTGATAATGGTCAAAATAAGTTCAGGGATAATTAAAATGCTGACCTGAACTTTAGTTTCAAATTTCATTAAAAACTAAATGTGATTAAGTTTAAAAATTGAAAAGTGAAATTAAATGGACTTAACAAGCCGACATAAGGATTTCGCCTCGGTTCGCATGCAAGTTGGGATCAGAGGTAGTGTGAAATGAGAACAAAGTTGGTGCAAGACCTTGTTTCGAGTTTCGTGTCGGTTGACAGTGGTCGTGGTTGAGACTGGGCCTGAATTGGTGCAAGTTTGGTTCAGTGTGGCAAAAAGATTATTTCAGAATATTTTAGTATGTCATGGACAAATTTAAGATTTTTGGGATTTTGGTGTGACTAAAACTAGTGTTATGGAAGTTTTATAGAATTAGACTATTTTGTTGAGAAGTTAGCTTGATTTAGTGAAAAACCGGTTTGAAAATGAGTATCGGTAGTCAAACACGTCAAATTAGGGATTTTGAGAATTAATAAATAAAAAGAAATTAAGCTGTTTACAAGCAGCTAAGGGTTTATATATAAAAATATGAAAAAACCATATGAATTACAATTAAATGTTTCAATAGAACGTTTTGAATTCATTAATCCCTAGCCCTATTCGCAGACACTTTCACTCGGGAAGCTTTCTACATCTGATTTTCGTCATTTCTCTCCGCGAAATAGTAAAGCATCGCAAGGCAGTCAGTTCGAGCAAAATCTCCATGGTAGAAACAAGACATTCAGCCCAAAATTTGGTCAATTCTCAATTCAGGGCATTTTTCTACAATTCAATTTGAATTCTCATGATTTTTTGATTTTTTCGCGAGGCTTTGATATAAATCAGTACGAATTATTGTTAATTGGTATATTGGATTGATTCGTGTCAATTTAGGACAAATTCCATAGACGTGGGTTACAGTTTTGGTTAATTGAATTCATATAATTCAGTTAATAAATATTTTTGAAGATGCTTTATAGTTAAAATTTGTTTACATTGGATTTTTGGACGAATTGGATTATTAGTTTTTGTCTAAATTGACTCCACGGGCTATTGAAATATTTTGAATTCGGTTTGATGTGATTTCTCGGCGATTGGTGCCGAGTTTTGAGGATTTGATAGCAAAACAAAAAATTTGGAGAGATTTTATTAGTTCAAAATAAATAAAGTTCGCCTAATCAACATGCCATAATGGGAAATCCATAACTTCTCCATTTGTGATATGATTTGAATGTTCTTAGAGTTTATGAAAGTATGATGTAAGCTCTACAAGTTTATTTTTTGTTATCATGATGAATATTAAATTTTTCAAGGTTAAAAAGTTACCCCAAGTTAGCTAGTTGAAGTTGTTTTAAATAATTATTTTTGGAAATAGTTATCGAGCATACTTTGGCCACTATTTTCATGGGGTTTCACTATTTGGTTTTACTTGAAGCTTGACCCTTAATATAATTGGGTATGTAGGGAAGCTATTGCTACCACTTTCAAGGTGATTTGACACTCCTGGACTAAAAATTAAGCTCAAAGTTGGCTGTTTATAAATAAATCCCATAGTAATCTTAATGTTGTTTGATTATAAATTTTGTATAAATTGCATCAACCCTTACTATTGCATTATTTGTTGTACATGCATACATGCGCAGGGGGGAGGGGGAGAAGATAAGGTCGATTCGAGTGTCCTTATAGTGTTTACTATACCATGGTTATAGGGGAGAACACTATATTATGCTTGAGGGGTTGAATTCACTAATACTTTGCATCACAGGGTTGTCATGAGATCACGTTGAACCAGATCATACTCTCATAGTCTAGAGGAATGAGACTCGTTTGGTTATTCTTTTAGTGCATGAGTCCTTATTATTGTTTACTCACCACTTTCGGAAGACGCCATCAGATTGCTGTAGGAAAATAAAAATGAGATGGATTCATGATTGTATTTAAATTCCTTGGATTATATTGTTCGTTTAAACTCTAGGATTATTATGCATTTGATTATTACAAGTGTAGTGGACAGTGTGGGATTTACTTATCTAACATTATCAAATTTTTATAATTGAGTAATGATAGGTTCGAGCGGCAACAAAGGAAACCGGAAGCTGTCATATTTTCTGACTTGCATAGTTCTATTTATGTATGTATTATTTTGGGATGGATTTCCATTGGAATGGTTGCAATACTTTTGGGATGGATTGGGATGACTTTGGAGTTATGGTAACGTTGATTTAAGAATTTTGAAAACTTGAAATAGGTTAGAATGAATAAATGCTTTTTATTAATGCAATATATAGTATAATGGGTAGATTGAGAGTTTTTCGACATTTCCACCAAGGTTAATAGATTTTTTAAGGATTTTTGAACACTGGATTTTTCGTTGTAAGCTTAAAAATAGAGGATGCGTTGTCGAAAAACTTTTATAGAATTTCGAGGTTAATTTAATCAGTCTAAATGAACTCTGAGGTTTGAAATTAACTTTAGGAACCTCTATGGTTGATAAAATCTTATATTTGATGATAACGAGGAATTGGTTTTGTTTATTTAAAGATTGTCAGTTTAAGACTGACTAGATTATCAAAAGCTTAAAGTAATCTAGATTGATTAGATGCCCTAATTAGGTAGGGTTTTAGAAAGTTCATATCAAAGCCTAAGATTCCAAAAGAATCTTGTTGATTGAGGATAAGTGAGTGATTAGTTAGGAAGTAACGTGGTGGAACGAGGTTAAAAAATTTAAAAACTTTATGAATATGTTATGTGAGTTTTATATTATTGAGATATCGATGGATATAGTTATGCTGAACCACTTGTTTTGCAGTTTTTATGCACAACACTATAAAAGGACAACAAGAGCCGGGATAGGGATCTGGCGAGGGCAATAGGGATCCACAACGTGTGGATTCAAATATGTTTCAAAGCTTGGTTGGGCAGATGTCAGAGTTGATGAATATTTTATGAGCACAGGTGGCGGCCCAGACACTTATGGCTTATGTTGCTCAGGATGTTCCTACTTTTACTCTAGCCACTCAAGAGAAGAATACTACCTCTACAGTTCATCCCAACTTTGAACTGGTTATCGTAGTTTTGGTTCAGGCTGATCCTGCAGTTGCTAGTGGAATGTCACGAGAGGAAAGGAAGGAAAATTTTGGTACCATTATAACGACGAGTAAATCGAACACTATGCGAGAGGTTCGAGATAGAGCTAGAGCCTATGTGACTACACAAAGTTTTCAGCACGAATCACGATGATTTCAGGGCGTATTGGAGTCAGGACAGGGATTAGGTTCTGTGGGCAGGAAAAAGTTTCCATTTAAGTTTGACCTAAAGTTTCAGAAGAAAGGGAAGAGTGGAGGACCACCATTCACACCTACGACACCTATTGTTCCGTCATATATACATCGTAATCCTTTTCCAAGCATAGCTAGTAGACCATCTAAGATGATACATACATGCTTAAGATAAACTCGATCACAATTTTTCAGCCTTCAGGTCGTAGTCATGTACCTCAGTCCGAAAGGAGTGGCGGTAAGGGTCGAGGATCTCAAAGACAGAGTGCGAGTCAAAGATTGGCCCCTAATCAAACATCTTCCATGGGCAGTAAACCTACGGTTACTTATTTCAGCTGTGGGCAGCAAGTTCATTATAGTTAGGAATGTTCAAAGTATTTAGGCTTCATTGTTTGTTATAAGTGTGGGAAGAAGGGAAAAATTCAGAAAGATTGTCCACAACTTGTAGGGTCATCATCTAGCATGTCACAACCTCAATAATAGATTAGGAAACACGTACAACTGATAGCAAAACTAAATTCAGAGGCGAATTTTAATCTTATTGAAGGTACTATTTTTGTTTGCGGTAATCGTATGCATGTTTTAATTGATTCTAATTCGACGATTTCTTTTATATCTAGTCGTGTGGTGACTTAGTTAGTGTTAAATCCGGTGTGAGTCCATATTCACCTTGTTCTCAACACAGTGATAGGGGATAAGGTGTATCCTCATTTTATATGTGAGAAGTGTGTTTGTTGTTGAGATCTCCAGAAATGAGATGGCCAATAATCTTTGTACATTAGATTTTCTAGAGTTTGATGTGTTGTTGGGAATGGATTGACTACTGGCTTATCATGCACACTTGGATTGTTTCTATAAGACTGTTATTTTATATTCCATAAGACTATTTTTTGGGTCATATTGTTAGTATGGAAGGAATTTCAGTGGATCCAACCAAAATTGAAGCTATCGTTGGTTGGCCGGAACCTACCGCAATGATAGAGATACGTAGTTTTCTAGACTTGGCTGGCTTTTATCGTAGATTTGTGAAAGATTTTTCTAATATAGCGGCACCAATTACTAAATTAACTCAAAAAATGTTCAATTTGTTTGGTAAAAAGAATGCGACACTATTTTTTGAGAATTGAAAAATCGTTCAATGCCAGTTCTTGTATTATCTGAACTAGGGAAAGGTCTTAAAATTTATACTAATGCATTTAAAGTGGGTTTAGGTTATGTATTAATACAGAATGGCAGTGTAATTGCTTATGCTTATCAACAATTAAATATTCATGAGAAGAATTATCTTGTTCATGATTTGGAACTAGTGGCGATTTTGTTTGCTTTGAAGATGTAGAGACATTATTTGTATGGGGAAAGCTTCTCTTTTCAGATCATAAAATTTAGTAATATTTGTTTTATCAGAAAGAGTTGAATAAGAGTCAACGAAGGTGGTTTTAACACTTGAAAGACTTTGATTTAAGTCTTGAATACCATTTTAGTAAAGCAAATGTTGTTGCTGATGCACTGAGCAGGAAGAGTGCTAAAACATTATGGGCAGCTAGTTGATTGACTTACGACTATGATTTGCTCGAAAAAGTCATCGATATGACTTTGTCAATGATTCCTCAAGCTTAGGATGAACCAATTTGTGTTCAGCTTAGAATACAAACTATCTATATTCAGAAAGTGATAGAGTGTTAGCAAAGTTATATGGATTATGGAAAGTTCAAGGGCTTTGCTGATGATATTAATAATCCAGAGTGGACTGAGTTTGCAGATCAGAGTTTGAGGCTTAAAGGTAGACTTTGGATTCCATCACGAGCTAAGATTCAGGATGAGATGTTGTGAGAATCTCATCGGTTCAGTTATAGCATTCATCTTGATAGAAAGAAAATTTATCATGATATGAAGCAATTGTATTGGTGGTCAGGGTTGAAAATAGATGTGAGTGACTATGTGAGGTTGTGAGATTTCCCAACAGGTTACGGCTGATCGTTAGAAACCTGAAGGTACATTGCAACCACTTCTCATACCGTAATGGAAATGGGAACATATTGCGATGGATTTTTTACTCATCTTTCTAGTTCGCGGAAGAAACATGATTTTGTCTGGGTTCTTGTTGATAGACTAATGAAGTCTGCTCATTTTCTTTCTATGTCACCTTCTGATACCATTACATAGTCAAGCTTATTGTATGAGTGAAAGTTTGTTTGCTTGCATGGAGTGTCGTTAATGATAGTTTCTGATCGTGATGCAAGTACACATTGGGGTTGTGGCAGAGCATATGGGAATAGTTCGAGACTTAGTTACATTTCAATACTACATTTCATCCACTGACAGATGGTCAGACTTAAAGATTGATCCAGGGGTTGGTGGACATGCATAAGGCTAGTGTATTGGAATTTTGAGGTTTATGGGAAGAATACATATGTTTGTGTGAGTTCTCTTACTATAACATTTATTAATCGAGTATTAAGATGGCTCTATTAGAGGCTTGATATGGGAGACCTTGTCGTTCTCCTACGTGTTGGGCTGAACCAAGTGATTTGGCATAGTTGGGGTGACATATGATTCGTGATCACACTGAGGTTGTTCAGTAGATTCATCTAAGACTGAAAGCGGCTTAGGAAAGGCAAAAAAAATATTATGATCTCTACCACTTAGTCGTATAATATAATGAAGGATATTGGGTTTATTTGAAAGTATCCCCTTGCAAAAGCCATTACAGATTAGGACTGAAAGAAAAACTCTCTCTCAAATTTATAGGACCTTTTGAGATTGTGAAACGAATTGGGAAAATTTCTTATAGTTAAATGCATTACTGCCTTCTTTAGCCAAAGTTCATGATGTATTTTCATGTGTCTATGCTCAAGCGAAAGGAACCTGATTTGCATTACATAATAGAATGAACTCAGTTCGATTTGCAGTGTAATGTTTCATATGAAGAACAACCTATTTTAATCGTAGATAAGAATATCCAAAAGCTTCGAAATAAAGAAATCCCACTTGTCTTAATTTATTGGTAATTTCATGGTGATTTGGAGTTAACATAGGAACGAGAGGCGGATATGAGAGAGCAATTTTTGGGCCTCTTTTAGCTCAGGTGAATTTGGTTTCAATTCTAATTTCGACGATGAAATTTTTATTAGTTGGGAAGATTGTCAAATCCCAAAGATCTTAAACTGATAATTAGGGCTAATTAGGGATTAATAGAGCCTAATTATGGTTTAGGCCACAAGTTGGGAGCTAAGAATTGGAGAATTGAGATTTACCGGTAATTTAATTATCGCGTAATGTTTGCCTAATGTTGTGTGGTATATATTATGTTATTTTCCAAAACTCAAAGTTTATTGAGTAATTCAAAACTCACAGAAATTTATCTCAAGATACGTGTTGAAATGAGTTCCAAGATAATTAAAATGCTGACCTAAACTTTAGTTTCAAATTTCGTGAAAAATTATATGCGGTTAAGTTTAAAAATCGAAAAGCGAATTTCAATGGACTTAGCGAGCCGACGTGGGGATTTTGCCTTAGTTTGCATACAAGTCGAGATCAAAGGTAGTGTGAAATGAAAAAAAGTTAGTGTAAGACCTTGTTTTGGGTTTCTTGTCAGTTAATGGTGGTCAAGGTTCAGATTGGGTCCAAATTGGTGCAAGTTTAGTTAAGTATGGCAAGAGGATTGGCTCGAAAGATTTTAGTACGTCATGAAAAAAGTTAAGATTTTTGGGGTTTTGGTGTGATCAAAACTAGCGTTATGGAAGTTTTATAGAATTGGACTATTTTGTTGAGAAGTTAGCTCGATTTGGTGAAAAATCAGATTGAAAATGAGTATCGGAAGTTAAAACTTGTCAAACTAGGGATTTCGAGAATTAAAAAATAAAATGAAATTAAGGTGCCGACAAGCATCTAAGGGTTCATATATGAAAATATTAAAAAAACATAAAAATCAAAATGAAATGTTTCAACAGAACGTTTTGATTTTGTTAATCCATAACCCTCTCCGCGGAGACTTTTGTTCGCATAGCTCCCTACGTCTGATTTTCTTCTTGTTTCTCTCCGCAAAACAGCGAAACATCGCGAGACGGTCAATTTGAGCTAAATTTTCATAGTAGAAATGAGGTAATCGATCCTCAATTTGGTATTCTCAATTTAGGGTATTTTTCCACAATTCAATTTTTATTATCACAATTTTTCCATTTCATTTGCGGGGTTTTGATTGAAATTGGTACGAATTGTTGTTAATTGGTATATTGGGTTGATTTGCATCAATTTATGATAAATTCCATCGACGTGGGTTAGGGTTTTGGTGAATTAAATTTATGCTATTCAGTTGATAACTGTTTTTTTGAAGATGTTTTATAGTTAAAACTGCTTTACGTTGGGTTTTTAGACGAATTATATTATTCATTTTTGTCCGAATTGACTCCACGGGCTTTGAAAATATTTTGAATTTAGTTTAATGTGATTTCACGGTGATTGTTGTAGAGTTTTGAGGATTTAATTGCAAAAGCATTAATTTGGAGAGGTTTCATTAGTTCAAAATAAATAAAGTTTGCATAATCATCATGCCATATTGGAAAATTCATAACTTCTCCATTTGTGATCTGATTTGAGTGTTTTTAGAGTTTGTGGAAAGTATGAAGTGAGGTCTACAAGTTTCTTTTTGGTTATCATGACAAAATTAAGGTTTCCAAGGTTAAAAAGTTACCGCAAGTTAGCTAGTTGAAGTAGTTATAAATAATTATTTTTGGAAATAGTTTTCGGGCATATTTTGGCCATTGTTTTCTTGGTTTTTCACTGTTTGGTTTTACGTGAAGCTTGACCCTTAATATAATTGGGTATGTAGGGAAGCTATTGTAACTACTGTCAAGGTGGTTTGACACTATGGGAACCCCAAAAATTAAGCTCGAAGTTAGCTATTTGGAAGTAAATCCCATAGTAACTTTTACATTGTATGATTATAAATTTCGTATAAATTACATCAATCGACATCCTTGCTATTGCATTATTTTTTGTACATACATACACAGGGGGAAGAGAATAAGGTCGATTTGAGTCTCCTTATAGTGTTTACTATACCATGGTTATAGGGGAGAACACTATATTATGCTTGAGGGGCTGAAGTCACTGATACTTTACATCACAGGGTTGTCATGAGATCACATTGAACCAGGTCATACTCCTATAGTCTAGAGGAATGAGACTCGTTTGGTTATTCTCTCAGTGCATTAATCCTTATTACTGTTTACTTACCACTTTCAGAGGACGCCATCTGATTGTGGTCAAAAAACAAAAACGAGATGGATTCATGATTGTATTTAAATTCCTTGGATTATATTGTTCGTTTAATCTCTAGGATTATTATGCATTTGATTATTACAAGTATAGTGGATAGCGTGGGATTTACTTATCTAACATTATCAAATTTTCATAAATGGGTAACTGATCATAACCATAAGTATAACAGTTCAATTATAGTAATAATGTGATCAACAAAGGTTGATTACGGACATCGTTCCTCTGGGAAATGTGTATATGGACAAAAGTACTTAGTCAAGTTTACTATATTATTAAGAAGGTATCTTTTTGTTCGATTTAAATTAAAACTACTCTATTCTATAAAAAAACAATGTAAATCAAGTTGTATTCTTATATTGAGAAAACTCTTAGTTCACAACTTCGCCTAGATAATGAATTACTATACTTCCCAGATCTAACTTCCTTTATCTTTCTTTTGTATAAGCAATGCATATTTAGAATAAACAGATTTCCTTAATATTCACTTCAACCCACTATCATGGTGAAAAAGATCATAATATGCAAACTAGTACTCCACCTATCGAAGTGAATAACTTAAGTCTTATAAAACATTAAGTACCAAATCTTTAGAATCATAAACAATTAAGTTTTCTTTCTATTTCTCCCTAATAAAAAACTATTCATCAATGTTATATAATTTATAGTTGAGTTGTTCATATCTGGCTTAAAAGCTCAAAGGCCATGGTAACTCATAAAACCCCTAATCAACAAACATGAGATCAAGATGGTTATAGCATTAACACAAATTTTAATCATTGCACATCTAAAAAATTATAATTAATTCATAACTTTGCATAGTATTCATACTATAGGATCCATTGATCCCTAAGATAAATAGACTACTCACTCATAATTGAAATCAACATCATACAATTCATAAACATAATTAAAATTAGAGATTAAGCTAAATAATACCTTTAATTAAATAAATGAAACAAAGATTAAATTGCAAATATGAGTCTTCAATGTCTCATCCTTCAAAAGCTCTTCTTAATACTCAAATAAAACTCTCTAAAACTCAAAAGTAATGTAAAATATGATGGTCTCTTGTAAAAGTATGATAATGTATGGTGGTTGCTAGTGTATGAATTTACCATGTCCTAGTACATATTTATACTCCCAAGCCTCCTAGAAATACAACTATAAACCCTAAATAACAATCCCTAATGAAATAGACGTCCAAAACATTCTATTTTTATGTCTTGACGATGTCTGTAACGGATCCACGCCGTCTGTGTTATGTGACTATGCCACCACAGAGTCGTGTCTTTTTTTTATTTTTCCTTCTTAAGATAGTTGACGCTGTTTGTGTATTGACTTGGCGTAGCCTGTATTAAGGCATGGCGCCGTCAGTGCGCCAACTTTACTGCACTGTTCCATGTTGTTCATTCATTCCCCACGACGCTGTCCATGTATACCCAAGGCATCACTTGGTCTTCTCACAATGTCAACTCCATTTTTGTGCTTTTTCTTCTCTTTTCTTCATGAAATCCTTCCTTTGTCTCTTCTATGCCTTGTGGTCATGAAACACATAAATACCATCAATTATAGCTTATTTTAGGATATTTTGACCAATTATGCAACTAAACTAGCCCTATATATAAGTCTAATTAAGTACTTATCAAATACCACCAAACTTAAGACTTTGCACGTCTTGAGCCAAAGTGTCTTTTACTAAGAATGCTTACTAATATTGCTTATATTAACTTACTCATTGTACATCGTTCATGAAATATCATTTAATTCAAATAAGTTTCAGATTAATAACCCACTTAAGATTTTTTCTTTATAAAAACTAATAATTTAAAAAACGTAGCTTTAACAACAAATATAATTCACTTTCGAAACTCAAAAGTAGTTCACAACCAAGACCATCACTACTTATAATTTTACTTTACCTCGACACTTAAGCAACAAGTGTACAATCTCATGATTTTTCATTAAGCTCAAGAATTCACAAATAAATATAGCTCATACTATTTTTGTAGACTTTAATACTTCAAGAGTCCATAGGACTTTTATAGAGTTGGAAGGACAATGTAACTCAACTAAGTTACTTATACTCGAGTTAAATATTTTTTATTTCAATTCTGCCTTTGTTTCTTTATATATATATATATATATTTTTTTCTCTTTATATATTTTTTAAGTTGTATAGTCCCTGCTCTTTTTCCTTTCACTTTCGTTTTTCTCATTTTTTCTACCATCAAGTTCTCTGTTCCTTCTCCTATAGAACTTGTTGGACTCTCTATTTTTATATAAAACTTTTTTAGCACTTCTCACTTTCACTTTTCATTAAACACCATGCCTATCACTTCCACTTTTAGTACTAAGTCTTTATTTACTTTATACTCAAGTAAGATTCATACTTATTATAGAATTCTTTAGAGATCTAACTTTTTCCACAAGAAGTGTTCTGGTATTCTTCTTGCTTTGGTTTCAAGTTCATTGTCTTCCCTAACTCTATGTTTCTAATAATGAAATCATACCATTGTTTGCTAAGATTCTTATTTTCTTCAAAAATAATAACATTCTCCTGAGTTTCATATTAACAAGATACTTGTATTCTTACTCATCCTCAATTAAAGACATGAGCTTTGTAAATGAATTACTTTATTCATTTATTATTATACTACTATATATAATCTAATCTATACTACATATATGTTTCTATATCCTAAATGACACGTGTTGAGTGTGTACAATAATTTTTCGTATTTTCTTATTATTCTAGTAGTGGTTAATGAGATATCGTCTCCACATGGATTTTTCAAATCTCTTAAGAATTAAGGCTATCTTAAAGCTTTACTGGATTTAACTTGCTTTAATTTAACCAATCAAATTAAATGGGAACTAAAAACTATCAATTTAAAAATAAATAAACAATTAATTAAAATAATTAAACTATAAACAATTTAAATTCAATAAACTAATCTAATGCAATTCTAACAAACAATCAAATAAATCAATAAATCAATCTAAATAAAATATCAAAACAAACATATAAACAAACGTCCACTAAACAATGTAATATACTTGGATTGCATTCAAGCACTAAGACATAATATCATTTCATAACATAGTTATAATCATAACGCATGGAATCTTAGAATCATTAAATCCTAATTCATAATAGGCTTATAGCCTTTAGCCAACAATCGATTTTCCTAAATTCAATGAAAAAGCTATATTCTTATCATTTTAAATCTACATATTGGATAAAACGCAATAACATAGAAATACGATAACATTAACATCTAATGAAAATCATGCCTAATCTAAATCAAATAAAAATCAGAGTATGCTAATTAATAAATAATTTTACAACACAATCACCTAGAACATCCACTCAGGAAAAAGCCTTATAGATTAATCATAGTTACTACTTCTATAATTGTTGTCAATAATCATAGACATAGATTTAGATACCTTATATTAAGAAACATATTGACCACTATGCACTCAATACAAAGAATCATTAGTTGTAATACACAAAACAACTTATTAAATCTGTGATTGACGTCTATGAATAGATTTAAAGCATTAAGTACTTGATTCCTTAATTATAACTAATAGCAATCTAAAGTAAAAATATGTGTAGGATTTGTTCATATTAACAAACTACTCACTCATGTTGGAAATAATTAACACAATAATATAATTAAAAGACAAATAAATAAATAAATACCTCTTAAGTAAATCAAAGCTCCAATGTAGCTTTAAACATAGACTTAATAAAACTAAACTTATAAGTGCAAAAGGATAAAAGAGGAGAGTAATTTCAAATCCCTAAGAGTGTGTTTGGTATGCTAGAATTTGAGGTGGGAATTTAAATTCACAGTAATTCAATTCCTATGAATTTATTGCATGGGAATTTAAATTCGTGGGAATTAAAATTCATGAAATCACAATTGCTATGAATTCAAATTCATTTGTTTGGTTATATCAAGGAGAATTATGATTGGAATTCGAAATTTATTTTTATTGTTAATAAATGATGTATCGAATAATTTATTTTATTATTACTAAAAATTAAAAAAATCTTATGAATGTATAAGAGACGAATTAATTGACGATTAAAATATTTTATACTATTTAATAATAATTCTAAAAAGAATTTAAATATTAAATATTAAATACTATATATATATTTTAAGTTTAGTTTTTTTTTTAAGTAAGGTTTAATTTAGTATTAGTTTATATATTTTAAGGATTTCAAGAGAAATAAATTTATATATCTAATATTATAACATGTACATATATGTTGCGTTTATTAAAAAGCTTGTATGATGTTTTTATCTTTTATTTTGGCTAAACATATTTATGTTTTTATCTAAATAATGAATTTATCTTTTTGTGAAAAAACGTGATTATCTTTTATTTTTTTGAAGTAAACGTATCTATCTCAAGATATGAATATCTTAGCAACACACGTATATATTTTCAGCTGTGCGCACAAATTTTCAAAAAATAAAAAAAATTTTTTTTTATCTATTTGTATTTCACTCTTAACTAAAAAACAAAGCAAGACATAGGAATTAACTCAATTCCAGTTCCAATTTTATTTTCCCATGTACTAAATGTAGGAATTTACCCAATTCCAATTCCTACCAACAAAACACCACCTAAGGTCCTATTTATAATTTCCTTAAATGTATCAATCATAGATAAATACAAATTCATTGTTTTTATCTAAAAAACTCGTCACCGACCTCAGCGATTTGTCAGCGATTCCACTTTATACACAAATCACAGAGTTAATCACTACATTTAGCTCTCTGTACTATGTCGATTCAACTGGCGATTTCTAGTGCATTTTCCAATTTGTTGATGATTTGCTGGCACTTCTCTGCTTTTGATTTAAGTGGTGATTTCCAGTGTAAATCCAAATCGTTGGCAAATTGCTAGACTTCTCCAGTTGATTGTTTTGCTCTTCTTCATTTTTTCTTCCATTTCTTCACTTTCTAATTAAATCCTGAAATCATAAAAACAAGAGAATACTTAGTGTAATATCATCATTTATATCTAAAATCAGCCGAAATTACATTACAAAATCCATTTAATTATAGACTTGTCAAATACCTCCAAACTCAGCACTTTGCTATCCCGAGCAAATGAATACTCTCAATCATATTCTCTTTTCTTTCTTTATAAACTGATTTCAATCCAATTCATCTTAACTTTAAATAATAGAAAATTTAAAATAGAAGTGATTTTCGAATGGAAACATGTTACCAACAAGTAAATAAAAGTTATGATAGAATAGAATGATTTAAACTAAACGAAACATCCTTTAATGATAATTCAACCACCCAATGTAATGCTCTTTAGAACTTAAAGTTAAATACTAAAGTCGGTACATAATATAGGTTTTCTCAATCTCCACTGCCAAGCATCAAGCTTACAATAGCTAGTATAGAATCTAAAAAAAAAAACATTAGATTAATCTTAATTTAAAAAAAATACTTTATAATAACACCACAAACAAAATCAATAGAGATTTTGCCAAGATACCAATGAATATATCATTTAAAACGTGTTAGATTAAGAAACACTTTACTTAACCCTAGCTTCAAGTACTTGAGTTAAATCTTTTTTCTTTGAATAGTTTAAGAACATCAATCTTTTTCATCTCTCATTTTTTTCCATCCTAATTATTTCTTCTTCATTATACTTTTTTTGCTTTTGAGTCCCTACTCCATTTCCCATAGACATTCTCACATTTTTTTCCACTATAGAGTCTCTGCTCCATTTCCTATGAAATCTATCAATATATTAGTAAATTCTTGTCAACTCTTCTCACTCTCCACTAATGTTGAAGAAAGTATTCTTTCTAACTTATAGAAATTCATCGGTTTCTAACCCATTTCTTATTTCAATTATGGTATAATAATTTTCTATAAATACTATAAAAATTACTTAATCAATAGTCTTTATATCACAAGATTCTTAGAAATTTGTCTTGTTCATCTTGCATTATTATTTTAATTTTCTACCTATTCTCATGACTAACACAAAGCATTCAATCCAGTGTATACATCAACTAGTAAAGTTAATTAAAAAGGATATAAAAATTGATTTCTTTTATCATAGAATTCACTTGGGTAGTAAAAATATCACTTCCATTCAAAAATCTATTATATATTCATTTTCATTATCATTCTTTTCCTAACTAAAAATAAAGTAAAACGAAATTCATACTTGAATTTCGAAGAAGTTTTTATAATTTCATCAACTCACTTGAATATCAAATCAAAATTTTGAACTTATCTCCTACCTTTCTTTTCTTTCCTTATTTTCTTTGCTATCATTGTCATACATCACCTAAAACACGCCCAAACTCATTCTAAACCTTTTCCTCAAGGCTTTATTGGGTTTCCAACAAAATAAATATACCTCATGAAGCATAAACAAATTTTATGTGTAATAATAAAAATGTAAATAAATAGACAAATATTGAATTTAAAAATTTCAAATGAAGGAATGCAAAGGGGACATATTTCATTCATAAGCAAAAAGTAAAGCAAGAGTAATACATTGAAGCATTCATTCATTCATTGCATATAAGAGAAAATAAACTACACACGGTGCTGTCTAGAAGTAAATTCATCATTATCTCATCATCCTCATCCATTCTTGTAGAAGGTTGAGAAACATAACTATCAGCTGGGTTGTAAGTCCCAATTAAAAATTGCAACTGCAAAGACGAAATGTCGATGCTTCTCCTCGAGTCTTACAAATGACTATCATGTCTTCTTTTAGATATAGAATGGTAATGTTGTAAAGTCCTCTCATTTGCTGATATCATTTTTTCAATGTGATAATTTCTTGTCTGGCTCTATATAAGTGAAGAAAATATGGTATGGAAAAAACCTCCAGTCCTAGGCAGTGACGAAGACGGTGTCGAACTCGTAGCGGCACTCGGTACATTCACTCTAGCCATCAATCTTGCCACACTCTATGTGTATTCTCTTGACTTCCACTAATTTTTAGTTGTGCTTTGCCTTCTTGTTTTTTTTTTGCATTTATCACATTAAATGATTCTCATTCATCCTTAGCGTCATTATATCCTATCTATAACGACTCGTCTCCTTAATCCAGTGATTAATATCAATCCAAAATTTAATTAACCCGAGTTAGGCTCGTAGTTAAGCCTGACTTGTCTCGATTACCATGTGAGTGTGATTACTATGATGTATTGCATTTGATTGGTGTGTGAAATAATTAATGTAACTATAGATGATTAATGTGAATTAATATAAAACCTATAGTTAGAAAATAAATATTAAAATAAATTGATTGTACGCCTAGAGTGACACATGCGATCGTGGGGGATCACACGGGGAGACGTGGAAGCAACGTGTATGCTCGGGCCTATTTATTAGAGTAGGTGGCAAAGGAATAAGTCATAAATTGTATATGTGTATATATGTTTACATATATTGATATATAAATATATAAATAAAACCTGTAGTTGAAAAAAAAATAACTGGAAAATTATGGGATGCCTAATACCATGTGTGGGTCAAGGGTGATGTACGTGGGTCGTAAGGTGTCGTGCACACCTAAGTGTACTCGTTGGGGGTATATAGATATTCAAAATAATTAATAAATTGGTGGGCGTCTAGTGACACGTGGGGTCGAGGGTGACATGCGTGGGATGCACAATAGTGTGCATGCTTAAGGGTGGTCATTGAAGTGCATGGTGAATTTATAAATGAGAAAATACATAGGTGTATATATGTATAGATATATAATTGATATATAAAAATATATAAATAAACTATAGTGTGGTTTAAATTATTTAAACCTTTAAAAAACCTTGAGATAAGTATAATGTGAGTGTCGAGGAGTTGAATGTGGGACGATAGCTAGTTTTGTAGAGTTTGTCCATGCCTCGAGATGCATGTAACCACATTATAAGAACAATCAATGAGAAAGTGTATGCATGAGTGGAAATTGCTATTTGGATCGTCCTTGAGATTTCTGCGTGTGAATCTCGACAAAATTTAAAATTGATCAAACTAAGTCCGCCAGGAGGTAATGGAATTGGTTAATAGCCACATGATTGACCTTGAGATACGCAATGTGTATCTTGAGAAAGAGCAAAACATAAATGAAAAGAATAAGACCATTATATCTGCCTTGAGATTCGTGTGATACGAATCTCAAAGAAATCTAATATTTATCCATAACGTTAAAAAATCGAATCTCGATTCATTTCAAAATTTGTAGAAATCGAAACGAGAGAGGGACAAAGAGGAGATTGAGACTGTGGGATAACGAGGCAATGGAGACGAAATCGAAGGCGAGGTAATGTGTTGTTGTGGTTGTCCTTGTTGCTATTGACTGTTGTTGTTGTCATTGGTTATTGTTGGGTTGTTGACAACGTAGGTGATGGAAGGTGAGTTAGGAGGCTTGGTTCGAGGAAGGAGATGATAGGGAGCCGTCTCCCGTGTCCAAACTCACTTAGGGTTGGGATCAAACCCAAAACCAATGAAAAATTAGTGAATTAGAAAAACAAAGAAGAGGACTTGTTGGAATAGAGAGTCGAGAGGAGGAAGAAGAGGGTTTGATCCCCCGAACCGACCTGAACCAGATGCGGTTAATGGGTTAAACCCCTATCTATAATAAAAAATGGAAAATGCTGAAATTTCAGAAAAATTTTAGAAAAATAGAAAAATAAGAAAAATTATATTTTTAAATCAAATAAATCGAAATGGTGGATTTCTATAAAAAATGGAGACATTGGAAGTCTGTCGAGACTTTATACCAAGGTTCTTTTACTTCAAAAAACGTGTAAAGGTTGGATTAATCCCAAAAATTAGCAAAATGGTTTTAGATTCAATTGGGACCACTTGAGGGTTTTAATTGTGAGGTATTGGACATATAATGACCTGAAATGGTTTGTGATAGGTGTTGGAACACCGGGAAAGTGTGAGTGATTCGAAAAGTTAGGAAGTTGGAAATGGAACCAGACCGAGGTAAGTTTGGATTTGTTTAATTATCAACTTTGTCTGGCTATGTACTATATTTTAGTTCATATAGTTTATGAATCGGAAATGGAGAGCTGTGTACTGTGACGAGAGCTTGTTAAATGGACGTGTAGTACTTGGTAATATCCGAGACTAGAGACTATACTAATAGCGATATATCGTCTGTGTAAACCCGAGATGGAGAATGTTGGTTAAATAGGGTTAGAGGTGGCACCCTAGACCATTTGCAAATCCAAACTCGATAGATTGGATGCACAGTTATACCTTAATTTAGGGGTTTGGGACATAGCTATTAGAACGAGTATACAACTGAATGAACAATACTTTGCCAGAGTATTGATTCATTCAGTTGGTACGCTTAGGGAATAGTGGATTCGACCCTCGTTTTGATAAGTGAAAATGAAAACGTCATAGTATCACATGCCATGGAACTATTAGATTTGCATGCTGCATATGTATTATTTGTATGAATCTTAATACTCTGTTTAAATATGTTATTGGTTCATATTGCTATTGCATTGCTCTTTGATTATTATATGGATTGTTGATAGTTTTGTGAATCCGTAGTTACTGAGCAAGTTTGAGCGCTAACCCCAATTATCATTTCAGGAATATTGACGAGCGCTACAACTATTGGACAAAGAAGGTTTAAAAGTCTTTATCTTCTATTCGATATAATATTCTACCCTTGCTTATATACTTGTATTGAATTACAGTTTTATATTATCGCAAGGGTTGGGAGGTTTCGTATAACTGAGTTTTATTCCAATTCGATTTGGTTTTGTATAATCGTGTTTAATATCAAGAAAAAGTTTTAAATTTTAGCTACGTTTATTATTTGTTTTATTTTCAATATTCGATATACAATTGTGTACATTATGTGTTAAAGGTAAGGTTATGGGATTTAGTTATGTGTGGCTAGTGTACTAAGGCTTAATTAGGGCTTCAGGTCGAACGATTCCTTTATGAGGATAAGGGTCGTTACGGTTGGTATCAGAGTTTAAGTTTTATCACTTTTGACTGAGTTTCAAAATAAGTGACAACTCTGATATAGTTGGTATCAGAGCCTGGTTAGAGGCTAAGTTTTTATTTTTGAATTGTTTTCGAAATAAGTAATAACTCTGATATAGTTTTGTATCGGAGACTACTTTGGAGTATAACCTTATTACTTGGAAACAAGTGATATTTTGGATATAGTTAGGTATCAAAGTTTAAGGTTACTGGCTCTTATATTACTTGGTACCATAACCTAAGTTTACTAATACTGAGAGTTGTCTCGAGTTAGGAAGAAGCTTAGGACGTAATAAATGGTTATATCATGATTTTGGGGGGTAAACAAAAGATAAAATACTGAGATATATTATTTTTGTGTTTTATTATATCTACGCGGTAGATATACGAGTTATGTCTTTCCTAAATGATAATAAGATGGTTGAAGTCCATCGATTTCTCATGATATGAGAAAGCATTGAAGGTAAGAGTTCAAGAGAATCTTAACCTTGAGGAGTTTGAAAAAGGAAAGACATAAGGAAAACTTACAAAGATGAAAATTAAACTTATTTTCCTATTAACTGTCTTTAGTGGTCTTTGTTCTCGTTGATATTATTAGACAAATAATAGTCTGTGAAGAAGTATATATTGGATCTAGACCTTAAGATATATATTAGGAAAAGTGAATTTATGAAGCAATGAAATACTGAATGACTTTAGGTGGAACTCAAAGATGGTAATCCACTTTGGGATGAGATTTAATAGTAGTATTAAGGCTAGTTGAGCAATAATGAAAGTTATTCAGTAAATAAATTAGCAGTTAATGATAAGATCATATTTGATATTAGAAAACCACTAATGTATTTATACTTCATAATTTGTTATGAAGTAGAAGTTCCTGATTCGGTGTTCAAATGACAAGCAATTTGTTGGAAATGAAAGGGGGAGTTGAAAATTCAAAACTAAAAAAGTTAAAAGATAGTTAAATCGCGAACATAGCAGTGAGCTAGTAAGATATTATAGTCTGATCTCTTAGACTTGTATAGTCTAAGTTGAGGAGAATGAATGGTCAATGAATATGAGGCTTAGAATAATTCACAGAATAACATACGGTATTGAGAATGAATATTCATTACTCAGGATTGACAACTCATTATGACAATAAGATGAAACCAGTTGTTCACAATAGTTAGTTGAGATCTGATTATCATGGTAATATGGCCAGAGTTAAGGATATATAAATATGATATCAGATGATTGCTGGATCACTTTAAGTAGATGGTGAAAATCTTTAGAACTTACTAGAACTCATGCTATGTCATGAATGAAGGGTGTAGATTTTTGGAACTCTATCGTAATCAACTTGTTATCGTGTTATTGATAACAAGATGGAATCTTTGAAGACTTAAAAGGTGCATGAGCATTTATGTAAAGAGTTGCAATCATTAAAAGAAAACTTCGAAGTATAAAAATCAGTGGATTGGTGTAAAGTGAAGTAGTGAATTCCAAACTATGAAAGTTTGAAAAAAAAATTAAATTATCAAGGTGAAAGAAATTAAAGTGATATATATATCTTGGATTTTCTTAAATGTTAGAAATTCACTATGAAACATCACTCATTAAGGTTGATTATGTTATTAATACCTTGAATAGGAAAAGGACATGGGACGTAGTTACGATAAAAGCTACTTAGTAATATCTCTTGAGTGAGATGTATAATGGTTATTAATTGAAGTCCTTCGTAGGCACATCATTAGCTGAGTTGTCTGAATTAATAATTACAAGTTTGTTCTTTGGAACTCAGATTGGAGCTGAGCTAATGATGATTGATTGAGTGGTGAATTATTGAAGAAATTGATTAAGATTATCTAGTAGATCAAGGTTCAACTACTAGTGATTAATATTTTGTATGAATAATCTTAAATCATAACATTGAGCATGTAAAGAAAATTCATGGAACTCGAATCAGAAAGTGAGGCAAGAATGTTATGAGAATCTCAATGATTTCTTTAAAATATTCATTTAGGTGAAATCTAATATCATTGTGATAAGAATGAATTGTTGGTGACCTGGAATAAAAGTTGACAATGTTAAATTTATAAAAAATATGAGATATATCAACAAGTAGAAGCTGAGTGATATTAACCTAGAGGGTTATATTATTCTTGCCCTATATGAATGAAATCTCATGCTTAGACATTTATGAAGGATTAACCTAAGTTGTAATGACAACTGAATGTTGTTGAGGTTTTAGTTGGAGGACTGATTAAGTCTGCAAATTTCTTGTCAGTGTCGTTGTTAAATTCTTGTAGAAGAGTGAGCGAGATATGTGTGTAGAAAGAGTTAAGAGTTTATGGAGAACTAGGATTATTATTTTGGCGAGGAACCAAAAGTTTACTTCCCAATGGGGAAGAGATGTATAATAGCTAGGAGAGACCTTTCTCAGTTTTAACACAATATATCTTCAGCTAGTCTTAGTTCCAGAAAATGCAATTTTCAAGCTAGTGACTTGAACTATGGTAGTTACTGGAGGAAATATCTTGATGTGTGAGTTCTATGGTATGGATAATCAAGCTATAAATGTTGTGGTGTTTCCCTTAAAAGTTTTTATGCCTGACTTCGTCATCAATTGGTGTAAGACAAGAAGTAAAAATACAAGTTAATTGGAGTTTGACTAATTTTGAACTACATGGAAGGTGTTAGCAGACTGTCAGTATGCAATTATAACTTGGATAAATGGAAAGAATGTGTGGATAATCATCATAGGATGTTCAAGTATTCAAAAGATGTATATATTCTTTTGAACGTCTCACTTATGATTGGGCAATATATCTTCGATGTTACAACTAGTTGATAAACTTTAATTTCAAGGACGAAATTGCTTAATTTAGGGAGAATGTAACAACTCATGTCCTTAACCTGGTGAATATTAATTCAAAATTTAATTAACCTGAGTTAGGCTCGTGATTAAGTCTGACTTATCTCGATTAGCGTATTAGTGTGATTGTTGTGATATATTACGTTTGATTGGTGTGTGAAATAATTAATGTAACTATATGTGATGGATGTGAATTAATATAAAACCTATAGTTGGAAAATAAATATTAAAATAAATTGATTGTATGCCTAGAGTGACACACATGATCGTATGGGATTGCACGGGGAGACGTGGAAGCAATGAGTACGCTCGGGTGTATTTATTGGCATAGGTGGCAAGCGAATAAGTCGTAAAATGTATAGGTGTATATATTAATCTATATTGATATATAAATGTATATAAATAAAACCTACAGTTGGAAAGAAGATAATTGAAAAATTATGGGATGCTTAATACCATGAAGGGTGATGCACATGGGTCGTGGGGTGGTGTGCATGCCCGAGTGTACTCGTTGGCGCGCATGACGAAATTACAAACGCATGAATATAGGCGTATATATACATTTATACATATTATATGTATAAATACATATTTTCAAAATACTTAAGAAAATGGTGGGCGTTTAGTGACATTCGGGGTCGAGGGTGACACACGTGGGACATGCAATAGTTTGCAGGCCCGAGGGTGGTCGTTGAAGTGTATGGTGAATTTTTAAATAAGAAAATACATAGTTGTATATATTTATATATATAATTGATATATATATATATATAAATAACTTAGAGTTTGGTTTAATTTATTTAAACCATTGGATTGCCTCGAGATACGCATAACACGAATGTCGAGGAGGTGAATAGTGAACGATTGCTAGTTTTGGAGAGTTTTTCTATTTTTTGAACTGTTTAGTTGCGTATAACAGTGAAAATGATGATTTGTTTGTCAACGTAGGGTTTGGTAATTTCTTCAAATCCGAAGTTGCTTCAACTGTATAATGGAGGATCGTAATGCTTCGGTGCCAGAGGAGGTCGTCCTTGAGGTAATTTTGCAAATTTTTTGTGTTTTTTTTGCGGTTATCCGAAGTTTCTGTCTGGGTGCGCGATCGTTTCGGCCTCGCAGGACCGAGATGTATTGTAACGTCTCGGTCATAGAGGACCGAGAGAATTCAAATAGGTCACGGTCTGGAACGACCGAGAGTAATGAGTAACTATCGGTCGTACGTAAGCAAGACTCTGAAGAAAGTTTCGGACCTGTACAACCGAGAACCTATTTTTTTGGGTTTTTTTGTGATTGTGGCTTGAACATTTTGGTTGATTATAATGTTACACTTGTTTGTATTGCGTGTAATGCCGTTATCTTGTAATTTTCCGTACTACAAGGACACTTTTACACCTTCTAAGCCATTCCCCTCTCGAGAAGCGGCAATTTCATGGCTTCAACGATTGGTGGCGAGAACCGCTTGTGTTAGTAACGAGCGCTCGGATGCCGGGGCATTAAGCGAAGGGGAAGGGTGAAAATTGCCTCGTGACAGTGTCCGGGACATATAGGGGACCGGCTCGAGAGTTGGGAAGGGGAAAGCGGCAAAAATTTTAAAGAAATCAAGGAATGATGAAAAGGCGAGGACTCACACTAGTACGAAGAAATGTGGATGCCCTTTCCAAATTAACGTCAAGGAGAATGCTTGACTCCTTATGGTATGTCACCGTGATTTGTGGGAGGCACAATCACGACACCGCAGAAGATTGGATAAGGGGAGGAGGAAGTTGAGGATGCGGGGGAGGAGGACGAAAGTGAGCAAATCAGGGAGATTAGTCCACCTTCGTCTTTTGTGGAGTGCGAGCAGAAGTTGAGGATGCGGGTGTGAGGACACCGGGGTCTCCAACCGGAGGCACCCCAGTGTCGGAGGCACCCCAATCTCCAATCGGATTTGAGTCCTCCCACTCCACAAAAGCTTCTAGGAAGAAGAAATGCAAGGTTCCACAAATGCGTCGTGCCAGCCGACGCACGCAAAGTGGATCTAACATGGCTTATAGTCATTGCTTAGAACCGGATTGGTTGCCACATGTTGATGCCATTATCGATGTGGTTTCCGATGGGAATTGTGGATATAGGTGTATAGCCTCTGGGCTTGGACTTGCCGACGTAGACGGGTGGAGGATTGTGCGTAGACGGATGTACGATGAGATTATCGGGTATGAATACCTATGGCGGGAAGTGCTTGGCTCGAGTTTCGAGCCTGTCAAGAATGCGGTGCATTGCCCAGAGAAGCAAGAGGGGGCATCTTTCAAAGAATGGTTGACACTTCCAGACATGGGATTGTTAGTATCCACCGCGTTCAATGTCATTCTCGTCAACCTCTCGCATGGGAGTGCCTCCACATTCCTACCTCTACGTAGCACTCCAACGTCGTCATTGCACAACAGACTTATCATTGCAATGGCGAATGAAAGGAATATCCATTGGGTTAGGGTAAGTTCTATGATTTTTTTGTGAATTGGTTTGTTTCCCCCTTAATCGGGTTTGTGACAATATCTTCTATGTTCTACTGTTCACTTTGACAGGTGCAGTTGCGTGTGAATGCACCCCATCCTTATATCCATCGTGGGATCGGTGACGTTGAGGATCGCGCCAAAGGTTGGCGAGATGGATTCGTTTTTCGAGACATCGCGCCCATTGCAACCGCTGATCATGAAGCCACCAGCACTGTTGTAGATTTAGATACACCGTAGGTTAAAGCTTGTACCTAGACGGCTAAACATTTAGAAATTTTGCCAATTCGTCCGAATGTTCTATGTATATGCAAATGTTGTGTTGTGTTTTAATTGTTGTTTACTTATGGATGGACTCTTTTTAGTCGGTTGAATGTTACGGAGATTTACAATTAATTAAGGTTCTAAGTGCAAATTGTCGTGCTGGATTTTCAATCTTGCATTGTTAGTTTGACGACTACGGAGATTTTTTTGAAACTCGTAATGTTCAAATTCATCCATTCCCGATATCGCGGTCAAGCGTGTTCGTGAAACAACCCATATTTTCGGTCACCAATGACCGACAAGTATACCAATATATCTTTCTTGTATAACCGAGTCCTATTTCAATTTCTCGGTTGTACACCACCGAGATGGATTGACCATTTCAATTCGCCTCTCTCGTCCCCATGACGACCGAGCCTCATCGAGACCCTATCTAAGTGGACAACCGATACGCAGCTTAACTCGTCTCTGGCTGTGTGGCGAGAACCACGATTTCCCAATTTTTTTACATTTTAAAAACCGCCACACACACATTACATCTACTCTACCAAATGTAACTTAATTGTCGATCTTCAACCGAGCCCTAATTTGGAGACGAAATCGGCTCACACACCGGACCCTACAAAATGCGTAAAACTATGCCTCGAGATGCATGTAACCCCATCACAAGAACAATCAATGAGCAAGTGTATCCATGAGTTGAAATCTATTTTTTAATTGTCCTTGAGATTTACGCGTGCGAATCTCTAGAAAAAGTTGCAATTGGTTAAACTAAGTCGGTCAGGAGGTAATGAGATTGGTTATAGCTATAAGATTGGCCTCGAGATACGCAACCTATGTCTCGAGAAAGATCAAAACTTAAATGAAAATAATAGAACCATTAGATTTGCCTCGCGATTCGCTTGATACGAATCTTAAAGAAACCTAATATTTATCCCCAACGTAACAGAATCGCATCTCGATACAGTTTGAAATTTGTAGAAATCGAAACGAGAGAGGGACAGAGAGGAGATCAAGACCGTGGGAAAACGAGGCCATTGAGACAAAATCGAAGGTGAGGTTATGTGTTGTAGTGGTTATCCTTGTTCCTGTTAACTGTTAATGTTGTCTTTTGTTATTGTTGGGTTGTTGACAACGAAGGAGATGGAAGGTGAGTTGGGAGGCTTAGTTTGAGGAAGGAGACGGTAGGGAGCTGTTTCCCCTGCCCAAACTCACTTGGGGTTAAGATCAAACCCAATCCCAATAAAAAAATTAGTGAATTAGAAAAAAAAAGAAGGGGAATTGCAAGAACAAAGATTCAAGAGGAGGAAGAAGGTGGTTTGATCCCTTGAACTAGCCTGAATCGGGTCCGGTTCAAGGGTCAAACCTCTATTCTCAAATAAAAAAATGGAGAATGCTGGAATTTCAGAATAATTCTAAAAAAATAAGAAAAATCATATTTGTAAATCAAATAAAGAGAAATGGTGGATTTCTATAAAAAATGGAGAAATTGGAAGTTTTTCGGGACTTTATACAATGTTTTTTTTACCTCGAAAAATGTGTAAAGGTTGGATTAGTTGTAAAACTTAGCAAAATGGTTATGGATTCAATTAGGACCACTTGAGGGGTTTGAAATGTAAGGTATTGAACATATAATGACCTCAAATGGTTTGTGATAGGTATTGAAACACCGAAAAAACGTGAGTAACTCGAAAAGTTAGAAAATTAGAAATGAAACCTAATTGAGGTAAGTATGGATTCGTTTAATTATCAACTTTGTCTGGCTATGAAGTATATTTTAGGTCATATAGTTTATGGACCAGAAATGGAGAGTTGTGTACTGTGACGAGAAATATTTGATTTATAAACTTGTTAAATGGATAAGTTGTACTTGGTGATATCTGAGGCTATACTAATGGTGATATATCGTGTGTGTAAACCAGAGATCGAGAATATTGGCGGAATAGGGTTAGGGGTGGCACCCTAGACTATTTGTAAATTCGAATTCGATTGATTGGTGGCACAATTATATCTTAATTTAAGGGGTTTTGGATAGAGTTATTGGAACAGGTATACAACTGAATGAATAATACTTTGCCAGAGTATTAATTCAAGCAGTTGGTATACTTGGGGAATAGTGGATTCGACCCTCATTTTGATAAATGAAAATGAAAACATCATAGTATCACATGCCATGAAAACTATTAAATTTGCATGCTGCTTATGTATTGTTTATATGAATTTCAATACCCTGTTTAAATATGTTGTTGGTTCATATTGCTCTTGCATTTATCTTTGATTATATATGGGTTTTCGATAGTTTTGTGAATCTGTACTTACTATGCCAGTTGGAGTGCTCACCCATATTAACATTTCAGGAATATCAACGAACACTACAACTATTGGATAAAGAAGGTTTAGGAGTCTTGATATTCTCTTCGATGTAATGATTCTTCATTTCTCTGTATATTTGTATTGAATTACAGTTTTGTATTATCACAAGGGTTGGGAGGTTTTGTATAACGAGGTTTATTTCGGCTCGATTTGGTTTTGTATATCATGTTTGATATCGTGAAAAAGTTTTTAATTTTCATTGCGTTTATTATTTGTTTTATTGTTGATATTCGATATACAATTATGTATATTAGGTGTTGAAGGTGAGGCTACTGACACTAGTTAATTTTGGCCGGTGTACCGAGGCATAATTACAGCTTCAGGCCAAACGATTCCTTTATGAGGATAAAGGTCGTTACGCTACCACTATTTTCATTCGTTGTACTCTCGCATCATTTATTATATTTTTGGGCAGTACATTGAATGTAGTATCGAAATCCACATCAGCTTGCCTATAATTGAGTGATCAAAATTTGGAATGGTATTCCTTTATTCTTCGTAATCTGCATTGCAAACTTCATAGAATCGTGCATAATCTTCCTAACATCGATATAACCCTTCTTCATAACTATATTGTAAAGTAGAGCAGCTCTAAGGTTGTTCACTTCAAAGTGTTGCTTGGTTGGATAAAAACATGCATATAGGATATAACTCTTACTCTTCGTAATATTCTTAAAATAGGTGGTTTTAATAAATTTTGCGTGTCCTTCACTATGAACTGCAAATCCCTTTCCCAGAGGTATCTCTAATGCATCTTGGATTATCTCAAAGGGATAGGATTCCTTATCGACATAAATAACATTTGGGTAATCCTCTTCCGTTCTCTATCTGTTATGTGGTAAACCTAAAAATCTATTCAACCTCGCAGGTGAGATATCAATTTTCTTCCCATTTACTACTACTTTGTCCCATTCCTTACTAACATGCCCATTCGCATAAAATTGTCGTACCATTTCTGAACATCCTCTTTCTCCTCTATCCGCATTGTCTTTAGAAAGACTCTCCTATCCTCTATCTCTAATGATACTCACAGTTCTATCCTCATACTTGCTCAAATTCTAGATATTGAACCCTCTCTAAGGAATTATGACATTCTTTTTATCACTATAATACTTCCTCTGAGCTCTCGGTCTCACAAACAAAAAAAGGTCATAAAGCACTACGATTAGGATCTGGAATCTCATATTCTTCCTCATCTAATGATAATGGAGATTTTTCTTTAAGCTTAACCTTCCCAATTCTAGGTTCTCTAATATAACCCTGATATGTATAATATTCATTAGGTGGCCTACATATTTCTTCTTTGGTTTTGCTTGCACGACCCCTTTCCCTTCATCCCGCTTACTACTCCTACCTCTTCCTCTACCTCATCCCGCCATTGAAATACTCAACTACGATGAAATAGGGAAATTGAAATCCTATATTTGGAAATTTCAAACTATTAAGATAAGGAAAAAAAGTTTGTTCAAAGGTTTTGTCATAGTCTCGAAAGAGTTGAAAAAAATACGTCTAAAATAGTTTATCAACATTTTCTTATCATGTATATATTGGAAAAATTCGTAGAAACCTCCAAAATCATTTTAAAACTCATTCAAATTCAAATTTTGTATATAAAGCCATTTTCAAAAACGATTTGCAATAAAAATTCAAATACTATATTTGTTGAAAATATCATCAAAAGTCGATTTTGTTTAAAATATCAAAATCAAAAGGATGCTAGAGTGTTGATTTATTACCTTCTTGAGAGTGAATCTCTCAAGTAATATGCTCTATTAGCTCCTTAGACTCCCTCCAAGCTTTAATTTGAAAAGACACCCACCTATGTCCTAACTTGGTTGAATGAACTTGAATTCAAAATTTTTAGGGCTGAATCACTTTTAAACAAGGTGGATACACTTAAATAAGCTATAATCCAAGCTTTAAAAAGTTGAATCTAAACGAAAATCGATTAATCAATCTAATGGGTGTTAGGGTTTTAGGTGTGAAAGGGTTTATTATTAGTGATTTGGGGTTCTATTTTTAAAAACACAATTTTTTTTTTCAGCGAATCCAGGTTTAAGAGACTTCGCTGACAAATCACCAATGAAAATCATTGAAAATTGGTTTCAATAGTTCAGCGACCAGCTCAGCTATTTCTAGTATAAAACATAAATCATTGACAAATCATTGAGTCTTTTTTATACTATAAATTCTGCAAATTGTTGCCAATTTATCCAGCGATTCTTAGTGTTATGTGGTATTGTTAGGAAATCGCTGACCAATTCTTGTTGTTTTTCCAATATATCATATATTTTATTAATTTATCACACATATCCATCATATTTTAGGTAGAATTGATCAATTTTTAACAAGAAATGGTCTAAAATGAAATTTGATTTGTAATTAGAAGACATTATACTACTGAATAACTACTTTATTACTTAAAATAATTAATGACAAATATGATTCAACTAAAAAAACAACTCGATCATCTCTCTTCCAATTGGAAATATCCCAAAAGAAAATTAAAAGGAGAGATAAAATAAATATTATAATATCCTAAATCCATTAATACAAAAAGACATTGGCTTGATCAACCCCTTTATATGAAATTATCCCGAAATTATATTCCTAAAATATTTCCATTATAAAAGTCACAAGTTGAGAGAATATAAAAACAACTAACTAATTATAATACTAAAGCTGAAAGTAAATATAAAGTATAAGATGCCTCCCATATAACGCTTTTATTTATAGTCATTGGCTCGACTTAGTAGTTGAGATCACTCGTTATTAAGCTTGAGCGAGTCAAACTATCCATCAGTTGATCCTTTATCATTCTTGACATCTTTAGCTTTCTTATCATTCTCAGTAATTGCATAATTTCTTTCAGGTTAATCATCACGTTATGAGTTCTTCCCTTCATAATCATCGTCATAATTATCGTCATTGATGTAATCATCCATCTCGTAACCCTCCTGAAGATAGAAGTAACCATTTCCCATCCTAAGCATAAGTATACGTTGTTCTATATCGAGAACAACTCCAACTTTCTTGAGAAAATTTCATCTTATCAATGTCACATCATCTTTTTTTCAATTTGTGATACTACCACGAAGTTGGTGAGATATTTGAACCGTCCTACTTGCACTAGCACATTCATCGACATTCATAATGGAAAAATCTTATCACCATTTTCTTTATTGACAACAAAAGGTGGTATAAAATCAATCATCAACTTGGCTTTTTTGCACTATTAATTGGGTAAGATATTTATAAATTTCAATCAGTTGTCTTAAATCTTGAAGCTTTAGTTGCTCATCATTAAATTCTTCTTTTGCAGGTTGCTTCCCTTCTTGCTGTTGCACTTTAAGTTGTGGCTCTTCAGGTTGCTGCTTTTTTGAGTTCTTCTTCTTATTGAGCGACTTCTTATACATCAAAAGTGTAATGGTTTCATTCTTAACGGTTTCACTCGCGTTGATGCAAACATTGAACTTCATTTCATTACTTTGGGACTTTGTTTCTCAGTCTCGAGATTAATGATCTTCATATCCTGTTCAACAAAATTTTCATAATAACGTTTTAACCTATGACCATTTACTTTAAATATTTTTCATGTTTCTATGCTTTATATTTATACCGCGCCATGAGGTAATGAATTCACAACCATATAAGGTCATACCCATCTTGAACGGAGTTTTCTAAGAAATAATTGAAGTCTTGAACAAAAGAGTATAACTTTATCTCCGACTTGAAAACTTTTAGGAACTAATTTCTTATCTTGAAATGTTTTGGTTTTATCTTTATAAATTGACGCATTTTCATAAGCATCATTTCTAATTTCTTCTAATTCTTGAAAACTCACCTTTCATTGGTTTCCTGCTTCATTATAAGTCATGTTACATGCATTTATTGTCCAATAGGATTTATGTTCTAGTTCTACTGGTAAATGATATGTTTTTCAAAATACTAACCTATAAGATGTCAAAATGATGAGTGTCTTAAATGTTTTTTTATATGCCTATAATGCTTCTTATAATCTAACACTTCAATCCTTACATTTGGACTAATTGTTTTTTCTAGTATTGACTTAATTTCTCTATTTGAAGTTTCAACTTATCCACGAGTTTATGGGTGATATGCAGTAGATGTCCTATATATGATGTTGCACTTAGCAAGTAGATTAGCAACTAATCGATCACAAAAATGTGAACCTTTAACATTAATAAGTGCTTTAGGCACTCCAAAAATTGTAAAAATTCTTGATCTAAGGAAATCAACCACTATTTTTGAATCATAGGTTTTAGTAGCCTTTGCTCCTACACAGTTAGACACATAATCTACAACAAGTAAAATATAAATATAACCATTAGATGGTGGAAAAGGTCCCATGAAATCTATACCCCATATACCAAACACTTAAAAAAAATAGAATAGGAAGTAAAGGCATTGATTTATGCGTCCTAAGTTTCCAGTTCATTGTCAATTTGGACAAGATTTTGTATAAAGAAAACAATCATGAAATAGAGTGGGCCAAAAGAATCCGAAATCTAAAATTTTAAAAGCAATTCTACGTGGACCAAAATTCACTCCACATGCATAAGTATGGCAATGAGATATAATTGATCATACTTCTGAATGTGGTTTGCATCTACAAACTATTTGGTCGGTGCAAAACTTCCATAAATAAGGATCATCTCATAAGTAATGTTTAGAATCATTTTTAATTTTATTCTTTTGAGCTCTTGTCAAGTAAGGTGATAACCTATTAGTGGTAAGATAATTTACTATATCAACATACCATGGGCCATCAGTCTTTATACTATACAAATATTCATCTGGATATTCATCCCTTAATGGTATAGGTGGTTCTCCATTTTCTAACTTACTTAAATGATCTGCTACTAGATTTTTGGCTCTTTTCTTATCTTTTATAGTAAGGTCGAATTCTTGTAGAAGTAGTATCCATCTTACTAGTCTTGGTTTAATCGCAATGTTGTATGATCTGAATAAACTATTACTTTTGTTTCTAATAGATACGGTCTAAATATTTCTAAGGCAAACACTACTGCTAAAAGTTCCTTTCAGTAATGGTGTAATATTTGTTGGACTAAATGGAAAGTCCTAGAAGCATAATGTATAACGTGAGATTCTATTCTTACTTTTGACCTAAAACAACTCCAACTGCATAGTTACTTGCATCATACATTATTTCAAAGGGTAACGACCAATCTGGTGATTTAATAATAGGTGTGGTTGTTAAAGAATTCTTTAACTTATCAAATGCTATCTTGCAATCATTGGTAAATTCAAAAGGAACGTTTTTTTGTAAAAAATTGCATAAAGGTTATGTAATATTTGAAATATCTTTTACAAATCTTCTATAAAGTCCAGCATGGCCAATAAATGAACGTATATCTCTCACTGTAGTGGGGTAGGGTAACGTTTTGATTACTTGAATTATTGCTGGATCTACCTTTATTCCTTTATGGGACATTATACGTCCTAATATAAGTCCTCGATCTACCATGAAATGACATTTTCCATAATTTAATACTAAATTTGTTTATGTGCATCCCTTAAGTACTTTAGTTAAATTAACTAAACATTCATCAAAGTAATTACGATAAATAGTAAAGTCATCCATAAAAACTTCAATAAAATTTTCAACATAATCAGAGAAAATATTAACCATACACCTTTGAAAGGTTGCAGGTGAATTACATAGACCAAAATGCATAAGTCTATAAGCAAATGTACCAAAAGGACACGTAAAAGTTATTTTTTCCTGATCTTTTGGGGCTACGGGTAGTTGATGAAATCTCGAATAACCATCTAGACAATAATAATGAATTTGTCCATCTAATCGTCTAACATCTGATCTATAAATAAGAGTGGATAATAGTCCTTCCTAGTTGAGGCATTCAATTTCCTATAATCTATACATACCCTCCAACAGTTTTGGATTCTAGTTGGTACTAATTCTCCATGCTCATTTGTTATTACTATAATTATTGTCTTTTTAGGAACTATTTAGACTGGGATTACCCAATTGCTATCAGCTATTGAAAATATCATTCTTGCATCTAATAATTTTAATATTTCAGCTTTTGCTGCGTCAATCGTAAGCGGATTTAAACTACGTTGAGGTTCTCTAGAAGCTTTTGTGTCAATTTTTAGGTTTATCATATGCATACACGTAGTTGGACTTATTCCTTTGATATCAGCTATGGTCCATCCTATTGCTCCTTTAAATTATTTCAATACATTTATTAATCTAAAATTTTCCAAACTTGTCAGCTTGTTAGAAATTATTACTAATAATTTATCATAGTCCCTTATATAAACATATTTCAAATTATCTGGTAAAGTCTTCAGATCTAATTTTAGGGCTTTAACTATAGAACGTAAAAATTTGAGTGAGATCTAGATAAATATAGGTAGTTATGGTAGTTCATTGTATGATTCCAAAGTACTTATTATCTTTTTTGTTTCCTCGTCTCTATCATCATCTTCTTCTAAATCTTCTATTACCAATTCCAATTTATCTGTTTTATCTTTTCTAAAAGATTTTTCTATTAATGGATTTATCATATCTACTGTGCACATGGAAGAAACATCCATTTGGTATTTCATTGCGTCATATATATTAAAATTTAATGTATCGTTATCTACTTCCATTGTTAATGTTCCATTTAAAACATCAGTTTTTGCTTTTGCTGTTTTCAAAAATCGTCTTCTTAAGATTAGAGAGGTCTTATTATATTTTCTTTCATATCTAAAATATAGAAATATGCTGGGAAGACTAAATCATTAACCCTGACTAGTACGTCTTCTAGTAACCTTACCGATTTAACGGTGGATCTATGTGAAAATTATACCTATACCAGTTTATTCTAAATGTACATCTATCATTTGCAAATAAATGGATAAAGACAACATTTAAGGAGGCTCCCAGATCACATAATGCTTTAGAAATTCCTATATTTTTAATCTTACATTGAATGAATAACATTCCAGTATCAGAACATTTAGGAGGTAATTTCTTTTAAGTTAATGCTGATACATGTTCTCCTAGACTCATCTTTTCATTAGTCTTAATCTTATTAGTGCATAAATCTTTTATAAATATCTGATACTTAGATGCAGTTCGAATGACTTTAAATAGAGGTATATTAACTACTACTTTCTTTAATGTATTTGATATTTATTTTTTTACTGTAATTTCTTAGCATTTCTATTATCTTCCAAACGATGATGGAATGGTGGTTTTATATTAACTGGTTTGTCTTTATTAGGTTCATCACCCTTTTTGTTAGGAATCTTATTACTTGTTACTTCAATTTCTTTCTCTAATTCTACTTCCATTTCGTTTTTAGAGACTAATTGGTCTGGCATTTTAGGTTCATCCATCTGCTTATCACTTCTTAATGTTATGGTTGGTGCTTTTTCATATAGAGTACGATAATGTTAAGATGATAATTTTCCTTGATTTATAAATTCATTCATTTGTGTTGCCATATGACTTAATTGGTTTTTCAACTCGGTCATATCATTTTGTAATATTTGAATTATTTGATATTTTTCTCTTTCTAATTTATTCAACGTTTTTGTTGGGTTTTGGTGTTCATATACAACGGAAATTCAAAACAATTTTTGAAAAACCCTAATAGGATCGAAAATAAGTTCTATTAAAATAGATATATAAAAGTAAACCATCCTTAATCTGTGATTTCTTTCTCTGATTGTTCGATATCCAAGACGTTCAAGCGTGCGTTCTCTATCTGAAGTCCACACATGAACGATGACCACAATTTGGAGTGCTAGCCCCAAGAGAGATAGAAAACATTTCTCTTTCTCTCTCAAAATCCAATTTACTTGAAAAATAGTAAAAATGAAAATCGTATTTTGTTTTAGGGTTTCAACCTCTATTTATATGTGTAGATAAGTTCTCTTAAAAAATCTATTCGTAATATACTATTGTATTTAGGCAATTCAAGCAAATTACACAAACACCCCTATTAATAAGTTATCATATAAAAAATAGTAAGGGCTTTTATGTGATGAATTTTGTCATATAAAATTCATTACACCGGATCAATTAAAATTGCACAAAGCCATTCTTTGTGTGCGGCCCAATAGGTTCATGCGACATTGACATTAAACCAAAACCATTTTGCTACACAAGTCATAAGCGGTCTCTAGCAAAGCATTATAACTACCCAAGTAGCATAAATATCAAAATTGGTACAACCTAATGAATAACATATATCATATCCTTTGGTCGTGCGATATCCTTTGATTAAACATAAGGCATGAAAAGTCACATTTAATGTTCACTCGTCCTAGTCTCAATCTTTAGGTAGACTGAAAACATCCAAATGACAATGATCATATCAATTCACTTGGACTTGGTCATTTAATAGTTTAACATATCAAGGGATCCACTAATATCTCTCTCTATACAAGAGGAAAAATTTATCTTGATTACAAACCTTTACATATTATTCACATGGTAACCAATTACAATCCTTATAATAGTCTGATTAAAGACAACATTTGATTATATCAAATTATCATGCTCCTAATATTAAAGTCTATGGTAATCTCAAGTTAAAGGACTAAATGATATACCTATCATGAGTAACACCTATGACTTAATCCATGTGGTGTTCTCATAGTGGGTCGGTCCAGTACTTTGTTCCCTAACAAGTACTAATGATCTAGATATCCCTATATGCATGATCATCACATGATCATCAATCAAGATTCACACTAGCCTTAATTCATTATAGTTGTCAATATAATAATCGACTAGAGACATTTAGGATATTTCAACAAATACCCATGGATCATACTTTAAGGTAAACATGCAATCATTTATAATAAAACAGCAAATGAAAACCTCAATTATATTAACTTAAATTATAAAATAAACAATGTTTGTAGATTAACCCAGGGCACATGCCCCAACATCTCCCACTTGCATTAGGGCCAGTCATTTATGTATCTAATACCTAATGACCTAACATGACCATCATGTTTCGCTTGTGGAAGAGCCTTTGTCAAAGGATCTGCAACATTTATTTTATAGGAACTCTGCAAATCTTCATGTCTCCCTTCTCAATGATTTCTCTAATGAGATGAAAAAGTAAGTATATATTTGGACCGGTGGTGTGATCTTGGGTCCTTGGCCTGTACTATTGCCATGTTGTTGTCACAATACAAATAAATTGGGTTAGCTATACTCGGAACCACATCGAGTTTAGAGATGAACGTTTTGATCCAAACTGCCTCCTTAGCTGCAATATCCTCTGCTTCTGTTGTAGAATCTGCCACAGTATCTTGCTTTGAAATTTCCCAGCTCACTATGCCTCCATTCAAAGTAAACACATATCCGAAATGCGATCTAAAGTCATCTATATCAGTTTGAAAACTTGCATCTATGTGACCATTTACAACAAGCTCGTCCTCCAAACATCCTTAGCCTAAAAACACTTCTTTAGTCCTTCTCAAATACTTAAGAATGTTATTTCCTGCTATCCAGTGATTCTCACCAGGATCAGACTGATATCTGCTTGCTGCGATCAAAGCATATGATATATCAGGTCGGGTGTATAACATAGCATACATGATAGATTTAATAGCTAATGCATATGGAATCATATTCATACGCTCTCTCTCATCATTAGTCTTCGATATTGAGTCTCGCTGAGACTTATACGATGAGATATTGGTAATGACCCACTTTTAAAGTCTTGCATACTGAACCTATTTAATACCTTGTCAATGTAACCACTCTAACTTAAACCAATTAGCCTTTTCGATCTATCCCTATATATCTTAATCCTAAGGATGTAGGCCGAATCTCTTAAGTCCTTCATTGAGAAACACTTCCCTAACCAAGACTTTACAGCCTGCAAGGTTAGGATGTCATTTCCAATGAGTAATATATCATCAACATATAGTACCAGGAAAATAACCACTCCTACTGACCTTCTTGTATATACAAGGCTCATCTTCATTTTTAATGAAACTAAATTCCTTAATTGCTTCATCAAAATGAAGATTCCAACTCTGAGAAGGTCGCTTTAATCCATAAATAGATCTTTGAAGCTTGCACACCTTCCTAGAATTCTCAGGATGAACAAACCCTTTAGGCTATATCATATACATGTCCACAAGTAACTTTCCATTTAGAAAAACTGTTTTGACATCCATTTGCCATATCTAATAGTCATAATAGGTGGTTATGGAAATTAGAATTCCAATGGATTTAAGCATGGATCAGGAAAAAAAATCTCATCATAATCAACACCTTGAGTCTATCTAAAACCTTTTGGTACTGGCCGTGCTTTATAAGTATGTACATTGCCATCTATGTCAGTTTTCTTCTTGAAAATCCATTTACATCTAATGGTCTTACCACTTCAAGGTAAATCAACCAGATTTCAAACTTGGTTGACATACATGGATTGTATCTAAGAATTCATGGCACTAAGCCATTTATCTACCTCAAGGCTAAACACAGCATCATGATAAGTAATAGGCTCATTTTGATCCATAAGCAACAATTCACTACTATCAGTCATAAGAAATCCAAATCTTTCAAGCTGATGTCTTACCCTATTAGATCTACACGGGCCTTGTGATACCTGTGGAGGTTCAACTAGTTTAAGACTTTGTTGATCTCCCACTAGTGGTTGAGTGTTTATTTATGGTTCTTGAACTTCTTCAAGACTTACTTTATTCTCATTTTTGTCTTTTGAAATAACTTTTTTCCATAAAGACACCATTCCGCGCAACAAATACTTTGTTCTCAGTTGTATTATAAAAGTAGTATCCTTTAGTTTCTTTAGGATAACCAACACATACACACTTGGTAGATTTGGCTGATAACTTTCTTGTGATTTGTCATCGTACAAAAACCTCACAGCCCAAATCATAAGGAATGATAAACTTGGTCTTTTCCCAAACCACATCTTATATAGTATTTTATTAACCACTTTTAAAGGAACACGATTCAGTGTAAAGTTTGATTTCTCCTCTCAAAAACACCATTCCATTGTGGAGTTATTGGAGGAGTTAACTGTGAGATAATCCCACAGTTTCTAAGATAATCATCAAACTCTTAGCTCAAATATTCACCACCTCGATCTGATCGAAATGCTTTAATAGTTTATCAAGTTGATTTTGCACTTCATTCCATGATGTTCGAAACATCTCAAAAGATTCACCTTTATGTTTCATGAGAAACACGTAACCATATCTACTAAAATAATCATTGAAAGTAATGAAGTGCTAATAACCATCTTTAGCCATTGTGTTTATAGGACTTCATACATCAGTATGTATGAGAAACAATAAATCACTTGCCCTATACTTATGTCCATTAAAGGGAATCTTTATCATCTTGCCTAGTAAACAAGATACATATGTTTCATATGTTTCAAAAACAACTGAATCTAAAGTCTATCTTTATGGAGTTTAGAAATGCGTTTCTTATTTATGTGGCCAAGACGACAATGCCAAAGGTAGGTTTGACTCAAATCATTTGAATTGAATCTCTTTGTATTTACATTAAGAATAGGAGTATCTGTGGATCTTTTCATGTTTAGAATATTAAAACCATAACACAAATCAACATTCGTATAGAAAACATCTTTACGAGAAATGGAGCATTTATTATTCGCAATAATGAAATTAAAACCATCTAAATCCAAACATGAAACTGAAATGATGTTTCTGCTAAAGGCAGGGACATAATAACAATTATTTAAAACTAAAACAAGTCCACTGGGTAAAATTAGCTCATATCATCCTATAGCCAAAGCGACAACCTTTGCTCCATTTCCAACTCGTAGGATGACTTCTCATTTCTTTAGCTTTCTACTTTTAGTGAGAGCCTGCTCATTAATACAAATGTGAGATCTACATCAGGTATCCAATACCCAGGAATAACTAATAGACAAATTAACTTCAATAACGTAAATACTTGAAACATTAGTCGAGCTACTCTTATTTTTCTTTAGATCTTTAAGATACAACTTGCAATTTCAGAACCAATGCCCAGGTGCATGGCAGAAATGAAAATTTCCTTCTTTTTCCTTTTCCATTTGGACTGTGAAGTAGAAGTAGCCTTATGCTTGAATTTTTCCACATACTTTGTGACAGTCACAACAGCCTTGACAACTTTAGCCATGCCCCTGGCCTTTTTGTTCACAGCTTTTCATTTCTAAACCATCAACAGGTTAGCAATGAGTTTCTTGACATTCTGCTCAGTAGTTTAAAGCATCAAATGCAACTCTGAGATAGTCTTCTCTAAATGATTCATGTTATTTTTCATCACAAATTGTGAATAACTATCAGGCAATGAATTCAGGATCAAATCTGTAGCCAATTTTTAGCTTATAAGAAATCCAAGTCTATCAAGATGGTCAATATAGCCTTTAATTTTCAGAACATGATGACTAACAGACGCTCCGTCATCTATTTTGAAAGAATGAAGCTTCTTGACTATCTCGAACCTTTCTTGTCCAGCCTACTATTGGAACATTTCCTTCAGCATTGTAGCCATATCGTAAGCTTCCATTCCATGTCATTCTGAAGTTCAGGAACTATGGTTGCCAACATAATGCATGCAACATCTGTAGAATCATTCACATGCTTAATATGCGCATCCTTTAATGCTCTTAAAGCACTAACTGGTGGTTCCTCAAGAATATGATCATCCAAGACATACAACTTGCTTTCATGCTTAAGAACAATTATCAAGTTTCAGAACCAGTCAAGAAATTTTGTCCCAGAAAACTTATCCTTCTCAAGGATGGATCACAACGACAAGGAATTAGTGTGATTTGAAGATGCCATAGATCTAAAACAAAGATTACGCAAAACTTCATTTTAGTATAGAGGAGTAAACTCCCATTAAATTAACAACCCTCCTAAAAATATTATGTTAATTTAAGGGACTAAAATTTATGTTTCACCTAATTCTAAGACAGCTAAGGCATGACACTTTGAATTAGGTTATTTAGATCGGTACCTATTACCAATTACATCATATGTAACTTTTAGTTGTTTTTATGAGATTATGACATCTTATGTCTTAGAATTTTTTATCTCATCTTGTGCCTAAAGCCCAAAACCGTTTTGATAGCCTTATCAAGTCTAACCAGTTCAAACAATAGAGTAACCGTTACTTAACTTGCCTCACTAAGATAACACGATACACTCTGTGGATGCAAACCTATATTGATGTGATCGAAGCCTTGACAAGTGTTTGATAATGGATGGCACTTGACATAATATTTGGAAGAGGGATTTTTATTTGTTTTAGTGATCATAATTTAAACAAGATAAATATCATATATTACAATGCATGTACAATCACTAAAAAAGTTAGTCAATTTTACTAATATTGACTACTATACGAATTTCCTTGCGATACAAATAGTTAAGATTTTTTTAAGAAAACGAATTTCAGTTTCGAAAATTAAAAATCGCCTAAAATTTCTCTATTTATATGTGTAGATAAGCTCTCTTAAAAAACCTATTCATAATACAACTATTGTATTTAGGCAATTCAAGCAAATTACACAAATACCCTTATTAATAAGATATCATAAAAAAAATCGTAAGGGCTTTTATGTCATGAATTTTATCATGTAAAATTCATTACTCTAGACCAATTGAAATTATGCAAAGTCATTCTTTATGTGCAACCCAATAGGTTCATGCTACATTGGTGGTGAACCAAAACCATTTTGGTACCCAAGTTATAAGCTGTCTCTAGCAATGTATTATGACTACCCAAGTAGCATGAATATCAAAATCGATACAACCTAAAGAATAACATATATCACATCTTTTTTTCTTGCAATATCCTTTAATTAAACATAAGGTATGGAAAGTCACTTTTAATGTTCAATCGTACTAGTCTCGATCTTTAGGTAGACTGAAAACATCAAAATGACATTGATCCTATCAATTCACTTGGACTTGGCCATTTAAGAGTTTAACATATCGAGGGATCCACTGATATTTCTCTCTATACGAGAGGACAAATTTTATCTTGAACACACCTTCACATATTATTCATATGGTAACCAATCAAAATCTTTATAATCATTTGGTTAATGACAAAATTTGATTATGTCAAATTACGGTGCTCCCAATATTGAAGTCTGTGACAATCTCAAGTTAAAGGACTAAGTGATATACCTATCATGAGTAACACCAATGACTTAATCCATGTGGTGTTCTCAAAGTGGGTCGGTTCAGTACCTTGTTCCTACCAAGTACTTATAATCGCGATTCGTATCCCTATATGCATGATCATCACATGACCATCAATCAAGATTCACACTAGCTTTAATTTATTATAGTTCCGGGTATATTGACCTACTAGGGACATTTAAGATATTTCAACAAATACCCATGGATCTTATTATACCATAAAATGCAATCACTTATAATAAAACCTCAGATGAAAATCTCAATTTTATTAACTCAAATTATAAGATAAATAAAGTTTGTAGATTGACTAAGGGCGCATGCCCCAACAATTTTATACCTTTGATAACCCTGATTGTAGATATGATTACCTACATTTGGCTATGAGTAATTTGTATAACTATTAAAGTTGTAAGTAGGATCAACAAAACCATCATATTGCTTCATTATAGCATTAGCTTCTTCTATATTGGCTTGTTGTCTTAAAAGACATGCATCATTAGAATGACTTAATTCAGTACAGTAAACACAAGGTTTTACTTTGCTTGATCTATCTTTTAGTAATAACTGAACCATGGCTTTTAGCTCATCTATCTTATCGTGCGGTGTCTTATATTTCTTTCTATTCATTTCACTTAGGTTTTCTTTGATTAATTGACTCTTCTCACCATATTGCTCAGATTGTTTAGCCATTTTCTTTATAGCTTCTTTTGCTAAAGTTGGTGTTTTGTCGAGCAAAGACCCTCCACATACTGTCTGTAGGAATCTTTGTTCTAAGTGATTTAATCCTTCATAAAAATATTGCACTAAAGTTTTTCTGTAAATCCATGCATTGGACATAGTGAAATCAATATTTGATACCTATCCCAAAATTCATTAAAAGTTTCTCCAACTCCATCCTAGCATTACTAATTTTTTTCTATATAAACTAAGTTGTCTTTCTGACCAGTCGGTTATGAAATTTTAAGGCAGGTAAAATAACCAATCTAAAGCTTGGGCTTTTAATACAGAAGGACAAGCTTTTAATTTTACATAATCTATTTCTATATTCTTAGGTTTTAACGTGCTTACTTTGTGTATGAATTCCCTAATAAACTTTTGAACATCTTCATTATCTTCACCATAGAAACACGATAAAAAATTAATGAATCCGAACTTCAATTCGAAGTTCAGAAACTTAGTTGTACAAGTTATACACATAAGTTCATAACCTATGACATTCCTATCAGATTGCCTAAAAGTTAATTCTTTCTCGTCTTCAGCCATATTATATGACTTTCAATAAGAAGGTTTTTAAGAGATTATTTTTAAAATCCCCAGTAACGGCACCAAAAATTGACACATGTCGAGCGAGCACAATAATTTCTTGTATTTTCCAATTATTTGTAGTAGTGGTAAATGAGATATCGTCTCCGCAAAGATTTTTCAAATCTCTTAAGAATTAAGGCTACCCTAAAGTTTTATTGGATTTAACTTGATTTAATTTGACTAATCTAATTAAATGGGAATTAAACACTATCAATTTAAAAATAAAAATAAAAAATTAATTAAAGTAATTAAACTATAAAAAATTTAAATTCAATAAAGTAATCTAATGCAATTCAAACAAACAATCAAACAAATCAATAAATCAATATAAATGAAATATCTAAACAAACATCTAAATAAACCCCCACTAAACAATATAATATACTTGGATTGCATTTAAGCACTAGGACATAACATTATTTCATAACATAGTTATAATCATAACACATGGAATCTTGGAATCATTAAATCCTAATTCATAATAGGTTGATAGCCTTAAGCCAGCAACCGATTTTCCTAAATTCAATAGAAAAACCATATTCTTATCATTGTAAATCTACCTATTGGATAAAACGCAATAACATAGAAACATGATAGCATTAACACTCAATAAAAATTATGCCAAATCTAAATCAAATATAAATCAAAATATGCTAATTAATAAATAACTTAGAACACAATCACCTAGAACATCCCCTCGGAAAAAGCCCTATAGATTAATCCTCGTTAGTACTTCTATAATTGTTGTCAATAATCATAGACATAGATTTAGATACCTAATATTAAGGAACATATTGGACAATATACACTCAATACAAAGAATCATTAGTTTTAATACGCAAAAATAATTTATTAAATCTGTGATTGATGTGTATACATAGATTTAAAGCATTAAATATTTAATTCCTTAATTATAACTATATAACAACCCAAAGTATATACATGTCTAGGATTCGTTTAGATTAAAAAACTACTTACTCATGCTAAAAATAATTAACACAATAATAAAATTAAAAGACATAAATAAATAAATAAATAAATAAATAACTCTTACGCAAATCAAAGCTCCAATGTAGCTTCAAACATAGACTGAATAAAACAAAACTAATAAGTACAAAAGGTTGAAAAAAAGAGTAATTTCGAAGCCCAAAGTTCCTATTTATAGTTTTCGTAAGTGTATTAATCATAGATACATACAAATTCCTTGTTCTTATTTAAAAAACTCGTCACCAACCTCAGCGATTTGTTAGTGAATCATTTTATACACAAATCGCTGAGTTAATCACTCGATTTAGCTCTTTGTACTCCACTGATTCAGCTGGTGATTTCTAGTGCATTTTCCAATTCGCTGATGATTCGCTGACACTTCTCTGATACTCCTTCAGGTGGCGATTTTCAGTTTAAATTCAAACCATTGGCTAATCACTGGACTTTTTCGCCAGTTGGCTATTTTGTTTTCTTCCTATTTTTCTTCCATTTCTTTCATTTCTATTAAATCTTAAAATCATAACAACAAGAGAATACCTAGAGTAATATCATCATTTATATCTAAAATCAACCTAAATTACACTATAAAATATGTCTAATTATTGACTTGTCACTAAATATATAAATATGCAATGTTAATAATAAGTAAATGAAATGCACTACCATTCTTTCCTCTTTTACTACTACAAAAATAAAAATTTTACGATCATACATGCAATATTTATCCTTAATTCATCCTTTCTTACCACTATCCATAGTGTTAATGTCCCCAAACTTAAACCAAACCTTACCCTCAAGGTTTGAAAATAAGTTTGAAGTATAAAACACTAAATACATAAAACATATATAATATAATATGATAATTGCATAATAATAAACATATAAATGCATAAAAATAAAGCTTAACTAACTATTAAAGTGTTAAATATCCAAAATTAAAATACTAGTATTGAATCTCTCATCTCTCTAAGATCTAGATAAATCCTAAGACTTTGACTCTAGGACTGCAAGAAATCCTAAGACTCTGACTCTAGGACTACACATCATCATCAGCTCCAACAAAAAATGGTATTAAAAGACGCTCTACTCTTTTGTTGTGCAATACTTCATGATCAAACACATAGTTTAGTGCCTTTGGAAATGTTATAGACCTGTCAGTAGGTCTCCTTCCTCTACTCCTCTAATATCTCGTTACATCCCTCTAATGATCTGCAAACAACATAAAATTCCTCTGTCCATTTAGTATATCCTGAATCATTGTCTACCTATCTTGCTCATATCTCAACGTAGCTTGCCTATACTGTACTCTATCCTCTCTATGTTGCCTTCTTATTTTAGCTATCCACAACTTTTGCTGTTGTGGAGTCAAATCCTCTTGTAGTGGTATTGGTGCTTGTTGTTGAGGTGGTGGTGGTGGGAAAACTTCAGGACCATCCAAGTCCTGCTCTCCTATCTAAGGGTTTACAAAGTGGTAGCCTTCAGCAAATTCATGATGGTTATCATCTTCCTCTCTATATCCTTCATTCCTCATCTCTTCAACAAACTCCGCTGCTGCTGCTTGATCAACAGCTTCCTTGGCTAATATCTCAACATTAAGTCTATTCATCTATGCCATCTCTCTCCCATCTTCAGATTCCTTTTATTCATTAAATGGCACTAATATCCCTCTGACCCTTATTGGATCTCTTTTTTGTCAACTTGGCATTGGTATAGAATTCATATAGAACCTCACCCACTCCATTAAATTCATTCTCCCTATAGTCTTACGTGAGTTGTTTCCATCCCCATTGCTTGATAAAATTGTTAACTCTCTCATTAAACTTGGTTGGGAGTTTGATTCCTCTTTCACAAGTAAACTCCTTATTCTATATAGCTTCATTTCTCCCTTTGGCGTCCTTGCTAATATAAAACCTTGATTAAAATAACATTGAGGCATTATCATCCCTAGCCCCAGAAGTAGATGCCACATGATCATTTGCTCGAGCTTGTTTCCTTGTTCTTGCCATTTCAAAAGCTTTGCAACAACATAACAACAATGATGGGCTTCTTTAAAAATCAAAAGTTCATTCACACACCACAATATTTGTTAGGACTCACATTAACTTATAATAATCCACATTATGCTCTAAACACACACAACTTCAAATTCCTATCCAAAAACCTAAATATCCATAATCCATTATATTTCATCTCTAATATCAAAATTCAAAACATAACCAATGAAATTGAAATCTTACCTCAATGTCGAACTACTTTTCAGTGTAGAATACTTCTTCAAGCTTCTATCAATCAAAGCACTCTCACTTTGCTCACAAAGTTCTTCGTATTGCTCTCTTGGTTCACTTTTCAAATCAATGCCCTAACTTTCCAACTTGTGCAAAATAACAATGAGACTTCACTCTTCACTCTTAATTACTAGAAACACTTCTTTCTCACTTAAAATCACTCAAAAATATGGTTCTATAGGGGTTTATGCTCGGTTGGTAAGGTTTAGAATAGGTTTGAAGTGTGTTGAAATCGGTTAAACAATGGTTTAAAATCCCGTCCCGAGGTCGACGCTGCTAGTTATAACATCACGACATCAACACCCTTGAGACTTAGTCTCTGCTTCCATCTTGATGTCGTCTCGATGCTGTTTGTGTAATCTCACAGCGTTGAGACTACGTCGGCTTGGCCTTATATAAAAACTCACATTATTTACTTACCTCCTTGTTGGCGTTGTTTAACAAAAATGGCATCATGATTGTGTGATTGCCTTATTTAATAAAATCTTAAAAAAAATTACTCGTGTTTCATCACTTTTCCTATCCAATACTATTCTAACTGCTTGGTTCTCATGTAAATATGCTAAATATGTTGAAACTTCACCATTCTGATGAAAAATCACTTAACAAATGGTTCTTCCTACAAATTTGCATAAAAATTCATCAAAGTTAGACAAATACTACTAGAACGTTTGGATTGCTATACTTACTACTTAAAAGTAAAAACTAAATTAAAACTAAATTTAAAAACCCTTGGGTTGCCTCCCAGTAGTGCTGCAGTTAATGTCCTTAGCCTGACGCCTGCACCACGGCTCTCAAATGATCACCGTAATGCACAATGGTTACTTCAATGATGTATCCTTGCAACGTTCCTTATATCTTATAATCCTTTTCTGGCATGCTACCTTATCCTTCATAGTCTTTATATAATTTGGCACAACTTAACTTGTCTTTTCAAAATGGATCATCTTTATAATCTTCTCATATGTCTCCGTAATGATCCCAAGTTTCTCACCATTCCACTAATCTTGAAATTCTTGTTGAAATTGTTTCATTGATACAACAAAATTGATTATTCCTTGCATAAATTTTGTACTTTGTGATCTTAAGTTTTCACTTCTTTCGTCTTTCATTATTATTTTAAACTTCTCTAGATCAACACTACTATCATGTTGTATAATATCCTCGATATGAATCTCTTCTCTAACATGGTCAAGTGAATCAAAGTACTCTGAAGTATCTATAATGTTGCACTCTTCTTGATTTGGCTTCTATACTTCTTCCTATGCTTCATGACATGTTTCTTCGCTTACTAACATCTCCTAAACTTGGTTCTCCTTAGACTCAACCACAACCTCTTGTCCTGAATTTATGAATGTTACACAATTTCTTCTAAATTCTTTTCCAAATTCAAGAATGCTTGATCATCTTCTTCCTCCTTTATATTAAATGATTGCGTAGAAATCTCTAATCTTTCCTCATACTTATTGAGATCTTACTCGCACTGTGCAACCATTTATCATACTATTTCCTTTAAAGATGTAAGAGACAATTGTCCATCTATCTCTTGATCTTGTCATGATTACCAGTTGTCCTAAGAACTCCATGATGGTTGATAGATATTTTGAATGTGAAGCTTGTAAAAGCTTTGATAATTATGCCATGACTCTTTACCTTGTATTTAGTTGCAATACTCTTGACTTTCCTAAAAGTCTTATAAATCCATACAGGTTATAATATGGTTGTTTATATCCCATCCATGCCAAACCACTCGCGATTGGTTGTGCTTGGTATGTAGTATTGTCTTGAACACCTTAATTTTTATAAACCAACCTAGAGGTTTTATCAAGAATTTCACTCTTTGATTCCTTAACATGATAGCTATACATTCTTTACATCCCTAAAACACTAAATACCAAAGAAAGTAGATCAAGTGCTGTAGGGTCAATGAACTTAAAACTAAAATTAAAAATTATAGTAAATTAAAAACTTTTAACAACTTGGTGAACTAAACTATTTGTGCCTACCTATCTCAGTAATGATACCAAAACTTGATCGTAACCACACGTATGACGGTTCAATTATAGTAATAATGTAATCAACAAAAGTTGATTATGGATATCATTCCTCTAGAAAAGGTGTGTATGAACACAAGTATTTAGTCAAGTTTACTATATTGTTAAAAATGTCTTTTTTTGTTTGATTTAAATTAAAACTACTATATCCTATAAAAACAATGTAAATCAAGTTATATTCTTATATTGATAAACATATTTTTCTGTTAAGTACCAAATCTTTAGACTCATAAACAATTAAGTTTACTATCCGTGTCTCCCTAATCAACAACAACTATCTATCGATGTTATATATTTTATAGTTGTTTTGTTCATACTCGACTTAAAAGCTCCAAGGCCATAGTAGCTCCTAAAACCCTAATCAACAAACATGTAATCAAGACGTTCATAGTATTAAGCATAGAATCAAACAAAAACTCTAATCATTGCACATCTAAAATATAATAATCGATTCATAACTTTGCATAGTATTCATACCATAAGATCCATTGATCCCTAAGATAAATAGGCTACTCACTCATCATTGAAATCAACATCATACAATTCATAAACATCATTGAAATCATAGATTAAATTAAATAATATCTTTTATTAAATCAATGTGATTTTGGGTTTTGGGGTTCATAAGTAGCAAAAAATTCAAAACAATTTTTGAAAAATCCCAACAGGATTAAAAATAGGTTCCATTAAAATAGATCTATAAAAGTAAACTATACCTTAATTCGTGATTTTCTTCCTTGATTGTTCAATTTCCAAGACGTTCAAGTGCTTGTCCTCTATAAAAAATCCATACACGAATGGTGACCACAATTTGAAGTGTTAGCCCTAAGAGAGATAGATCGCAGTGACAAGGGAATAGTGTGATTTGATGAGGCAATTGATTTATAATTAAGATTACGCAATAGTTCAATGTAATAACCCTCCAAAAAAACATTATGTTAATTTAAGGGACTAAGATCTATGTTTCACGTAATTCCAAGACAACTAAGGCATGACACTTTGAGTTAAATTATTTAGGTAGGTACCTATTACCAACTACATCATATGTAACTTTCAGTTGTTTTTATGAGATTATGACTTCTTATGTCTTAACATGTTTTATCTCATCTTGTGTCTAAATCCCAAAATTGTTTTGAAAGCTTTATCAAGTCTAACCATTTCAAACAATAGAGTAATCGTTACTTAACTTGCCTCACCAAGATAACACAACACACTTTACGGAGGTAAACCCATATTGATGTGATTGAATTCTTGACAAGTTTGAGAATGGATAACACTTGACTTAAAATTTGGAAAAAGGATTTTTATTTGTTTTAGTGATCATAATTTTAACATGATAAATATCATATATTACGATGCATACAAAATCACTAAACAAGTTAGGAGATTTTACTAATATTAATTATTATACGAATTACCTTACGCTATGAACAGTTAGCGGCGGTCCCGCTGGCTAGTCAGCGGATGAGGGTACATGGGGCAGCGCCCCCATTTTTGTAGACAACGAATTCTAATTTCGAAAATTGAAAATCACCTAAAATTTTTCATTATTTTAGTCAATCCAATTGACCAAAACCGCCCCTTATTTTAATTCTGAAAAATGTTAATTAAAACATTTTTAATTAACTCAGCCCTACCTCTAACTTAATATTTTATCCTAATGCATTTAGAATTTAAGATACTTCGAACCCTTATCCCTTACAAATTTGTTATATATATCTCACGTATCTTATAGGATTTGTAATTCTTATCTGATTAAAAGTTTATCTCATATCTTATAGAAATATACTAAGAGATAACCACAATGAGATATATGATAAAAACCAATTCGATTCTTATTCATACAAAACGAGCAATTGAATCAAGAAATAAAATATTAATCATGCATTCAACACCAGAATCACATTAAATTAATCATATTAACTTAATCATGTTTTCTATCATGGAGACATACATAATTATTGAATAAGAAACGAACTATGTATTCAACACCAGAGTCACATTAACTTAAACATGACTTCTACCATGAACATATAAAATCTGCATTGTTCAATACTAAAAACATATGTTAATCAAAATATTCTAAACATGAATTCTATCATTGAATCAAATCATGCGTATGTATCAAATACGTGAATTAAAAACATGCTTTAAAACAAATTCTTGATAACAATTATCACATAACCTTTATGTACATCATATATACATTAATCAAGATCATGTTTTCATACATATATCATATATACATTGGCGGAAACATGCAAACATTTAATAGAATCAAGCCTAAGGCTCCGATACCACTGTTGGGTTTTGGGGTTCATATGAAGCGAAAAATTCAAAATAATTTTTGAAAACCCCAACATGATCGAAAAATAAGTTTCACTAAACTTGATCTACGAAAGTAAACCATACCTTAATCCATGATTTATTTCTCTGATTGTTCAATCTCCAAGATATTCAAGCGTGCATCCTCTATCGAAAATCCACACACGAACGATGACCACAATTTGGAGTGCTATCCCTAAGAGAGATAGAAAACGTTTTTCTTTCTCCCCTAAAATCAACATAACTCGAAAATAGCAAAAAACAAAAATCTTATATCGTTTAAGGGTTTCAAACTATATTTATATGTGTAGATTAACTAACTTAAAAGACCTATTCGTAATACTATTATCGTATTTAAGAAATTCAAGCAAATTACACATATGCCCTTATTAATAAGTTATCATATCACAAATCAGAAGGGTTTTTATGTCATAAATTTTATCATATAAAATTCGTTACTTTGGAACAATTGAAATTGTGTAATGTCATTCTTTGTGTGCGACCCAATAGGTTCATACGACCATTTTGGTACATAAGTCATAAGCGGTGTCTAGTAAGGCATTATGACTACCCAAGTAGCATGAATATCAAAATCGATACAACCTAACGAATAAAGTATATCATATCCTTTGGTCATGCGATATCCTTTTATTAAACATAAGGCATGAAAAGTCACCCTTAATTCTGAATCGTACTAGTCTCGATCTTTAGGTAGATTGAAAACATCCAAGTGACATTGATCATATCAATTCACTTGAATTTTGCTATTTAACAGCTAACATATTGAAGGATCCACTGGTATTTCTCTATTATACGAGAGGGACAAATTCTATCTTGATTACACACGTTCAGTCATGGCCCACATTTTTAATCAAGTTTTTAATCTTTAATCAGGATCACCAACCCGTGACATAGGACCGACATCATGATACACATACTAACCGAAGTACGTGGTCGAGGTATATTGTATATTTATGTGATGATTTCTTAGTGTATCATATGTGTGTAGACTACTTAGTCACATCTACTTATTATTTATAGGTGTCGATACATGAGTGAGGGTATGCCTCGAGATGCTGACAGTCATGAGATCGAGTAGAAAGTGATATGGTAATCTAACATTAAGTTAATGTGGCTTAATTAGTTGAATTTGATGTGGCTATAGTTGATTTATATCAAATGTGCCTAAGTTAGCTAAGCAAAACATTAGCCATTTGATGTTCCTCAAGATACGTTTAGACACCTCAAATGACTAATGGAGTTACAAATGGTATTATTAATAATGAGTAAGTGGAGAGTTAGTAGAATGTGAATCAAAATGAAAGCTATTAGATTTGTATCAAGATGTGTGTGCACATTAAGATGAATGGCTATAATTAAATCTTATCTATATATATAAGATGGAGGTGGAGATCTCATGCAATTCATTTGATTTTCACGAGGAGAAGAAGTTCTAGAGAAGGAAGATTTAGAGAAAGAAGATCAGCAAGCTATGGAGAAATTCTAGTTAAATTGGATGGTGATGATCAAGCTAAGGAACTCACACCATGAGATAAGCTATTCTACACAAAGTTTGGGTAAATTTAGAGGCGTTAGTTCAGTTCTAATTTTTATGTGATTTCAGAGGGCAAATGAAATAATTTTTTAAATTGTTTTACATATTTGGATTCCTTGCAAAAAATAATTAAATTTGCTATGAAGAAGTTTGGAATTCAGAATTAAATTAACTAAGTTATGATCAATCAAAGTGTTAGGTGTATTCTTGAGTTTAATAAAAAAAATGCATGCCTCAATTTTATGAGTATAAGGTTTTGAATTAGGAGGTTGTGATCAAAATGAATTTGGAAACCTTTTTCACTGATTTTATGAGCTAAATGAAGCATCAAGTGAGTCCTTAAACCTTGATTTTTGAAATTCAAGGTTGTTAGTATAACAATTGATTTTTTTTTTATGAAACTGGATTTGTTAAATTCTGGTTTGAAGATATGATTAATTTTAAAAACCAGTTGTATTTTTGAATTCCTCATATCAAGCTGATAATCAAGCTATTAAGAAGTTCCAAATTTGGATTTAAAACCAAAAAGTTACAAATTTTTGATGTTTTATGTATTTTCACTAAATTTTCTCAAAACAAACTTAACCTATCAAGCCTAGCCTAAAACCCAAACTAAGGACCTAAACACACTCTAATACATTCTAAATTATACCAGGAGCCTAGGGAATAGTTTCGAGAGTCCGGGCATAATTTTAAGGGTGTCGGGAGGGCAGATATGCTAGGGAATACATTGCGTGACTTGTATGTAATCTTGTCGAGGTTTTTGTTTACATTTCATCCAATTATGCTCTGTTTTAAAGTCTATTTGACTATGAAATGCCTTAAAATCTAATATCATGAACTTGTTTCATATTCTACTTATTATATGGTTGTTTTTATCATGACGTCATTTGCTTATGGATTCATTGACTTTATTCTCGTGTTCTATGTCTTTCTTACACTCTTGATGAAAGTGTGATCGAGAGTAGCATGCTATTAGGATTAGATTAATGAAATTGGAGTGACATGGACTTGTATTATATGGTTGTTGACTTTGAAGCATATTGCCTTTTTTTGAAATCCTTAGTGCAAGTCTTTCTTGATATTATAAATTAGTGATAGAATTTAGGATCCATTGCATGATATGGGATGTGCGACACATGGGGTTGTCGCCACTCACCACTACACTTGCGCATCATACATGTCAACGAGAGTCGGGGTAGTCGACAATAATATATAAACGAGTGATTATGGAGGTGTAAAGCTCAGCTCTGACCTTCTGTATAGGTATAGAACATAACTATACCCCGAGATAGTGGAATAAAAGCCAATGTGATAAGGCTCACGGCCGACCAGACCTAGATCATTACTATTTAGCATGTGTCAGTCTCATTTTTTTAACACTGGTATTTTCAAGCATATTTCCATTTTAGTATTTCTTCACTATATTTATGCTTTTACCGGTCGATTATGTTTGGAAATGTACATAAGAATCTTCAAGAGTTATTATATTACATATTGTATTCACCATCTTTTTTATGACGATGGGTGTAGATCTATCGAGTAGCAGGCCAGGTAAGGAGAAGATTGGTGACTATCTCTAAGCATTGAACGATCTTCTTCTTCCTATCTTGTAGGTCTTAACTTTTGATGTATTATCTACTTTATGTCTTTAGTGTACTTTTTGGGATGTTTATATTGGGTCGAGCATAAAATTCCCCGACTTGAGAGTTGAATATCACACTGTTTCTTATCTTTTGATGTTTATATGTATGAAATGTTATTTTTTGGTTTCAACACTTTAGGATTCATTCAAATTGCTTCCACATAACTATTAAGACTTTCGCTAATCATATGAAAACTATAAAAAGTTTTAATTAAGTTTAAAATTTAGAATAATGATGAATTGAGAAATACTTATCCTGAATACGAATAATGAGGTTAATAAGACAAAAGGATGACTAACACGTTGTTGGGTGCTACGTGGTTGAGATTAGGGCTTAATGATGGGATTAGGTCGAGTGGTGCCTTATTTTAAAGAATGGGCCATCATAGTTGGTGTCAGAGCCAACTTTTCTAATATGCAACAAATAAATTTGAATAAAACACAAATTTTAGATTTGGAAACCAGACGATCCTTGTTTAGAAACCATTAGTTGGGAAGTGAGTGAAAGTGAGCTAGGAATTTTTATATGTACATGTTAGTTTATATATGTATATATGCATGTTATCCACGTAGTAGCTGGTGTCGCGAATGTTGTCAACTTACAGAGCACGATGGTAGATCGATACAAAATCGGAGATTTTTGCATCTCCGGTGGTATAAACTATTCTGCTTATGATAGTATTAGATACATAGACAGTTGATACATCGTCTCCCACTCCTATATTTTCCAGTACATCAGTAGAGGTTCAGTTGGTGAAGAATTTCATCAGACTGAAACTAGTTTACTTTAATGGACAACGAGACTTTGAGATGGTAGAGAACTGGATATTGTTTTAAGATAAGCTTTATAGACTTTTGAGGATTGATGATAGACTTCAGTCTGAGATTTCATAGTATAAACTATAGATAGACGCTGATGTTTGGTGGCGCGCTACGATAGCTACTCACGGAGATTTTGAGAACTGGGAGGCCTTCAAGAAGAAGTTTTATCAACAACACTTCTCACATGCGATTATGAAGAGGTTGAGGAAAAAATTTATGAACCTAAGACAAGGAGCAGAGGAGTCAGTGATGAGCTACTAAAACAAATATGGTTATCTGAGGTAGTTTGTTAGGGACTTAAAAAGAGAGGATTTTATGGATGCATATCACTTTGGTGACAAAATGAGGCCCGAAATTGGGTATCATGTGATCAGTTCAAGTGTCAGGACCTTGGGTGAGATATATGAGCTTGCACTTTCTCACGAGACATTATTTGAGCAGAGTTGTAGATGGGACACAGTTGGGACCAGCGTTGTCATCTGATCAGGTTAAGAGTTTAAGAGGAGGATACAAAGGGAAAAGGGATCGAGGAGATGGGAAAGAGGTTCTCAGGGATTGGGGCAACCACATCGGCTGTACCTTACGCATCATATCCTACTCCACTATAGAGTATAGTGGGTAAACCTCCCTTGCCACCACCAGCCAGACCTATGTTACTAGCTTCTACTTTACCAACACTTTCAACACCACCAGTGCCACGACAACAGCACCAGGGTGGTAAAGACTGAGGTAGAAGTAGAGGTAAAGGTTGAGATGGTTCCTAACATGGAAAAGATGGGCGAAGACCCAGGATTAGGCACAGGGTCAGCGCAGGGCGATTACTTTTTATAGAAGTAGTTAGGTTGGGCACATGTTGAGATATTGTCCATAGGTGGCAGAAGTATTTCCACAGTAGAGTCAGGAGTTGTACAAATGATATCACAACCAGATGCTGATGCCAATCGAGGTCTTATTGATTGTACGATTTCTATTTGTGGTAGAGATTTACATGTTTTGTTTGATTCGGGCTCTACAGTATCTTTCATTTCTGGTCGCATGATAGGCTTTCTAAGGTTGACATCGGTTAAACTTAGTGTACAATTTATTTTGAGTATCACAGCCGCAGTAAGGTTTACCTTAATTGTCTTATTGAGGGATGTTCAGTAGATATAAGCGGGGTAGATTTACCTATAGACTTTAGAGTGCTCCAGTTTATAGATTTTTGACACGTTGTTAGGGATGAATTGGTTAGCAGCGTTTCACGCTCATATCGATTGTATCAACAAGATAGTGATATTTGAGACCCCAATGCGTTCGATGTTCACATATAATGGTAGTACACTGAGAGCCAAGAGCACGAGAGGCTGACTTGCGACTTGTGTGAAGATGGCGGAATTAGTAGCATTATATATAGTGGCAGAAAGTCAGGGACCCAGACTTGAGGAGATTTTGATTGTTTGTGCGTTTCCAGATTTCTCTTCGGAGGATCTACCAGGATTATTCATCATTGAATTGGTATCGGGTACCAAAACGATTTCTATACCACCTTACCGCATGGCTCCGAAGGAGTTGGAGGAGTTGAAGGCTCAGCTTTAGGACTTGGGACATAAGGGATTCATCACACCCTCTATGTCGCAATAGGGAGCACACATCCTTTTTTTGTAATAAGAAGGATCGTAGTTTGAGACTATGTATCGATTATAGATAGTTGAATAAGGTCACAATCAGGAATAAGTATCAATTGCCATGGATTGACGACTTATTTGATTAGCTGAGAGGAGCACAATATTTCTCCAAGATATACTTAAGATCAGGGTATCATCAAATTAGGATCAAGGATGATGATAGGTCTAAGATATCATTTCGAACGAGATATGGACAATCTCAGTTTACGATCATGCCATTTAGGCTGACCAATGCCCCCATAGTGTTAATGGATTTGATGCATTGGGTTATTAGACCGTTTCTTGACCACTTCATGATAGTATTCATCGACGAGTATTGATATATTTGAGGACACGAGAGGATTACGAGCTGATCCTCAGGGAGACTTTACAGGCTTTAAGGGAGCACTAAATTTTTGCTAAGTTTAGCAAGTGTGAATTTTGGCTCTCGAAGGTTCAGTTTTTAGGTCATGTTGTTGGGGCGGTATGGATTAATGGATCCATCCAAGATTCAGGCTATCATGGATTGGCCGGTACCGACATCAGTGACAAAAATTAGGAGCTTTCTGGTTTTGTCAAGGTATTACCGCCAGTTTGTTAAGAATTTCTCAAAGTGGACAGAGGCATGTGAGCAGGCATTTGATGAGTTAAAGATATTCTTGACTATTGCGCTAGTATTGGTATTATCAGAGACTAGAAAATGATTTTTGGTAAAAACATATGCTTTTCATACATGTTTAGGCTATGTATTGATGTAAGACAGAGATACAAGGGCTTATGCCTCCAGATAGCTGAAGATACATGAGAAGAATTATCCCACGCGTGATTCAGAGTTGGTGGTGATGGTGTAGCTCTGAATATATGGAGACATCATTTGTATGGAGAGAAATTCACACTCTACACTGATCATAGGAGTCTGAAGTATCTCTTTACACAGAAAGAGCTGAACATGAGAGAACGCAGATGGTTGGGGTTTTCGAAGGATTATGACTTTCTCTGGAGTATCACTCGGGAGACTGACTAGAGATATTGAGATTGTCAAATGTCATATGATGCATGAGTATGGATTACTCGAAACAACGGGGACAACGAGTCAGTTAGATGTTCCTATCGATACCTAATTTATGATTTGTGTATAGATGAGATTAAAGATTATGTTTACACATAGAGTGTTTGAGGATCAAAGGAACAACAAGTTATACTCGAGATTTAGTGAGTTGGCGCAGAGAACAAAGTGTATAGATTGGGTAGAGACTACAAATCAGTGTCTAAGATACAGGGAAGATTGTGGATACTAGAGGTACCGGAGCTAAGAGATGAGATTCTTCAAGATTTGCACCATTCTCATTTCACCGTTCTTCTAGACAGGACCAAGATGTATCACAACATGCAGAGCCTTTTTGGTGGCTTGGGAAGAAGGCGAATGTATCTAAGTCATCAGGAATTATAGGATCTTTTAGAAGGTGAAAGCTGAGCATCGCAGACCTGTAGAGTTATTACGACATCTTCCCATTCCACGTTGGAAGTGGGAAAACATCTCTATGAATCTTGTTAGTAGACTATTGAGGACTGTCAGGAGACATGATTCAATATGGGTGATAGTTGACAAACTGACAAAATATGATCATTTCTTGCTAGTAGCAGCGTACTACACATTTGATCAACTGAGTACTATTTGAGAGAGAGATTATTAGGCTGCATGGGGTACTATTGATGATCATGTCAGATAGAGATGCTACGTATATATCCAGGATATGGCGGAGTATGCATGAGTACTATGTTGTGCACCTACAGTTCAATATAACTTTTCATCTTCAAACTAATGGGCAGACTGGGTGCTTCATCCAGGTCCTTGAGGACATGCTTCGAGTTTATGTATTAGAGTTTGGCGAATTTTAAGAGGAGTACCTACCATTGTGTAAGTTTACTTACAACAATAGTTATAAGACCAGTATTGAGATGGCGCCATTTGAGGCTTTATATGGCAGACCGTGTCGCTTTCCATCGTGTTGGGCTGAACCAAAGGACCGACAGATTATGGGGCTTGAGATTATTGTTGACCACATAAATATGGTCAAACTGATCCGTCAGATACTTAAGGGTGCCCAGGAGAGACAGAAGAAGTATGCAGACAATTATCGCGGTGATCTCACGTACATTGAGGGAGCCTTTGTCTATTTAATGGTTTCCCCTTAGAAGGGTCTTCAGAGATTTTGGGTGAAAAACAAGCTTGCATCGAGATTCATCGGGTCTTTCAAGATTAAGAAACGGATAGCAAAAGTTGCAAATGATCTTGAGCTGCCTCCACAGATGTCAGCGATTCATCCGATTTTCCATATATCGATGCTATGACTAGCTGAGTTGAGGGTATGAGTATGACCAATAGTTGACTTTCGTCAGATCGACCTGAGTGAGGATATTACTAATGAGGAGCAGCCTATCTATATTTTTGATCGAATGGTACAAAAATTGAGGATCAAGTCCGTCCTGAAAGTACTCGTCAAGTGGTAGTTCCATGACGACACGGAACTCACTTGGGAACGCGAATACTATATGATGGACAGATTCCCATACATTTTTGAATACGTTCTAAATCCTAACTTGAATTTTAATTTCGAGGATGAAATTCCCATTAGTTTTGAATATTTTTCACGGCCCAAATTTCTAATCATGTTTGAAACCTTAATCAGGATCACCAACTCGTGACATGGGACCCACATCGTGATACGAACACTAACTGAGGCACGTGGCCGAGGTATATTTTATATTTTTGTGATGATTTTCTAGTGTATCATATATATGTGACTACTAAGTCACCTCTACTTATTATTTATAGGAGTCGACACGTGAGAGGGGATATGCCTCGAGACGTGTGCAGTCGTGGGATCAGGTAAAGAGTGATATGGTAAGCTAACATTAAGTTAATATAGCTTAATTAGTTGAATTTGATGTGACTATAATTGATTTATATTAAATGTAGCCTAAGGTAGCTAAATAAAATATTAGCCATTTGATGTTCATCGAGATACGTTTAAACACCTGAATAGACTAATTGAGTCATAAATGGTGTTATTAAAGATGAGTTAGTGGAATGTGATTCAAAGTGAAAGCCATTAGATTAGTCTCGAGATGCGTGAACACATTAAGATCAATGGTTATAATTAAACCTTATCTATATATATAAGGATATAGGTGGAGATCTTACACAATTCATTAAATCTTCAAGAAGAGAAGAAGCTCTGGAAAAAGAGGATCCGGAGAAAGAAGATCAGCAAGCTATGAATAGATTCTAGTGAAATTGGAAGGTGGTGATCAAGCTAAGGAGCTCACACCATTAGGTAAGCTAATCTACATAAAGCTTTGGTAAAATTAGAGGTGTTAGTTCATTTCTAATATTTGTGTGATTTCAGAGGGTAAATGAAATAATCTTCAAAATTGCTTTACATATTTGGATTCCTTGCAAAAAACCCATTAAGTTTGCTATAAAGAAGTTTAGAATTCGAAGTTAAATTGACTAAGTTATGATCAAGCAAAGTGTTAGGTGTGTTATTGAGTTTAATAAAAAAAATGCATGCCTTAATTTTATGTGCATAAGGTCTTGAATTAGGAGGTTATGATCAAAATGAATTTGAAAACCTTTTTCAATGATTTTATGAGCTAAATAAAACATCAAGTGAGTCTTTGAACCTCTATTTTTGAAATTCAAGGTTATTGGTAAAATATTTGATATTTTTTTAGTCATGAAATAGATTTTGTCAAATTCTGGTTTGAAGATGTGTTTGATTTCAAAAACCAATTGTATTTTTGAATTTCTCGTTTCGAGCTGATAATCAAGCTATTAAGAAGTTCCCAATTTGGATTCAAAACCAAAAAAGTTAAGAATTTTTGAAGTTTTATGTATTTTCACTAAATTTTCTCAAAACACACTTAACATATATAGCCTAGCCGAAAACCCTAAATAAGGACCTAAACACACTCTATTACATATTAAATTATACCAGGAGCCTATGAAAAGTTTCGGTAGTCTAGGTATGTATTTTGGGGTGTCAAGAGGCCGTTTAAGCTTGGGAATACATCGCGTGATTTGTAAGTAATCTTGTCAAGGTTCTTGTTTACATTTTATTCCAATTATGCTTTGGTTTACAATCTATTTGACTATGAAATGCTTGGAAATCTGATATCATGAACTTGTTTCATATTTTACTCATTATATGGGTGTTTTTTATCATGATATATTTGCTTATGGACTCATTGACTCTATTCTCTTGTTTTATGTCTTTCTTACAATCTTGATGAAAGTGTGATCAAGAATAGCATGCTATTAGGATTAGTAATGAAATCGAATTGTATATGGACTTGTATTCTATGTTTGTTGGCTTTGAAGCATATTGCCTCAGCTTGAAATACTTACTCCGAGTCTTTCTTGATATTATAAATTAGTGATAGAATCTAGGTTCCATTACATAATATGGGATGTGCGGCACATGAGGTTACTGGACTATCAGGGTTGTCGGTACTCACCACTACACTAGCGTGTCACACGAGTTAACAAGACTCGGGGTAGTCGGCAAGAATATATAAACAAGTGATTATGGAGGCATATAGCTCAACTCCGAGATTTGATAGAGGTGTAGAGCACAGCTCCACCCTTAGATAGTGCAATAAAAGCCTATGCGATAGGGCTCACGACCGACCAGACCTATATCATTACTACTTAGCCTGTGCTAGTCTCATTTTGTTTAATTGTGGTATTTTCTAGATGTTTCCATTTCAAAATTTCCTTGCTATATTTATGCTTTTAAATACCAGTCGATTATGTTTGGAAATGTACATAAGAATCTTCACAAATTACTTTATTACGTATTGTACTTACCATCATTTTTATGACAGTGGGTGCAGATCCGTCAAGCAGCAGGTCGGGCAAGGAGAAGGTCGGTGACTATCTTTGAGCATTCTGTGATTTTCTACTTCCTATCTTGTAGGTCTCGAATTTTGATGCATTATCTAATTTATGTCTTTAGTGTTCTTTTTGGGATGTATATATTAGGTTGAGCATATGATTCCCTTACTTAAGGCTTGACTATCACACTGTTTCTCATCTTTTGATGTTCATATGCATGTGATGTTATTTCCTGGTTTCCATAATTTAGGATTCATTTAAATTGCTTTCACATAACTATTAAGACTTCTGCTAATCATTTGAAAATTGTAAAAAGCCTTAATTAAGTCTGAAATTTAGAATAACGATGAATTGATAAATAGTTATCCTGAATACGAATAAAGATGTTAAAAAGACAAAAAAGCTGACTAATACGTCGTTGGGTCCTACATGGCTGAGATTAGGGCTTAATGATAGGATTAGGTCGGGCAATGCCATGTATTAAAGACGGGGTCGTCACACCTTCACATATTATTCACATGGTAACCAATCACAATCTTTAAAATCTTTCAGTTAAAGACAACGTTTGATTGTGTCAAATTATCATGCTCCTAGTATTGAAGTCTTTGGTAATCTCAAGTCGAAGGACTAAATTATATACCTGTCATGAGTAATACCTATGACTTTATTAATGTGGTGTTCTCATAGCAGGTCGGTCTAGTACTATGTTTCCTAACAAGTACTCATGATCTCGATTCGTATCCCTATACGCATAATCATCACATAACCATCAATCAAGATTCACACTAGTCTTAATTCATTATAGTTCCCAATATAATGATCGACTAGGGACATTTAGGATATTTCAACAAATACATATGGATATTATTATAAGGTAAACATGCAATTACTTAAAATAAAACATCAAACAAAAACCTTTATTTCAACAAATACATATGGATCTTATTTCAACAATGTCTGTGGATTGACTTATGGCACATGACCCAACAAAATTGAGTTATTCTAATTCTTATATACGGATTTTCCTTGGGATCTGCATTCCACGATCTTGAGGGTGATCTTATGAAGGCTTGCTTAAAGTGACACAATCACTAAGGTGATGCACATCTTGACTCCATCACAAACTTATGCTCATCTCGAGGTTTATCTATTGTTTAAACAATTCAATAAATCAAACTATGAGTTTTCTACAATTTCTAATTCATTAATTCAATTTAAACACACAAACACATCACATAAACGCCAAACATCACTCAAAATCACACATACACACACTAATTGAGTTATGTCACACTTAACCATAAGCTTAACTTTGGTTAATTATGATCCGGGTTGGTTCTAATCACATACTAAAGGTAATAGGTCGTTACAATGTGCGTCCGCCCCCGTATGCATATCAAACCTCAATATGCATGCGACTACGCGCATTAGCGCGCATCTGCACTATGCGTATGCTTGTGACTCCCATCACGTGCATGTATGCCTCAGACAATATGCACATTGTCCGACATTGAGCTATTTGTGTCACGTGCATGCATGACTCTACGCTATGTTCGTTGGCGGCATGCTTACATGATCTCCTTCTAAGCCTCCTCCTAGTGGCAAAGTCCATTTTTAATGGTACAAGGAACCTCTGAATCCATTGAGACTCGGATATTTGCTAGGTTATTGGGTTTCTGGAGTTCATACGCAGCGAAAAATTCAAAAGAGTTTTTTGAAAACCCTAACAGGATCAAAAATAACTTCCATTAAACTAGATCTACAAAAGTAAATCATACCTTAATCCGTGATATCTTTCTTTAATTGTTCGATCTCCAAGACGTTCAAGCGTGCGTTCTCTATTAAAAATCCACACACAAACGATGACCATAATTTGTAGTGCTAGCCCTAAAAAAGATTCAAAATATTTTTTCTTTTTATCCCGAAATCCAGAGAATTCGAAAATAGCATAAACGAAATCTTATTCGTTTTAGGGTTTCAACCTCTATTTATATGTATAGATAAGCTCACGTAAAAAATATATTCATAATACAACTATTGTATTTAGGAAATTTAAACAAATTACATATACGCTCCTATTAGTAAGTTATGATATAACAAATCATACGGGTTTTTATGTCATTAATTTTATCATATAAAATTAATTACTCTATACCAATTGAAATTGCACAAAGCTATTCTTTTGGTGCGATCCAATAGGTTCATTCGATGTTAGTAGTGAACGAAAACTATTTTGGTACACAAGTCATAAACGACCTCTAGCAAGGCTTTGTGACTACCCAAGTAATATGAATATCAAAAATAAATACAACCTAATGAATAGCATATATCATATCCTTTTGTCATGCGATATCCTTCAATTAAACATAAGACATGGAAAGTCACCCTTAATATTCAATCACACTAGTCTCGATCTTTATGTAGACTGAAAAACATCCAAGTGATGTTGATCATATCAATTCACATGGACTTGGCCATTACCAATCTATCATATCGAGGGATCCACTGATATCTCTTTTTATACGAGAGGTATAAATTTTATCTTGATTACACACCTTTACAAATTATTCACATAGTAACCAATCACAATCTTTGTAATCATCATGTTAAAGAAAATGTTTGATTGTGTCAAATCAATATGATCATAATGTTGACGTCTCTGGTAATCTCAAGTCAAAGGGCTGAATGATATACCTATCATGAGTAACACCTATATATGACTTAATCCATGTGGTGTTCTCATAGCGGGTCATTCATGTACAATTAATCAAGATTCATATTAGTCTTAATTCATTATAGTTCCCAGTATAGGGACATTTAGGATATTTCAACAAATACCTATGAATCTTATCACAAGGTAAACATGTAATCACTAATAATAAAAATAGCAAACAAAAACGTCTATTTTATTTACTTGAATTATAAGATAAACAATGTTTGTAGATTGACATAAAGAACAACTTCAACGTCTCCCACTTACACTAGGGCAAATCATTTATGTATCTAATACGTAATGATCAAACATGACCATCATGTTTTGCTTGCGGAAGAGCCTTTGTCAAAGGATTTGCAACATTGTCTTTTGTAGGGATTATGCAAATCTTTACGTCTCCCCTCTCAATGATTTCTCGAATGAGATGAAAACATCTAAGTATATATGTTTGGATCGGTGGTGTGATTTTAGTTCCTTTGCCTGTGCTATCACCCTATTGTTGTCACAATACAAACAAACGGGGTTAGTTATACTCGAAACCACACCAAGTTCAAAGATGAGCTCTTTGATCCAAACTGCCTCCTTAGCTGCATCGGACGCTGCAATATACTCAACTTCTGTTATAGAATTCATAATAGTTTCTCGCTTCAAACATTTCCAGCTCACTGGGCCTCCATTCAAAGTAAACACATATCCAGTTTACGATTTGAAGTCATCTATATCAGTTTGAAAACTTGCATTAGTGTAACCATTTACAACGAGCTTGTCTTCCAAACTTCCATAAACCAAGAACACTTCTTTAATCCTTCTCAAGTATTTAAGAATGTTTTTTGCTGCTATCAAGTGACTCTCACTAGGATCAGACTAATATCTGCTTGTTGTGTTCAAAACATATGATACATTAGGTCGGGTGCATAACATGGCATATATGTAAATCCAATAGCTGATGCATATGGAATCATATTCATGCGCTCTCGCTCATTATTAGTCTTCGGACTTTGAATCTTGCTGAGACTTATACCATGAGACATTGGCAATGACCTTCTTTTAGAGTCTTGCATACTAAAGCTATTTAGTACCTTGTCATTATAAACACTATAACTTAGACCGATCAGCCTTTTAGATCTATCCCTATAGATCTTAATCCCAAGGATGTAGGCTCCATCTCCTAAGTTTTTCATAGAGAAACATTTCCCTAACTAATACTTGACACCTTGCAAGGTTGGGATGTCATTTTCAATGAGTAATATATCATCAACATACAATACCAGGAAAACAACTATGCTCCCACTGACCTTCTTGTATACACAAGGCTCATCTTCATTTTTAATGAAACCAAATTTCTTAATTGCTTAATCAAACTGAAGATTCCAACTACGAGAAGTTTGCTTTAATATAATGATAGATCTTTGAAGCTTGCACACCTTCTTAGAATTCTCAAGATGAACAAACCCTTCGGGTTGTATTATATACACTTCCTCAAGTAACTTTCTATTTAGAAAAGCTGTTTTGGCATCCATTTACCATATCTCATAGTCATAATATGTGGCTATGGCAATTAGAATTCTAATGGATTTAAGCATGGCTACAGGAGAAAAAGTCTCATCATAATCAACACCTTAAGTTTGCCTGAAACCTTTTGCTACTAGCTGTGCTTTATAAGTATGCACATTGCCATCCATGTCAATTTTCTTCTTGAAACCCATTTACATCCAATGGTCTTACCACCTTCAGGTAAATCAACCAGGTTCCAAACTTGGTTATCATACATGGATTGCATCTCAGAATTCATGGCACTAAGCCATATATCTGACTCAAGGCTATACATAGCCTCCTCATACGTAGTACGCCTTTTTTGATCTATAAGCAACACCTCACTACTATAAGTAATAAGAAATCAAAATCTCTCAGGCTGATGTCTTACCCTATCCACCTATGTGGGCCTTATGATACCTATGGAGGTCCAACTAGTTCAAGAATTTGTTGATCTCCTACTAGAGTTTGAGCTGTTATTTGTAGTTCTTGAACTTTTCAAGACTCACTTTATTCCCATTATTGTCTTTTGAAATAAATTTTTTTCTATAAAGACGTCATTCCAAGCAACAAACACTTTGTTCTCAGTAGGATTATAAAAATAGTATCCTCTAGTTTCTTTAGGATAACCAACAAATATATACTTGATAGATTTGGCTGATAAATATTCTTAGATTTGTCGTCGTACGAATACCTCACAGCCCCAAATCTTAAGGAAAGACAAATTTAGTCTTTTCCCAAACCGCATCTCATATGGTTTTTTATCAACTGCTTTAAAAGGAACATGATTCAGTGTAAACGCAGCAGTTTCTAAGGCATACCTTAAAAGAAAATATGAAAATCTACATGACTCATCGTAGATCAAACCATATCTAATAAAGTAAGATTTCTTCTCTTAGAAACACCATTCTGTTGTGGGGTTGTTGGAGGTATTAACTATGTGACAATCCAACAGTTTCTAAGATGATCATCAAACTCTTGGCTCAAATATTCACCACCTCAATCTGATCGAAGTGCTTTAATAGTTTTACCAAATTGATTTTGCACTTCATTATGAATTGTTCGAAACATTTCAAAAGATTTACCTATATGTTTGATGAGATACACCTAACCATATTTACTGAAATCATCGGTGAAAGTAATGAAGTATCGATAACCACCTCTAGCCATTGTGTTTATAGGACCGCATACATCAGTATGTGTCAGACAAAATAAATTACTTGCCCTTTTACAATGTCCAGTAAAGGGACTCTTTGTCATCTTGCCTAGTAAATGAGATACATATGTTTCATATGATTCAAAATCAAACGAATCTAAAAGTTCATCTTTATAGAGTTTACAAATGCGTTTCTCATTTATGTGGCCTAGACGACATGATAAAATTAAGTTTAATTCAAATCATTTGACTGAATCTCTTTATATTTACGTTAAGAATATGAGTATTTGTGGACCTTTTCATGTTTAGAATATAAAGACCATCACGCAAATCAACATTTGCATAGAAAACGTCTTTACGAGAAATGAAGCATTTATTATTTGCAATAATGAAATTAATACCATCTAAAATCCAAAAATGAAGCTTAAATGATGTTTCTGATCAAGGCAGGGACTTAATAACAATTATTTAAAACAAAAACAAGTCCACTAGGTAAAACTAACTCATAGCATCCTACAGCTAATGCAACAACCTTTGCTCCATTTCCAACTCGTAAGATGACTTCTCCTTTCATTAGCTTTCTACTTTCGGTGAAACCCTGCACATTAATACAAATTTGATATCCACATCCACTGTCTAATACCCCAAGAATCACTAGTTGATAAGTTAAGTTCAATAATGTAAATACCTAAAGTAGTAGTCGCACTACTCTTTTTTTAAAAAAAATCTTCAAGATAGGGCTTGCAATTTCTAAACTAATGCCCAGGTACATGGCAGAAAAGATAATTTCATTTTTTTTTCCTTTTCCTTCTGGGACTATGAAGTAGAAGAAGCCTTAGGCTTGACTTGTTCTACAGGCTTTATGACAGAGCCTTGGCAGCTTTAGCCTTGCCTTTGCCATTCTTCTTCAAAGCCATTTCTTTTTGAACCATCAACATATTAGTAATGGTTTTCTTGACATTCTGCTCAGCAATTTTAAGCATCAAATGCAACTCTGAGATAGAATTCTCCATATTATTCACGTTATTTTCATCACAAATTGTGAATAACTATCAGGCAATAAATTCAGGATCAAATCTATAGCCAACTCTTGGCTTATGGGAAATCCAAGTCTATGAAGATGGTCAATATAGCCCTTCATTTTCAGAACTTGAGGACTAACTGACGGACCCTCAACCATTCTACAAGAATGAAGGTTTTTGACTGTCTTGAATCTTTCTTGCCTAGCCTGCTGTTGCAACATTTCCTTCAGCATCGTAGCCATGTTGTAAGTTTCTATATGTTCCATGCCCTTCTAAAGTACAGGAACCATGGTTGCCAACATAATGCATGCAACATAAGTTGAGTTGTTGACATGCTTAGTATGTGCGTTCTTTACGAATCTTAAAGCATTGGGTGATTGGTCCACATGAATATGATCATCCAGGATATAAGACTTGCACTCATGCTTAAGAACAATTCTCATGTTTCTGAACCACTCAAGAAAGTTTGTCCCAAAAAACTTATCCTTCTGAAGGATGGATCGCATCGACAAAAGATTAGTGTGATTTGAAGAGGCTATATATCTACAACAAAGATCACGTAAAAGTTCATTGTAGTATAGAGGAATAGACTCTCACTAAATTAACAACCCTCCTAAAAACACTATGTTAATTTAAGGAACTAAAATCCATGTTTCACCTAATTTCAAGATAGCTAAGGCATGACAGTTTGAATTAGGTTATTTAGGTAGGTACATGTTACCAATTACATCATATGTAACTTTTAGTTATTTTTATGAGATTATGACATCTTATGTCTAAGCATGTTTCATCTCATATTGTGCTTAAAGCCCAAAAACATCTTGATTGCTTTATCAAGTTTAACCATTTCAAACAACAGAGTAATTGTTACTCAACTTGCCTCACCAAGATAACACAATACACTCTGCAGAGGCAAACCTATATTAATGTGATCGAAGCCTTGACAAGTGTTGAGAATGGATGATACTTGACTTAAAATTTGGAAGGGGGATTTTTATTTGCTTTAGCGATCATAATTTAAATGAGGTAAATATCATATATTACAATGCATGCACAATCACTAAAAAAGTTAGGAAATTTTACTTATATTGACTACTATACGAATTTTCTTGTGCTACAAAAAGTTAGCATCAGTCTTGCCGACCGGTCAGTGGACGGGGGTACAGGGGGCAGCGCCCCATTTTTTTAGACAACAAATTCTTGTTTCGAAAATTGAAAACCGCCTAAGATTTTTCATTATTTTAGTCAATCCAATAGACCAAAACTGCCCCTTATTTCAAAAAATGTTAATTTAAACATTTATAATTAACTAGGACCCACCTCTAACTATATATATTATCCTAATCCAATTAGAATTTTAAGATACTTTGAATCATTATCCATTACGAATGTTTTATATATCTCATCTATCTTATAGGGTTTCTAATTCTTATCCGATTAAAATTTTATCTCCTAACTAATAGGAATATACTAACAGATAACCACAATGAGATATAAGATCAAAATCAATTTCGATTCTTGTCCATACAAAACAAGCAATTGAATCAAGAAATGAAATATTCATCATGCATTCAACAATATAATCATGATTTCTATCATAGAGACATAAATAGTATTAAACAAAAAAGTGTTATGTATTCAACACCAAAATCCCATTAACCTAAACATAACTTCTACCATGCGAACATACAAAATTCACATCATTCAATATTAAAACATATGTTAATCGAAATATTCTAAACATAAATTCTATCATTGAATCAAATCATGCATATGTATCAAATAAATAAATTAACAACATGCTTTAAAACAAATTCTTGATACCAATTATCACAAAACTCATATGTACATCATATACACATTAATCAAGATCATGTTTTCACACATATCATATATACATCAAAGAAAATATGCAAACGTTTAATAGAACCAAACTTAAGGCTCTGATAGTTGTACATTTGTGCCCTTATTTAGTGTGTAAATATTATATTTTGATGTCTCCAAGTCTCTAAAATTAGCCACTAATTACCTTTTTTGTCAATTGTAGGTACTATGTTTGGTTTGGTCTAATATATAAAGACTGGGGCTGTTTTGAAGTGTTTGGGGGTTTCATCTTCAAGAACGTGCTAACACGCTTCCCAATATAGTGTTGTGGGATCCACATTGGCCTATGTCGAAGACTTGGTGGTTTTGAGAAATTCTAGAGGTGTATTGGTTGAAAAAATTGAAGGAAAATTGAATAAGTTATTTATGGAGTTAATGTTGGGGTGCTTCAGCTTCTTTTGGATTGAACTCGAGATGTCCAACAACAATCAGATGAAAAGATGGAGCAGCCGAATGACACAATGAGTGACACAAACACATTTTGGCAAAGTAAGGGACGTCTAAATATGCCTTGTGTTGCGTGTAGGCTACAAGGATGATCCTACAAGCACGAGCAAAAGTTGCCCTCTAACGATTAAGCTTGTTCGTGCGATTCTGGTATCGTTGGGATGTACCTCGAGTCGTGCATCACTTCTCTCTCCATCAACCACAGCCACCAGATGCTCCTAGGTGCACTCATCAAGGACTACAAACAAAAGCCAACACTCTCTCCATCAATGACGTGACTCTACCCGCCTCATGATTGGCCTCGAACGACGCATCAAACTCTTTTTTATCTGTCAGCAAGCGTAGATCTTCCTCGGTGCACGTGCATTGCTGATCTATCCATACAAACAAAAAATCGACTCTTCCCTCACTTGATACGTGGCGTGCACGCCTCTAACAATTGGGCATGAACAAATAAGGGAAGATACACGATTGGGGAGCACAAAACAACACACCAGAAACCAAAAAGAAAACTCTTCCCCTAATTTTTTCATCTCCTGCTTCTCTCTCCCCTATTTGTTGAGTATTTCATCACCAAATTTTCTCTTTCATTTCTCTACTACTTTGTAATTTAATTTTGCAAAATAAGACTTAGATTTCAAAGCCATGAGAGGCTAAAGAACTCCTCTAACCTTGGTTAGGGGAGGAGCAAAGGAGACTCAAATTCAACAAAGCAATTTGTGGTTTTTTTAAGTTTATACAAATCTCAATTGATTTCTTTTATTTTTCTTATGATTTTGTTGATTAATATGGTTTGAGTTTGGGTTTTTATAGTCATGAATATACCTGCCTTGGTTAGAACCTATTGCTAGTTCATTGATTTACATCCGTAATTTGTGTAGGTCATTGGGTAACGTGTAACAAGCGAATAGTCCAATTGGTTTGCTCCCTTTTGGTCTATCTCGCATAATAAGAAGAGCTATATTGAATCAAACATGTTCATTGTTTTGATTGTCTAGGGCTAATGATTCTGTTGAACTTAAAGCAACAAATGTGAAGAATTTTTTGTTGCTCTACCTAGGTTCATACGCTTGTTAGGGAGTCTTTTACTGAATTTAGAGAATCAAGGAGTGTTAAGTGCTATCTGAAGCTCTATAGCTAGTCTATAAGAATGCATTTGGAATATATTTTGCATGGAAATTGATGATCATTGCGTGTTAATTTCAAGTTGATCTTGTGAATTCTCGTGTTCTAGGTTAGTCCTTTATAATTAATTTCAACACTTTGTTTACATTTCTTTGTTGGCATACTTATTTTTGTTGCTTATTTGTGTTTAATTTGCATATCATAGTTTAGGTTGATACATCCCTCATTAAAATTAGCTTTTTTCTTTTTTTTTGTCACCTAAAGTAACCTAATTCCATGTGGTTCGACCCCTTGACTTACCATTACTACAAAATAATATGGAAAATGATAACTTAATAAGAGTTATATTATTTTTGTTGCTCTCGACAAGCATTGGGCTCTGATACTAATGTTGGAATTTTGGGGTTCATACGCAGTGAAAAATTCAAAAATAATTTTAAACAAACCCCAACTGGATTGAAAATAGGTTCCATTAAACTAGATCTACAAAAGTAAATCATACCTTGATCCGTGATTTTCTTTTTTCATTGTTCGATCTCCAAAATGTTCAAGCACGCGTCCTCTATCAGAAATCCACACACGGACGATGACCATAATTTGGAGTGCTAGCCCTAAAAAAGATTGAAAACATTTTTTCTTTCTCCCCCAAAATCCAAAGAATTGGAGAATAGCATAAATGAAATCTTATTCCTTTTACGATTTCAACCTCTATTTATGTGTAGATAAGCTTACTTAAAAAACCTATTCGTAATACAATTATTGTATTTAGACAATTCAAGCAAATTACACATAACCCCTATTAATAAGTTATTATAGGGCTTTAATGTTATGAATTTTATCATATAAAATTCATTACTCTAGACCAATTGAAATTACGCAAAGCCATTCTTTGTGTTCGATCCAATAGGTTCATGTGACTTTGGAAGTGAACCAAAACCATTTTGGTACACAAGTCATAAGCGATCTCTAGCAAGGCATTATGACTACCCAAGTGACATGAATATCAAAAATCAATACAACCTAATGAATAACATATATCCTATCCTTTTGTCATGCGATATCCTTTGATTAAACATAAGGCATGGAAAGTCACACTTAATGTTCAATCGCACTAGTCTCGATCTTTAGGTGGACTAAAAAACATCCAACTGACATTGATCATATCAATTCACATGGACTTGGCCATTACCAGTCTATCATATCAAGTAATCCACTGATATCTATTTCTATACGAGAGGGACAAATTCTATCTTGATTACACACCTTCACACATTATTAACATAGTAACCAATCATAATTTTTATAATCATCATGTTAAAGAAAACGTATGATTATATCAAATCACTATGATTATAGTGGTGAAGTCTCTAGTAATATCAAGTCAAAGGACTAAATGATATACCTATCATGAGGAACACCTATATAAGACTAAATCAATGTGGTGTTCACATAGCGGGCATTCCTGTACCTTATTCCCTTACAAGTACTCATGATCTCAATTCGTATTCTCATACGCATGATCATCACATGATCATCAATTAAGATTCACACCAGTCTTAATTCATTATAGTTCCCAGTATAATGACCGACTAGGGACATTTATGATATTTCAATAAATACTCATGAATCTTATCATAAGGTAAACATGCAATCACTTATAACAAAAAAGCAAACTAAAAACTCTATTTTATTAACTAAAATTATGAGATAAACAATGTTTGTTGATTGACCCAGTGCATATGCTCCAACATAGTTATCACGATTGCCCAGCTTAGCATTTACTCCTTCACGCCACTAAAGGTTTAACGATAGGACATTTTAAGCCTTAGGGTTTAGACAATCCTCTATTCGATGGAAGGGCCGATTCTTATGGTAAATTTGTTCTATAGTGAAAATCTAATGAGCATACAACTGTTGCAAAAAATAAAAATGCATGGCTATGTCAAGTATATGCAATCGATTCCAACTACATAAGCATGGATTGAGTATATATACATGTCCTACCATTCATCAACTATGATCAAATCCTTTAAACACGTTGGTTGTCTATTTCGTTTAGTCATATGTTTTCTTGGTTTCGCTATCAAAGCAAGCACTGCCACATCTGTACCATTGTAATGTTTATACGTTTGAATGGTCTAAAAGCATGTAATATTAATTTTCCCTAATTAATTATAGAATAATAATTTGGGGGTGGCATACACATATCGATGAAATTTGTCTGTATCCAAATACTCATCGATATCATCAAAAGTCACAAACTTGACTTCCTCTATAAGAGGAAAAGTTTCAGAATCCGACACTTTCTTGATAAGAGTATTTTTTAAGATCGACCATTGATGAGGACTTAGAAGAAGGCAATATCAAGCTTCAATTTCTTTTACAAATGTATTTGAAATACAATATGCCACCTTAGTTTGAAGTGTGGACTCGAACATGTTGATGTTATTTCCAAATATTAAAGCCTGGATCCAATACCCATATTTAGTCCATTGATAAACAACAAACAAACAATTATATTATTAATTTTTTTTTGGATGAAAGTGCATCATACAAAATTGAAATCAATATATTAGTGTGCATTGGATATAGAAAGTTTACCTTTTCATCCATAAGAATCAATCGTTGTCACCTGACTGAACTAGTACTGCTCTATTTTATGGGCAACTTCTTAAAGACATAAACATCAGCATACCAATTGACATTATTTAAGTCAATCTCTTTCAAAAATGTCTTTACTCTAAAATCTTAGCCAGTTCAAACGAATGAGACTCAAAAAAATAGAAAGACAAACGACAAAGACATTCAACTGGTAGTGTTATGTTGAATGTATTAGAAATCCAACCATTTATAATTAAAAATGAGATTGGGGAAGGACAAAGAAGATATGGGGAAGATAATAGAGAAGGACAGAAGAAGATATGGGTAAGATACACCATGGTTCCGATACAGAAAAAATAGTTAGGGAAAGGAGTAATCCGATACAAGTAAACTAGAAGAAAGGATTAAGAAAAGGAAATAGATTTGCAATGATTTTTCTTTTTCCTTCCACCTTTTTCTACCTCATGGTTGTACATTGGGTTACGTAAAGTAATGGATAAACGAAAAGTGACTTCTTCTGTACCTTTTTTTTCTTTTCTTCACACGTGTTCCTTTTTCCTTATTTTTCTCTTTGATAGTTGATTCAAATAGTCTTTGCATGCTATCCTATCGATTGCTTCACGTTTTTTGTTATCTCAAAATCTTACTTGTCATAATTAATTGGATTTTTCACATAGGTGATTGGATTCTTTACTTAGGTGGACATGTGGTTGTCATCAAAATCTTAGTCTTTCCTTACGTATCTTGTATAACTTGTGTGAAACTTCATTTGTCACTTTCATGCCATGTTGAAAGGTCATTAAATGCACCATGTTAGTCTATTATCTAATAAATAACGAATGAAATTCTAGTTTAATCAAGATAAGAAGCCTAAATAGAACACACGCTTATGCGTGCCTTTTAATTTTCATCGACATATATGAAAGCATGCATTTCGATGCGCATATATGGAAACACACCCAATTAAAAGACACATACACAAATGAGTCTCCTGTTGAGGTAACTTAGTAAGGAGCATATTCAAAATAATAGGAGCATAAACATATTCGTGAATTGATCGTTTCATATGAAGTCTTAATAGAAACAAATTATACTATTAATAATGCTTTTAGGTGAAACTGTATCATAAAAAATTGAAATCAATCTATTCGTGTGCATTAGATATAGAAATTTAACCTCTTCATCTATAAGTATCAGTCATTGTTACCTGACAGAACTTGTACTGCTCTATTTTATGGGCAACTCCCAAAAAACATAGACATTAACATACTAATTGACAATATTTAGGTCAATCTCTTTCCAAAGTTTCTTTACTCTAGGATTTTAGCCAGTTCAAGCGAATGAAACTAAAAAAGAAGAAGACAAACTATAAAGTCCTTCAGCTGATGGTGTTGTGTTCAACGTCCTGGCAACCCATCAATTTATAGATTGAAAATAAGAATGGGAAAGGACAAAAAAGATATGCAGTAGATAACGGAGAAGGATAGAAGAAGATATGGGTAAGACGCACCACGGTTCCGAGACAAAAAAATTAGTAAGGGAAATGAGTAATCAGATGCAAGTAAGACAATAGAAAGGGACAAGAAAAAGAAATAGATTCGCCATTATTCTTCTTTCTCCTTCTTTCTTTTTCAGCCTTATGGTTGTACATTATGTTAGGTAAAGTAATGGATGAACGAAAAGTGAGTTCTCCTATACCTTTTTTTCTTTTCTTAATGCGTGTTCCTTTTCCCATATTTTTTCTTAGATGGTTGATTCAAGTAGTCTTGGCATGTTATCCTCTCAATTGCTTCAGGTATTTGTTTGTTTCAAAATCTAAGTTGTCATAATTAATTGGATTCTTCACATGGGTGATTGGATTCTTCATTTGGGTGGACATGTGGTTGTCCTCAAAATCTTATTTTTTACTTATGTATCTTATATAACTTGTGTGAAACTTCATTTGCCACTTTCATGCCATGTTGAAAGGTCAGTAAATGCACCATGATGGTCTATTATTTAATAAATAACGAATGAAATTCTAGTGTAATCATGATATTGCACCTAGATAGAACACACACCTGTGAGTGCCCCTTCATTTTTGCCGACATATTTGAAAGTATGCATTTCGAGGTGCATATATGGAAATGCACCCAATAAAAAGACACGCACAAGAGAATCTGGTAACTCATTAAGGAGCATACTCGAAATAATTGGAGCATAAACATATTTGTGAATTGATTGTTTCATATGAAATTTCAATGGAAACAAATTATACAATTAAAAATGCTTTTACGTGAAAGTGTATCATAGAAATTTGAAATCAATTTATTAGTGTGCATTGGATATAGAAAGTCTACCTTAGAATCAGTAGTTATTATCTGACTAAACTAGTACTACTCTATTTTATGGGCAACTTCTCAAAGACATAGACATCAACATACCAATTGATAATATTTGGGTCAATCTATTTCAAAAGTTCCTTTACTCTAAGATCTTAGTTAGTTCAAGCGAATGAAACTCAAAAGGAAGAAGACAAACTACAAAGACCTTCAGTTAATAGTGTTATGTTAAATGTATTCGCAACCAATCATATTATAGATTGAAAATGAGAATGGGGAAGGACAAAGAAGATATGGAGTATATAATGCAGAAGGATAGAAGAAGATATGGGTTAGATGCACCATGGTTTTGAGACAGAAAAATTGTAAGGTAAAGGAGTAATCAGATGCAAGTAAGATAAAAGAAAGGGATAAGAAAAAGAAATAGAGATTCACAATGTTTCTTCTTTCTAATTCTATCTTTTTCAGCATCATGGTTGTACATTAAGTTAGGTAAAGTAATGGATGAACGAATAGTGAGTTCTCCTATACCTCTTTTTTTATTCATGCATTTTTTTCCCTCATTTTTTTCTCTTTGATGGTCAAGTCAAATAGTCTTGGCATGCTATCCTCTCGAATGCTTCGCGTATTTAGTTATCTAAAAATTCAAGATGTCATAATTAGTTGGATTCTTCACATGGGTGATTGGATTCTTCACTTGGGTGGACATGTAATTGTCCTCAAAATCATATTTTTTTACTTGTGTATTTTATATAACTTGCATGAAACTTCATTTGCCACTTTCATGCCATGATGAATGGTCATTAAATGCACCATGATGGTCTATTAATAAGATGCTAGTGTAATCATGATATGACACAAATATAGAACACACACTTGTGCGTGCTCCCTCATTTTTACCGAGATATGTGAAAGCATACATTTGATGGCATATCATGGAAACGCTCCACAACAAAGGGACACTGACAAGTGAGTTTCCTGTTAAGGTAACTTAGTAAGGAGCATACTCAAAGCAATATGAGCATAAACATATTTGTGAATTGATCATTTCATATGAAATTTCAATAAAAATAAATTATACTATTAAAAATGCTTTTGGGTGATGTGTTGAAGTAGTGGCAACCTATCAATTTATAGATCGAAAATGAGAATGGGGAAGGACAAATAAGATATGGGGTAGATAATGGAGAAGGATAGAATAATAAAAAGGTAAGATAAACTATGGTTCTGGGATAGAAAAAATAGTAAGAGAAATGAGTAATTAGATGCAAGTAAGACAAAAGAAAGGGACAAGAAAAAGAAATAGATTCGCCATGATTCTTCTTTATTCTTCCTTCTTTTTCAGCTTCATGGTTGTACATTAGGTTGCGCAAAGTAATGGATGAACGAAAAGTGAGTTTTCATGTACCACTTTCTTTTCTTAATTCGTGTTCCTTTCCCTTATTTTTCTATTTGATGGTCGATTCAAATAGTCTTGGCATGCTATTATCTCAATTGTTTTACGTATTTGGTTATCTCAAAATCCAAGTTGTCATTATTAATTGGATTCATCACATGGATGATTTGATTCTTCACTTGGTTAAATATGTGGTTTTCCTCAATATCTTATTTTTTACTTATGTATCTGGTATGACTTGTGTCTAACTTTATTTGCCACTTTCATGCCATGTTGAAAGGTCATTAATGCACCATGATGTTCTATTTTATCTAATAAATATCAAAAGAAATTCTAGTGTAATCATGATATGACACTTAGATTGAACACACACTTGTGCGTGCCCTTTCATTTTTGTCGGTATATGTGAAAGCGTGCATTTCGAGGCGCATCGATGGAAACGCGCTGCAATAAAATGACACACACAAATGAGTCTCCTGTCGAGGTAACTCAGTAAGGAGCATACTTAAAATAATAGGAGCATAAACATATTTGTGAATTAATAAACATATTTGTGGATTAATCTGATCATATGAAACTTCAATAGAAACAAATTATAATATTAAAAATGCTTTTGGGTGAAAGTGTATCATATAAATTTGAAATCAATCTATTAGTGTGAATTGGATATACAGAGTTTACCCTTCATCCATAAGAATTAGTCATTGTTATCTGACTGAACTATTACTACTCTATTTTACTAGAAACTTCTCAAAGACATAGACATCATCATACCTATTGACAATATGTGGGTCAACCTCTTACAAAAGTTTCCTTACTCTGGGGTCTTAGCTAGTTCAAGTGAATGAAACTTAAAAGGAAGAAGACAAACTAGAAAGACCTTCAGGTGATGGTGTTGTATTGAACGACCTTCAGCTAATGGTGTTCTGTTGAACATATTGGTAACCAATCCATTTATAGATTGAGAATGAGAAAGTGGAAGGACAAAAAAGACTTGGGGAAGATAATGGAGAAGAATAGAAGAAGATATGGGTAAAATGTTCCATGGTTTCGAGATAGAAAAAATAGTAAGGGAAATGAGTAATCAGATGGAAGTAAGACAGAAGAAATGGACAAAAGAAGGAAATTGATTCATCATTGTTTTTCTTTCAACTTTCTTCTTTTTCAGCCTCATGGTTGTACATTAGGTTAGGTAAAGTAATGGATAAACAAAAAGTGAGTTCTCATGCACCTCTTCTTTCTTTTCTTCATAAGTGTTCCTTTTCCCATATTTTTTTTCTTTAATGGTCGAGTCAAATAGTCTTAGCATGTTATCCTCTCGATTGCTTCACGTATTTGGTTATTCCAAAATTTATGTTGTCATAATTAATTGAAGGCCCAGGCCATTCGGACCCCGGGTTTTGCTCCTTTTACCCCATTTTTGAACTTTTTTCAGCTTTTAGTGAAATGACCCAACTACCCCTCCATATAAAAAAGTTTTTACTATCCCATATCCACTCAACCCACTCATGCATACCTTAGTCACTCCTCTTTCAAATAGTATTCTCACCACCAATTCAAATATGACAAAATCCGAGCAAAATCACATCGATTCGATGCCGAAAGTGCATTTCTTACCTCTTTTCATGTCGATTTCGAGGTTTTTTGGGTTTTTTTACTTTTTTAAGTTGTTATTGTTTGTGATTTTGTTGTTGCACTTAGGGCTTCGATTTGGATGTTAAATCTTGCATTTTGGGTACAAAGTCTCAATAAAATCGAAAATATCAAGCGATTCTGAGCAAAACCAACTATTTTTTGGTCATTATCATGTATTTTTAGGAGTTTTAAATTTTTTTATTCGTTCTTGTTACCAGCGAGTGTCAGCCACACAGGGCCGACAGCTCTGAAGTGGTGTAGGACACACAATGTCGATACCTTTTAAAGAGGTGTTGAACACACATGGCCGACACCTCTTCAGAGGTCTCAGCTGGATCCCTCCGTCACCAATTAAAATCAAGTTCAATTCGTATTATTGGTCGGAGTCGACCAATACCTCTAAAGAGGTATCGGTCGGAGTCGGCCGTTACCTTTTTAGGGGTATCGGTCGAAGGAGGTAACGACCGAAGTCAGCCGTTACCTCTTTAGAGGTATCGGTCGGAGTCGGCCGAACCCCACAGGCGACACTTCATCACTTCTCGGACATGACGTAACTAGATCCAACCTTGTTCAATGGAAAAAAACATTCTTACGACACTTGGTGACCTAGTACAAGTGCTCTATAATGATGAAAAGTGAAAAATGGAGAGGAGTGAAGGGCGTTGGGATGAGGGTAGGAAATGGTGTAAACATCGTTGAGGGTGAGGAATAATTTTGGAATAATTCACAAAAAAGTGGAGTAAAAGCAGTAAAAGAAACTCAAAAATGGGGTATAGTGAAGTAATGGGGTAAAGGAAGCAAAACGTGGGGTCCAAATAGCCGTGTCCTTAATTAAATTCTTCACAAGGGTGATTGGATTCTTTACTTGGGTGAACATGTAGTTTTCCTGAAAATACTACTTTTTACTTTAGTATCTTGTATAACTTGTGTGAAACTTTATTTGCTACTTTCATGCAATGTTGAAAGGTCATTAAATGCACCATGATGGTCTATTATCTAATAAATAACGAATACAATGCTAGTGTAATCATGATATGACACCTAGATAGAACACAATGCGTGAGCCTTCATTTTTGCTGACATATGTGAAAGCATGCGTTTCGAGGTGCATCGATGGAAACGCGCTGCAATAAAAGGACACGCACAAGTGAGTCTCCTGTTGAGGTAACTTAGTAAGGAGCATAATCAAATTAATAGAAGCATACACATATTCGTGAATTGATTGTCTCATGAAATTTCAATGGAAACACTTAGGATGTCTTAGTTGGAATCATAAATTTGTTACAAACACCCTCGATTTGACTCCTAAATAATTGAATCATTTAACAACAACAACAACAACAACAACAACAACATAGCCTCAGTCCCAAATTAACTGGGGTCGGCTACATGGATCAAACTTTTCCATTGTGCTCGATTAAGTGCAATTGATGCAATTGAATCATTTAACATAGAACTCAAAATACATGAATTACTTTGTTGAAAAAAAATACGTGAATTACTTACTCAAAAGTTAAAGAAAGTTAACGGAATTACTTTTCTAAAAATAATGATAAAAAACTTAGCGATTTAAATTGAGGCCCTCTATACATTTGAGTGGCATTTATGTTTCATATATAGTCCATCCTATAGGCATGTGATTTTTAGGAATACCTTAAACTACATGCATTGCTATGAATGAGTAGTGAATGGACAAGAGTTCCAACATACTTACTTTAAGAAAATCTCTAAACTCTAACAACCAAGCCTCTTGTAGCAATGACATATATAGTACTCATATCTCACTAAAAAGAAAACAAAAATTACTCATATTTTTGTAATGCTTTACGCTCAAAGTGAAATATAACATAAACCTATTCAAAGTTTTCGAAAAAATACAAACTTATTTGAACGCAATCCAAAAAAATCAATTTGTACCCAATTCGAATTTTTTCACCAATATTAGTAAGTATTTAAATTATAAAATAGAATCTTTTTGTATTCACGAAGATCTAGTTTCAATAAAACACATAATGAAATATGCAACACGTACACTTGTGTTGTTAATCTCATAAGATTTGCAAGAAATAACATCAAAACGAACCACCAAAAGAAAAAGAAAACATGAAGAGTTCAGAATAGATACGGTTTATTTCCTCCAATAAAAAATGAATATATATGATATATGTTGTAAATTAAGTTGGAACTTGCTAAGAACTAGAGAAAGAAAATAAAAGACTAAGAACTTCTACTACTACAAAGGAGAAGAGAAGAAATAAGATAGTTGGAATGAGAAGTTTTCATTCAACTTGGTGTGTGAATTACAATGGGGTTGGCACCCTTTATATAGGTCATTTGGTGATGATGATAATTGTACTTATACAATGTGTACAAGTTATACATACACCACAAGTCATACAACACATCACAAGCAACATAGACAATACATAGAAGAGTTGGTGTACATTGGAAAGGATTACAAGTTACATGACAATACATGGATAAGCGATTATACATTGGAGTTGAATACAAGTTATGTAGAGTGTACAAGTTACATTCAATGTAGAAGTCATGCTTGATGTTACAATTTAATGTTAGAGTCATGTTTGACAATGTGATCATCCATAAGCTTGGATAAAGGGTCATCCAATTTACAACACTCCCCCTTGGATGACACTTGCTGAGAGAATATGCCTCGTTAAAACCTGTACTAGAAAAACCCTGTAGGAAAAAATCTAGTATAGGAAAAAGAGTACAATGTTCTCATCAATCTTGATTTGTAGTATAATATTGTTGATTGCCTCATTAAAAACCTTGCTAGGAAAACCCAGCGGGATAAAACCATAGCTAAGGAAAAGAGTGCAACACATTGATACACTTTGAGAGAATATATATGCCTCATTAAAACCTTTACTAGAAAAAACCCTGTGGGAAAAAAAAATCTAGTATAGGAAAAAAGAGTACATTGCTCTCATAATTTTTTTTTATATATATATGGAGTATAATAATGTTAGGATTACTTCATTAAAAACCTTGCTAGGAAAACCCAATGGGATAAAACCATAGCGAAGGGAAAAAAAGTGCAATACACTAACCAATAACTCATTTTGATTATTCCCCTCATATTTAAATGGGCGAGACATCTTGTGCATTTTGTTGCACATGGACATCGTTTTCTATATGAACCATTTAATGCTGAAGCATATGATTGTCACTCTTTTATGTATAGTACTTGCATCAAGTAATTGATTCATAACTTGTTGTTACTGAATGATCATTTGAACTTTGAGTTCATATTAATTTATACATGGATCATAATACAACAAATTTAATGCAATTTGATGTGTTTCAAGCAATTTCACGCCATTCATTTTGAATTGGCTTATATCTCCCCCTAATGGTGGGAAAATTGCTTCATCAAAGTGACAATTAGCAAAACTTGCTATAAATAAATTCCCTATTAGGGATCCAAGGCATCTTATAATATGATTGATGGAGAGTTAAATCAATACAAGTCTCCTATTGATTTGCCTTGAGATAATCTTCAGCTGATAAAAAAAAATCCAGTTCGATAAAGGATGTCCGTGCGTATTTACGATATTTTCGCATTATTGATGATTATGGAAAATCAAATAGATCTTTCCACAAAATGAATGTCATTTGATTTATGACGACATTCGTTTTAATGTGCCTTATATATTCCAGAAGTTAAAGCCAGGAATATTATACTCAGATTAAATCATATTCATATAGATAAATTTTCTATTATTCTGAGTAGACTTCTTCTGAATAAGACATTAACAATAAAATTGTTGTACCAGATATTGCCTGAACATTAGCCTCCGCTAAGTTCGAATTCGAGAAATATTCGCTTTTATATTATAATGTACATGCATGTAGCACGATACACAAGACATAAACTCATCGCCCATATTTAGGTCAAAATTTAAACATATCTCGATGTGTTTGTTTTATCGAGCCATTTTCAATGATAAAATTCATGATATTTTGCCTTTGATTTTGAAGGCATGGTAAAGATCACAAAAATATTCGGGTATATATATGACAATATTTAGGCAAAATAGCCTTTCATATATGACCAAAAAAATGTCACAATTATGAGCGCTCATTGTCAATAATTATTTGCCCTTTGTAGTGGTGCACCACTTTTGTTCCAATTTTTTGTAGAATTGTCAATACGACTTTTACCTGATATTTTCACCTTTTCCACGTCCATAAATTTATTATTGCGATCATGATCATTATATGCAACATATGCTTCTTAATTTGAAGCTGAACTAATTGGACGGGAGCGATATTATATTTATAATATCTCATTATTTTACTCAGCTACCATGAGAAAAGAAATCAATCATTAATATTTATTGGATTGACATGCGCACTCGATATTTGTTGCAGCAATAAATCGAGGCGGGCCACGTGACCTTATTTTTATTGTCTCATCAGTCATATTTCCACATAGCCTCAACATAGAGGTAATTAAAATTGCGGAATTATAATTAATATTTGATGATTAAATTTTGTAGCTTGAGACTCAAATTACTCATTTTGAGCTTTTGGAGCATTACCCTTTTGGTATGTATATATATAACTCCATAAGGTGAAAATATATATAAAGTGAAATATTCACTTTTCAAATCTCTAAAGAGAAATTGGCGAATGATTGTGTATAACACACAGTTTTGCGTATATGCTTCATTCACAAATTGTAGTATCTAATTATCATGACAAGTAATTCTTGTCGGTAATATAATAAGGCAACAAGTTCAACTATGGTTGAATAATATTTTGAAAATAAATTTAATATAAAATAGTTTTCTCCTTTTTATGTAAAAACATAACATATGATTAAATATATATTCACAACTTGATTCATTAATAAACAAAATGTACTATTCGTATGAGTTGGTGGGACAACCTCCAGGTTGGGTGGCGAGAAATAGTCTACTTAATACCATGCCTCCTCGAACGGGATAACCCGTCTCCTTTCAATTGTTTAGCTTTACCGGGGACAAAGCTTACCCTCTATCAACTCAAACTTATAGCATTATTGGTATTATGAAATCAAGAATAGAACAATAACTAATCGTTTGTAGTTTTAAGAGCAAAACTATATGTCACACATTGACTTTTGATTTCGATGTAGAAGATCGTACAAGACGCAAATACTACGAGCATACTTTCGTAGTCGGTGACGTTACAATGCATAATGTATGAATAAAGTACATTTACATAATTAAATATGCATGTAACAAAAAAGAAATTAACCATGACAACATGGAAATAAATTGAACTTATTTAAATTAATAAAAATTATACATTCTTAGCTTTATATTTTTGAAAAGCTTCTTGATCTTCAAGACCTCCTCTTGTAGAGCAACTTCGTGCTGATAACGTGTTGTAAATTAAGTTGGAACTTGCTAAGAACTAGAGAAGGAAAATAAAAGACTAAGAACTTCTACTACTACAAACTACTACTACAAAGAAGAAGAGAAGAAATGAGATAGTTGGAATGAGAAGTTTTCATTCAACTTGGCGTGTGAATTACAATGGGGTTGGCACCCTTTATATAGGTCATTTGGTGATGATGATAATTGTACTTATACAATGTGTACAAGTTATACATACACCACAAGTCATACAACACATCACAAGCAACATAGACAATACATGGAAGAGTTGGTGTACATTGGAGAGGATTACAAATTACATAACAATACATGGATAAGTAATTATACATTGGAGTTGAATACATGTTATGTAGAGTGTACAAGTTACATTCAATGTAGAAGTCATGCTTGGTGTTACAATTCAATGTGAGAGTCATGCTTGACAATGTGATCATCCATAAGCTTGGTTAAAGGGTCATCAAATTTACAACAATATAGATAATTTTATAGGAAATTGATAGTCTGGCATTGTGTCCATACTTACATTTGGTACAGTGCTGATGTGGATGTGAATGGATCCTACAAACATAAAAACACTACCAATTATGCCCTCATCTTCTTCACACCCACTCCTATAATCGCCTTCCGCCCTCCACCACTGATGTCCCCCACTGCCCCACCGCGGCCACTCTCACGACCGTCGCCAACCTCCCATTCCCTACACTACTGGCACCGCCTCTCTAGTCCTCCCGATGCATTTGTGTAAGGTTTTAGGACATGGGCTTTTGTTGATATTTTGGAATATGGTTCAACAAATCCCCAACTCGAATAATTGTTTTGGTCGCTAACAGAGACTATCCACTTCACAATTCCTTATCAGGAGCTCTCAAGATCAACAATAATGGTGAGGTCACACTCTTTAATGAAACCAACCATGTACTTCGGTCTTCTTCTCATATGAACAGCTCAAACAAAGTTCACACCCTTGTAAATTCTCTACTTTTGAATAATGAAAATCTAGTCATTAAATCATAAACTAGTACAGATGTTGACGATGTTGATTCAAATGGGTATTTTTGGCAGAGTTTTGACTACCCATGTAGCAATCTCATCGAGGGAATGAAATTTGGGTGAGATTTGAAATTGGGTCTGTATCGAAAGATGCAATATTGGAAGAGCTTCAATGACCCCTCTAATGGCGATTTCATCACGAAATATCCCTAACAGCTTTCGAAAACCAATTCTTTGAAATGCATGTCTCAAAACCTTACACAAATGCATCAAGAGGAATAGAGGCGGGGACTGTGGGGTAGGGGAGGGGAGGTTGACAATGGTAGGGAAGGGGCGAAGGTGGTGAAAGTGGTGGTGATGGGGCAGTGGTAAGGGCAGTGTAGGACACCAGTGACAGAGGGTGGAGGGCGTGATAGATAACAGTGGGTGTGAAGAAGATGAGGGAGATTGGTAATGCATTTATGTTTGTATGACCCATTCATATCCACATAAGCAGTATACCAAATGTATGCATAAACAAAATGTTAGAAAATTATTTTCTAATTTTATAACTTAAGAATAATTTTTGATGAACAATATATCCACATAGCAGTGAGAAATAAGTTGACTACATTTTATTTGTTGCTTTTGCTATTGTCAACATTTTTGCCATATTTCCATCAAAAAGAAATTTGCCTTATGCTATGTTTGCATGATACTCCATATACAAACTATAAAGATATTCAAAAAGACAAACTTTACCAAATATGTTCACTGTAAATTACCTAAAGCATCAAACGTATTAAATTAACATCAAAGTCTACAAAAAAGATGCCCATGAAAACATAAAGAGATGGAAAGTATATTACAAAATTTACATACACTTACAATTTTTTTATAGGAACGCAACTTTATTCAACATAGTTAAAAATACCTGAACAAAATATACATATAGTTACATATAGTTACAATTATGAAAAAGAGATTGACATATCTAAGAAGCGAAGAAAATGAATATAGGAAGAAAACTTAAGAGATTAGGGGAAGTAATATTTTTCCATTTTAAGCATGAAAACTTAAATCAGCAAAGTTACCCAATCATTTCAATATATCATTTTTGCAACATGAAATGAAAAACAAAGAAAAGGAAGGAGAAGATATAAAGAATAAGGTATAGGTAGAAATTTTCTAAACATGTGCTATGTTAAAATAATATGTAATGTAGAAACTAGGGATGCAAGCTAGTCAGGGATTCCCCGTGGGGAATGGGGAGTCCCCACAATGGGGATGTGTACGAGAAATTTAAATGGATATGGAGACGGGGATAGGAAAGAATCGCATATATACCCATTCGGGTACGTGTATGGGGATGGGTAAAAAATATATCCGCGGGGATCCTCATAGGGAACCCTCCATTAATAATCCTAGCCGAGATCCGCGAATCCCCATGCCACGGGTATTCCCATTGGAGAAATCCACGGGGATACCCATATATTAATTTTTTATATCTATGCATACATACCATATGATATATTATATATAAGTATATTATATATATTTATTTTTGGTTTCTACATCAAAACATTAGTGACACACGTAACAAACAACTATTATAATGATGTTTATAATTTTAACTAAAGTATAATGTCTATAACTAAAGTATAAAAGAAATTTAGACACTCCCATGAACCATTCAGACATTGATATCTAACTTTTAAACAAACGGCATAAACTTAAAACCAAATAGATTCATGCTTCTACGAGAAAAAAGAAGTTACCTTATAAAAGGAATGATATATAAAAACAATAAAGGCAAATTTAACAAATAGACAAGAAAGATTAGGACATAATTGTTGATGAAATATAATCATCACCCAAAATTAGGAAGAATGAACCTACTTCGTAAAAACAAAAAGAAGTAATGTGTTTGCAATCAATTGTCATATGAATCCATTATGCTCCCACCTTAAGAGTACTAACAAAAATATTTCCTTGCTTGAAAGGAAATTATTGTTTTGATTAATGTCTTTCCTTTATAAAGGAAAACTTTCTTGGACCATTGTTATTTTTGTTGGCAAAAAATCTATTGTCGTCTTTGCACACCATGTCATTACATTGGTCCAGTACATCCGCTGAAGTAAAAGACTTATTATGACAACATAAGTGAGGATATAGAAAAAACCAATAAGTGTTCAAGGACACAGTCAATATAAAAAAAGAAAAGAAAATGAAAGAAGAAAAATGACCATTAATAAATATTTATTTATGATAATTGCTTTGGTTAAATGTCTAGAACACACAAAAAAATATATGTTTTTTTCATTTAGGTATAGATATAATCGTATCACAGTGGATAATCTATACAAACAATCTATGGATAGGTAACATAACTAGCTAGATGGATTATTGTTAGATTAATAATATCTATTTTTGCATTGTTAGGCTACATGTAAGTTTCTTAATTAGAAGATTATATATAAAGAGAAGGTAAAGAAGAAGAAAAAGGTACTGCACACAAGAGCAGAAGTGTTATATCAAATCTAAACCCTTTGATCAGAAGGTTTTGGGGGAAAAACAAGGAGATATAAGAAAGACTTTGAATAATCATGAGAATCACATTGCAAGGTAAAATTGTTTTGCCTAACGAAGGTCCTTTGAAAAATGACAAGATATGCAACAAGTTAAAAAAGAAAAATTTAAAATATTTTTTGCAAACAAAAGATGTTATGTGAAATCATAGCAATTAACATTCCTGCTCACATATGCAAATGGCTAATGACATACCCATGTCTAATCATACCAAGAAAAAATGTATCATTTGCCAAATTTTATGGGTACACTATGCTACATGCAAAAACTAAAAAAGTCCAACATAGTTGTTCCAATTGTGAACTAAAATATAGATTCAAGAAAAAAATGTTTCATAACGAGACACTTGAAGAGATCTTTAACTTAGCCATACTCAAAAGATATGGTAAAAAAAATATAATTTTCACCATTGGTTGTAATCTAATATAAAGCAGAAAAAATTAGAATTCTTCTCAATAAATCTCCACCAAATTGTTTGACATGATAAACATTAAAAAAAAAAATACAAAACTATAACAAATACATGGATGAATGAAAAGTATGATTCAAGTGCAAAGAACCAACTAAAAGTATGCATAACTTATGTAAGGAGTAAAGAAAAGATAACAGTACAAGTAGACTTAATTGACACTTATCAAGCAAAGCAAATGCAGAAAATTATGGTACATAACTAGCAAGACAACAGCTACTCAAAACAATTATTGACCGAACATTAGCAACTTTTAGGGTTGTATCCAACATTAAACAAACTAGGAGCTAACCGAGAAGATCCTAGAAGATCTTCACCAATAATTTAGCAGGATAAATAAAACTTTAACAAAATTAAAAAAAAATGATTAAAGAACTAATAAATGCATATACGAAAAATAACTGAAGTGCAAAGACCAATAGAGAAAATTGTACACAATAGAAGAAAAGATTTGCAAAATTAAAAAAATCTACCAAATTCAATTCAATCTTATGAATATTATAAGCATAACACACTAACCTATTTGATTAAAAGAAAATTTTATGCGTCTTCGTCAACATGCTTAAGAAGGTCTTTGTAAACAATATTATTTGTTCAAGCACAATATTTGTGCAATTTGACAACTTTATCAACATTTTTACCTATGCGGCATATTTTGCACGTGACAATGCGACATATAATTGTCCATTCAAAAACACAGGTTTAGGTTGATATATTCCCACATAGTTTAATGTCTGTCCTTGAGCCTTGTTTATTGTCATAGCAAAGCATAGCCGAATTGAAAATTTAGTCCTTTTGAATTGAACTGGACATTTATCTCCTTCATTTGGCATAAATGATATTCGTGGCAAGAAAACTATCTTTCCTTCACAATTGTCATTTATTATTTCTACATAAATCACATTTCTCTCAAATTGCCAACATATCAAGCGTGTTTCATTGCATAAGACTTCAGTAGGATTTATGATTCATAATCATATGATAGGGCAATTCTCCTATTAAGGAAAGATTATGAGAATCTCATCAATATATGACTGTTGTAAATACATACCAAATATGACAAATCCCACTTAATTATGGCATCTGACCGACCTAGATTACCTTAATCCCTTGATAATCTAGCAGCCTTAAACTCACCATAAATAAATAAACAAAATCAAGTCCTCATATTCATCAAATATAAAATTCATGTCAACCATAAAGGATTTTAAAGTAAATCTTGAACCTCAAAGTTCTTTTAGATTAATTATATAATCCTCAAAATTTTGGTAAAAATTCTTCGACAACACCTCCTCTGTTACTAAGCCTACACCGAAAAACTCGATTTTCAAAAGTCTTCAAACAAAACCTGCTTAGCTTGGTGAAAATGCAGAAGGACTCACAATCCACCCATAACAATATATATTGCATTAACAAAATTATAGATTCATTCAAATCTAATTTAAAGTATCAAAATCCTTAAACCAACATTATCTTGGCTTCACCATTTTCCTAATCTGTCCTAAAACCGTTACGTCCATTCCAAAGTAGATCCTAACCGTACAAGGACCTAAGAGCCCATTTATACAATATATTATATTAAAAAACAATAAATACATAGTGAGAAAGAAACTAATCAAGTCATAGAAAAATCTGATAGCTTCCTCTTCCATTGCCTAATTATAAAAATTCGATAATGTCAAATAAGTAAATCCCACACTATCCATTACACCTATAATAATCAAATGCATTGTATTTCAAGAACTTAAATGAACAATAATATCACATGGAATCATATATAAATAAATATACAATCTATCCCATTTTTGTTGATCGACCACAATCAGATGACATCTTCCAAAGGTTGTGGGTAAATAGTAATAAAGATTCATGAGTTTGAGAGTAAGTCCCTCGAGAAACCACGCCCTCGACTCTCTATGAAGTATGATCCTGGCCACCATCATAAATCTTCCTAAACAAGTGTCTACAATGATCAGTAACTCTAGTCGCAGAGCACCACGGTGTTCATCCTACAACACATATAGCAAATGAACACAATGAGACCCTCAAAAGCCTCATTCCTTTCGTGTCTGTGAATGCATTACCAATAAATTATGGAGCGATAAATTAGTGCATGTAATTATATTCGAGAAATACTCATACAATGTAAAGGTTACCATGGGATTTGCTTACCTTACAAACAACCAACTTTGAACTTAATTTTTGGGTCCCCAGAGCATCAAATCACCTTGAAAGTGGTTCCAATAGCTTCCCTACATTTCCAATTATATAAAGGTTTGAGCTTCAAGTGAAACCAAATAATGAAACCTTACGAAAACATCGGCCAAAGTATGCTCGATAATTGTTTCTAAAAATAATTATTTATAACAACTTCAACTAGCTAACTTGGGGTAACTTTTTAACCTTGAAAACCGTAATATTTGTCATGAAAATATAAAAAACTTCTACAGCTCAATTCATTCTTTTCATAGACTCCAAGAACACTCATATCAAATCACAAATGGATAAGTTCTGAATTTTCCAAAATGGCCTGTTGATTAGGCGAAATTTATTTATTTTGAACTAATGAAACCTCTCCAAATCAATGCTTTTGCAATTAAATCCTCAAAACCAGACATCAATCACCGAGAAATCACATCATACCAAATTCAAAATATTTCTATAGCCCGTTGAATAAATTTAGACAAAAACTAATTATCTAATTCATCGCAACTCCTAATGTAAACCGATTTTAACTATATAAACATCATCAAAATGGATATCAACTGAATTTCAATAATTCAATTCATCAAAAACCTAACCCACATCGATTGAATTTATGCCAAATTGACACAAATCAATCCAATATACCAATTAATAACAATCCCTACCAATTTATATCGAAACCTTGCGAAAGAAATCGAAAAATCATGAGAATTCAAATTAAATTGTGAAAAAATGCTCTGCATTGAGAATTTACCAAATTGCAAGCTAAATACTTCATTTTCACCATGAAAAATTGGCTCGAAATGACCGTTTCGCGATGCTCTATAGTGTTGCAAAAAGAAATTGGGCAAAAAACGGACGTACAGATCAACGAGCGAAAACTCGAGTTAAGAGGGTTAGAGAATTGAACGTTTTGAACGTTTTATTGAAATGAAATCAAAATGTTTTGACTTTAATTTTTTGTTATATATATATATTTATATATAAACCCTCAGCTGTTTATCAGCAGCTTAATTTCTTTTTATTTATTAAGTCTCAAAGTCCCCAATTTAACGTGTTTTGACTTTCGATGCTCGTTCGCAATTCAATTTTCATCAAATCTAGCCAACTTCTCAACATAATAGTTCAATTCCATAAAAAATCTATAACACTTGTTTTGGACACACCAAAATCCCAAAAATCTTAACTTTGTCCACGACATTCTAAAATCTTTCGAACCAATCCTCTCGCCATACTTCACCAAACTTGCACCAATTTGGACCCAATCTCAACCTCGACCACCATCAACCGACACAAAAATCGAAATAAGATTTCGCACAAAACTTCATTCTTATTTCACACTACCTCCGATCCTGACTTGCATGCTAACTGTGGCGAAATCCCCATGTCGGCTCGTTAAGTCCATTTAAACTCACTTTTTAATTTTTAAACTTAAATACTATTATTTTTTCTCAAAATTCAAAACAAAGGTTTGGGTCAAACATTTTGATTATCTCGGCACTCATTTTGATAGGTATCTCGAGAGAAACCTTGCAAATCTTGAATTTACTCGGTTAACATGAATTTCTCAAATTAACATAATATGTATTACTCAAAACTAGGCACACATCACACAAAAAAATAAGAAAAAATCTCAATTTCACTTATTTTTAACTCTCGACTCGCGACCAAAACCATAATTAAGCTCCATTAATCCCTTATTAGATATAATTATCGGTTTAAAAATTTTGGAATTTGACAAAATATGTACCTATCAATCTATGTAAATTATGAAGTAATTTCAATTCCATCAATCAAAGCAATGTAGTCGTTGCAATATATCTCTTGTACATCTCATAGTTAATGTTCATCAATGTAAAATCAATGCACATTTGCTCAGTTGTTTTACATGGTATCAGAGCATGATCTTTTTTTCCATTAGTTTTCATGGCTGGTGATGAACATTCATCAACCCATGATCATAGTGGTGATAGAGCAATCATGACTTCTTCTATTTATTCAGATTCGACGTCTCCATATCATCTTCAAACTTCCAACAACCTAGATACCGTGTTGGTATCATCTCTTCTCAATAGAGAAAATTATCCAACATGGAAGTGATCGATGATGAATGCGCTTCGTGCTAAAAATAAGGTTTGTTTTGTTGATGGGAGTCTTTTGAAGCCAACCATTGACTTCTCTGATGCACATACTTGGGTGAAGTGCAATACAATGGTAATCGCTTGGCTTTTTAACTCTCTTACCTTTGAGTTACATGATAGCGTAGCATATGTTGATATGGCATGCGAGATGTGGGTGGATTTAGAAGAAAGATTTTCACAAGGCAATGCACCTCGTATACATGAGTTAAACCGAAGCCTAGTATTAATGCAACAAGACACCATGACTATTGATGCTTATTACACTGAGATGAAGGGAATGTGGGACGAACTTCATACTTATTCTACCATTCCCTAATTCTCTTGCAGATCATCAAAAGAACTTGTTATTGAACGTGAGAGAGAAAAAACTCATCAATTCCTTATGGGTCTTAGTGACAAATTTAATGTTGTTCGTTCTAATATTTTAAGTACTAATCCTTTGCCTAGCATTGTTAAAGTGTATGCATAGGTGATTAGTGAAGACACATAACAAATGTTGGCATCAATTCGAAAGCTAACTATAGAAGCTGTTGCCTTCAATACCCAGTTCTCTAAATTAAAAGTTGCATCCAAATGGAATACTTTCGCTAGATCCAACATCAAGCTTCATTGTAATCATTGGATAAAGATAACCACACATAAGATAGGTGCTTCAAACTCATTGGCTATCCACTCGATTGGCCGAATAGGGGGAGATCATCCAAAGGACATCCTAAAACAACAAATTTTGCACAAAATTCTCATGATTGTCACTCTATTACTATGCTTGAATCTCCAATACATGGGCCTACAAATACACAATATAATCAACTTATGTCTTTGGTCAATGTTGAAAAACAAAGTTCATTACCAAACTTTGCTGGTAAGGAAGCTCCTTTTCTCATGAAATTAATTTTGAATAGGTATTAAATAGTGGTGCCTCTGATCATATGTCTTGCAATGTGTCATTTTTAATAGATTGTAATCCTAGTTCATTTTTCTATATATAGCTTTACCAAATGGCACACACATGTTTGTTAAAAGTTTTGGTAGTCTTCCACTTTCCTCTAACATGGTCTTAAATAATATCTTGTACATACCTTCATTTACTTGCAATCCCATTTATATTAGCAAATTAACCAAAGAACTTAATTGTGCAACTATTTTTCCTTCATTTTGCAGGATCTAGCCATGAGGAGACTAATTGGAACGATTGAACTTCGAGATGACATTTATTATTTCAAGCAATTACACATTTCTTTTGCTGCCAACTCTATAAGAACTCACATTACAAACCTTAGGCATCAAAGGATGTATCAATTCTTTTTTGATCGTTTGTCACTTGTTCTTGAATTTCCATCTTTATTTTTAAAACTTTTCAATATATTTTGTGATGTGTGTCATAGAGCCAAACAAACTCGAAATGTTTTTCCTTTAAGTCATATTAAAACTAAAGTTCCTTTTGAATTAATTCATTGTGACATTTAGGGACCATATGAAACTGTTTCTTTTTCTGGGGCTCATTTTTTTTCTTACTATATTTTATGATTACACTCGTGCAACTTGGGTTTTTCTCATGAACTATAAATTAGATACTTATTATTTTTTAACCAATTCTCATGCAATGACTAAAACTCAATTTGATTATTTAATAAAAAATGTTCTCAGTGAAAATGGCTTAAAATTTACATCCAATGCTATGCAATATTTTTATCAGCAAAATGAGATTTTATTTCAACATAGATGTGTTGACACCCACACTAGAATGGGGTTGTTGAACGCAAGCATTATCATTTACTAGAAGTTGCATGTGCCTTACGTTTTCAAAGTGGCCAACCTATTCATTATTGGGGGGAAATGTGTTTTAACAGCAGCTTATTTAATTAATCATACCCCAACACCTTTATTGTCTAATAAATCACCATATGAGTTATTATTTTCTTTCCTACCATCCTACTCACATTTATGAGTCTTTGGATGTCTTTGTTATGTTCATGCGACGAAAGTTCGAGATAAGTTTGTTGCACGTTCTATACCTTGCATATTTGTTGGTTATCCTTAAGGGAAAAAGGTATCGTGTTTATGACCTTCAAGAAAAGAAAATATTTACTTTTAGAGATGTTATGTTTCATGAAAAAAGTCTTTCCTTCTTTCAATTTGAATTCGTGAGTAGATGAATAGTCTCGTACTTCTTATATCATTCCTTTACCTATCATAGATGAACACCAAGTGGAATCATCAATACATGATACCACTATAATAAATTTTGACGTTTGGCCATGTGATAATTCTTCACATCATGATCCATTGCCATAGTCTACTTCCCAGTGCCAAGTCTACTTATCCATGAAGTAGACTATGTCACTCCTCCACTTCAAAGACAACACACATAAAGAAATCATCAACCTCCAAAGTAACTCAAGGATTATATGTGTAAATTGCCTAGGAAGAATCTTATCACTCGTCACACCTATAATGCAATCACCTCAAGTACCAAACAACTAATATCTAATTCATTATCTTATTCTAATTTTTCTTCTTCTCATGCTACATTTTTAGCGGTCATCTTTAGTCAAGATGAGCCTATCTCTTATTCTCAAGCTATTAAAGATCCGCATTGGAGAAAAGCCATGGAGAAAGAAATTGAAGCATTAGAGAAAAATAATACTTGATCTATGGAACCTCTACCTGGCGAAAGAAACCCATCGGATCAAAATGGGTTTACAAAATCAAGTATCATGCAAATGGCATGATCAAACGTTATAAAGCACGATTAGTTGCCAAAGGCTATTCACAAGTCTAAGGCCTTGACTATACGGAAATGTTTTCTCCAGTGGCCAAACTTACCACCGTCAGATGCCTACTTGTAATTGTATCAATTAAAAAGTGGGAACTTCATCAATTAGATGTACATAATGCATTCCTTCAATGTGACTGGAATTAAGAGGTCTATATGTCTCCTCCACCATGATATTCAAAGCTAGATGATAATTGAGTTTTATCGCCTTCTGAAATCCATAAATGGGTTGACGCAAGAATCTCGACAATGGTTCACTAAGCTTTCTACTACCCTACTTCACTTTGGATTTATTCAATCTAAAGCAGACAATTACCTCTTCATTTCACATTTTGGTGCTTCTTTTACTGCGGTACTCATATATGTCGATGATTTAATTATTGCATCTTATGATCCTTGTTCATGTCAAGCTTTGAAATACTATCTTGACACATGCTTTCACATTAAGTATTTAGGTATTCTTAAATACTTCTTTGGAATAGAGGTTACTCGAACTTCTAATGAAATTTCTTTGTCAAAAGGAATATGTTTTTGACATTCTTGCAGAATCAGGCATTCTTGATTGTAAACCATGTCATTTTCTAATGGAGCAACATCATCGAACTTCTTCCAACTCTAGGGCTCCTATTCATAATCCTGATCAATACCGCCATCTTGTTGGTCGCCTCATTTACTTGGCAATCATAAGACTGAAAGTTACATGCTCTGTCCATATCCTAAGCCAATTCATGCAAGACCCACACGAAGATCATTTTAATGCAGAAATGAGGGTTTAGCGCTATCTAAAATTACCACTCGGTCAAGAAATATTTTCCTCTTCTTCTAGTGATTTACGTACCTATGTATTTTGTGACTTTGATTGGGCAAGTTGCCCCATGACTAGAAAATTAGTCATTGGTTACTTTGTTCTTCTTGGTCAATCTCCTATTTCATGGAAGACAAAGAAACACTCTATCGTATCTCGCTCTTCCGATGAAGCAGAATATCGCTCGACGCCTGCCACAACAAGTGAATTATTATGGTTGCGTGCTCGCTGAGATGATCTCACTGTTTCTCATACTCAACCCATGATTTTACATTATGATAATCAAGCTGCTCTCCACATTGCAGCCAATCCAATATTTCACGAACGCATAAAGCACATTGAAATCGATTGTCACTTTATTCGTGCCCAACTTCAAAGCAAGATCATCGACACATGCTATGTTCATACCAAGTCTTAAGTCGCTGATATATTTACAAAAGATTTAGGTCATGATCAGTTCCAATCACTAAAAGGCAAGTTGGAATTCGTGATCTTCATGCTCCAACTTGAGGGGGAGTATTACGGAAAGATTATGGGAAACTCATCAATCTATGACTGTTTTAAATACATACCAAATATTTATCTATCAATCTACGTAAATTAGGTAGTAATCTCAATTCCCTCAATCAAAGCAATGTAGTTGTTGCAATATATCTCTTGTACATCTCCTATTTAAGCAGCATCAATGTAAAATCAAAGAACCTTTGCTCAATTATTTTACATTTCCTTCAAAATTAACTCATGTGGAGGAATGCCATTCAATACCAAATTGTTAAGAACTCCTCGGTGACATTATTCTCATTATTATCAATAGCTTGATCAAAAATTAAATACGTAACTGTATTTCCAACAAACTCTTCTATAACTAATTAATATCATCTACAAATTCATTCTTCATTGTCAGTATAGCTGTGGTTGTCATTGCATCCAAATTATTCACATAATCATCCAACTAGCCAAAAATATGATTGATTAAATGTCGCAACGATGTCTTTATATCCATATGAGGAATAATAATTTCCCATGGAATCTTAATGTGACGATCTTTATATTCTCTCTCCACCCCATTCCCAATACAAAGTAGATATTCTGAAAAAACCTAGTCAAATCTTGCACGCATATTTTCAACCAATTTTATTCTCTTCATTTGTGGCCAAAGATACGATTTGACCATATGCGAGTAAATTATCTCTTATCTAGTTCCCCTCCGAACAACTGGCAATATTTGCTTGAAGTAACCATCAAAGTTAATAACTTTTCCTCCAAATGAGTTATCTTTATCACAAACATCCTTAATCAAACTATCGAAAGCTTCAATTTGGTGTTTATGAACCATTGGAGCCTCGTCCCATATAATTAATCTCGTGAGTGCCAACAACCTTGCTAGGCCTGACTGTTTAGTTACATTGCATATCTGATTATCTTTAGCATTAATAGGGAGTTTGAATCTTGAGTAAGTTGTGCGACCTCCAGGCAAAATTGATGCTGGAACGTCAGATGATGTTGTCGCTAAAGCAATGTGATCCTTTCTTCTTACTGTTGCTAATAATGCTTTATATAAAAAGTTTTGTCCGTCCCACCTGGACCATCTATAAAGAACACTCATTTTTATTAAAGAACATTTTATTAACAATACATTCATACACATAATTCTGGCACCAATTCAAGATTCATATAATCTTTTACATCATCATCATCATCATCATCATCATCAGAAGTCTTAATTTCCAATTCCACATTTATTTCAAGCATATCATTGACATGTAGCTCAACATTGAATAATTTTGATTGCATATTCAAATTTGCCAAACTCTTTCCAATTGCATGCAACATTTGATTGACATGTTGTAATGTTTTCTTTTCGGCCTTATCAATGTTCAAGTTCATTAGTCTTTGCACATTTGCTCCTTAAATTTTCTGCAAAATCGTTTATCACTTTCAGGTTCACAAAAAGATAATATTGTTGCAAAAAACTGACTTAACACAAATGACACTTAATACTCTGAAGCCTCTTCCATTCAAGATTCCAAGCAATCATCTGCTTCTAAGAAACAATTTAATAAAGCTCCTTGGTAAAAAGAATCAGTCACTATACCGTTAACAATTTTCAACTCTTTAAAAGATATGCAGCTCTTTACGTGATTCAGTAACAAACGTAAATAATATCTTTCTTCTTCGTTCAGGCTTACAAAAATTATTCTTCCAATAATAATACCATGTTTTTGCACTTTCAAGTTTTCAAATGCCGGTTCCAAATATAGTACTCGGGTATTTGTCTATATAACATACTTCTTACAAATTCTTCCAATTTATTAAGTCTAAAATATTATGTTAGCATTCATGCAATTTAAAGTCATTATTGACTACATTTTCTAACATATTACAACCTCCAAATAACACCATTTGATTTCCATTTAAATATGATTGCAATGTTATAAAAGAAATATATATTTCATTAAGTGGAAAGCTATACATTCGCCACATAATTTCAAGTACTGAAATTAACGCACTAATTGAAACACTTCAATTTCGTCAATATGGTTGTTTGCATTCTCCAAACACACTAAAAATGTAATTCAATCATGACCCTTGTAAATGTATTTGTATAGATACTTAAATACTTTTATTATTGAACAAAATTTTATATTCAAGTGAAAATCATGTTTTGATAGCAAATATGAATTATAAGGGACCACCCAACGTTTGTCGAAATTGAATCCTCTAACTTTCTTCCCCTTCTTCTTATTCCCTCGTTGATACTATGGATAATAGTCAATATCATGGCATGTGTACTCACAAAATTGTTTGAAATAGTGATTTTTACATTTTCCTTCTGCAAGCATGCAAAAATTCTTTGGATTTAACGATCCACGAAGGTCATGCATCATATGTTTTACAACAAGTTCATTTAAATGGTGATGTTTTTCTTTGTTCATTATTTCTACATACACGTATCTATCAAAAGTAGATGGATCACAAATTTTTTTAATTTGGCTCAATAATGATAAAGAAATTAGCATATGGAAATCTCATTTTTTGAAATTCCACCACATAAACGTATGTCGCCACATGACCGAATATGTTTTTTTTTCAAATATCTTTCTTCAATTCCTCCTACTTCGCACAAAAAATTTATGCTGTAAGATCTAGCCTATTTTGTGCCTCATCATTAAACCTTAATTAATTTTTAATCTCTTTCCACTTTGGATCACATGTCATTGTCAAGAAAATGTTCTTTTTTGACACATGTCGACTGTGTACAATAAGTTTCTCGCATATCCTTATTATATAAAGTAGTGATAAGTGAGATCGTCTCTACAGGGATTTCGCAAACTTCCTAAGAAAAATGGTTTCCAAGGTTTTTATTATTTTACTTTAATTTTACTAATTGAGTTAACACGAAAATTGAAAATATCTAATAAAACTATAAAAATCAATTCAACTAATTCAACTAACTTAAACTAACAAAATTTAAATTCACTAATAATAAATAATCTAAATTCAATAAAATTCAAATCAAATCAATATAAAATAAAAATCTAAACAAATATCTAGAACAATGAAACATAAACCCGATTTGAATTCGAAATATATAATATTATAGTCATAATCATACTTTTATAAAGTATTATTGAATCATTAAATTTAAATCACAAATAAGATTGATAGCCTTTATCAAGCCACCAGTTTTTCTTATATAAATGAAAAACTCACATTGTAATTTTATCATCATTAGTTCGTCGAAAGCTCAAAGATAACTAATAGAAAAATAAACCGCTTTTGGGTTGTGTGAAAACTTCTTACTACTAAGCCAATATTATCCGAATTAGTTGTATCAATATCAAACTTAGAATATAATTCACCTAAGACATATAAACTGTAAAAGACCTTTTAGATTGACCCTAGTTACTACTTTATATTAGATTTAAAATCTAAATATTATAATACACATTAGTCACTATACATGCAATACAAAATTTTTTATTGTAATATGCAAAAAGGAATCTATTAAAATTGTGAATTGATATACACGATTAAGTTTAAAGTATTAAACACAAATTCTTCTTTATTATGACTACATTGCAAAATTGTTTAAGTTAATGTTTGGAATTTGTTTAGATTAATAAAATACTCACATATATTCAAAATAAACATTGCAATTAAATAAATAAAAGACATTAATAAAAATACCTCTTATTGAATAGTTGAATCTCCAACAAGTCTTCAAAAGTAAGAACGATAAAACTAAACTAAACTAAACTTAATTGAAAATAATCTAAAACTAAAAAAGTGGCTTCAAGAGCAATCAATGGCACTTAATTTCGAAGCTATTAGGTAATATATATAGTATTCTAAGTAGTACATATCCCATACTAACGGAAATTCCTTATTTTAATCTAATATTCTTGTGGCCAACTTAAAAGATTCCTGACTTAATCCTCTATCTTTGTTGATTTGTTGTGTAAAATGGTGGAAATGTCTTTGTGGTTCACTGATTTATGGAGCGAATCCTAGTATATTCCTGACTTCCAACTGATTCTCTGGCAGTGAATCCTAGTTCATTTCCTGATTCACTACTGATTCGCTGCATGTTTTCTCCAATTGATTGAATTCTTGAGTGTTCTCCCATTTTTCTTCCATTTCTTCACATAACCTTAATATAACCTGAAATCACAAAAACAAGAGAAAACCCAATGTAATATAGCCTTTTACATCTAAAATCACCATAAAATATAATATAGAACACTGTCTTATTGACTTATCAAATACTCATAACCTCAGCACTTTGATGTCCCGAGCAAAGGAGTACTTTCAATTATATTTTCTTTTAATTCTTTATTCTTATTTCATAATTACTTACTCTTATTCTTCAATAGAAGTGATCATTAAATAGAAACATATTACCCTCATCTAAATAAAAATTATGATATAATAGAAAGGTTTTCATAACATCCCCTTAAATGACAACTCAACCTCATTATGCAATACATTTCAAAACTCAAAGTTCAATCAATAGCAAGGCTAAGCCACTATCTAAGTTTTCTCGATCTCCACTGATAAGCATCAAACTCATGATTACCAATATAGAATCTCAAGATACATAAATCACTAAATTAATCTCAATTTCAAACAATATTTAAAATACCACCAAAATTAAAGTCGATAGGAATTTTTAATACACCAATAAATATCATTATCATGTTCAATTGTTGGAATGTTGAAAAAAGAGTTATTTTACTCAACTTAGCTATAAGTACTCGAGCAAAATCTTTTATTTTAAGAGTTTTTATAAACATTCTTGCATTATTCTATATCTTTTTTTTCTCTTCACATATTTATATATTTTCTCATTCCAATGGTTCCATGCTCCATTTCCTTTGGATACTGTTATTATTTATATATAAATTCTTTCTCACATTTTTCCTATTACTAGATTCTCAGCTCCATTTCTTTTGGAATATATGGGTCTCTTTATTTTTTTCATTTAAAAAATCTTGTTAGCACTTCTCACTTTCACTATAGTTAAGGAAGTATTATTTCCAACCAAGTAAAGTTTCATTGGCTAATTTCCTATGTCCTCCCTTAATTGTGGCATAAGTTATTTTCATTATATATGTGGAAAATTATACAATGGGGCTCAAATATATACCCATGTCATAGGAACCCCTCAAAATGTATTGTGCATAAAATGTTTTGTACATTTATGACTTATAGATTAATGTGTTGGACTAAAATTCAATAGTTGTAAATGAGGTTCCCATGACATAGGTATTTTTGTTGCTCCCATGGTAGTAGTACCCTATATGTATAATACTTGATCAATAATATTTGTATAACAAAATTCTTAGAAATAAATTTTGCTTATCTCACACTTTTGTTTCGATCTTTTACCCATTAGAATGTCTCACACAAAGCAATCAATCCCTCTAGACTATTCTAGTACATACATAATCTAAGTAAGTCAAATAGGGTATAACAATTCCTCTATCATAAAATTTTTATTTTCACGAGTAATAAAAATATCACTTATATTTAAATCCAAATTATATTCAATTCATATTTTCTAACTAAATTAAGTAAAAGGAAGAAATATTACATGTATCTTCATCAAAAATCTGAAAAATTTTAGTTAACTTTGAATATTGAATAAATAGATTCTACCTCTCGAGTCTTCCATACTCTGTTTCTTTATACTTCGCTTTACCTAAATACCCCCAGACTCATTCCAAACTTTATCCTCAAGGTTTAGAAATTAAGTCGGGTTTTTGTAACATAATAAATATACTTCGTGAAACATAAACGGACTATATAAAATAATAAATTTATTAATATATGAATAAATTTTCCATAAACAAAGAAATCACGACGAAAAATAAATTACAAAGCATCATCATCATCAATAATAATAGGAAACAATCTCGCGATAAATTCATGTCTTTCTAAAACAAAACACTCCCTTGAACTCATAGAGACATAATTTCCAACCAATCGCATAGAAAAATCTTTGAATCGATAAATATCTAAATTTTAAAAAATTTCTTTGTAAAAATCATCCATCCTCACTCTTTCTATTTTATTGAAATCAATGAAATCATATATCAATGGTAGTGAAATGAATTCTAATAAAATTTTTGAAATCAATTAAAAGTTTCTAAATATTCATCAAAAACCAAAAAATCTCAATTTAAAAAGTTAGGGTTTGATCATGATTACCTTCTTGTGAGGGAATCCCTCAAGTTATAAACTCTTGTACTCCTCTAAATCTCACTTCCAAGCTTCTACTTGAAATTCCCTTTCTCAAGCCCTAGTATGACTGTATTTTCTAAAATTCGCTCTATTTTAGAATGAACAAAAAAAAATCGAGGTATAAATCACTTAAACACACTAAAATCTAGCTTAGGAAAGTTGAATCTAGACAAAAATCTAGTCTTTCAATTGATCGGGTGCAATAATTGGTGTGAATGAAATGACTTACGTGTGGCGAATTGGGGTTTTATTTTAAAAACTAGGAATCGGGCCCAACAAATTAAGGTCATAAGTGCATTCGCTAGATATTTGCTACTTAAATTGATAAGAATATGCCTCACTAATTTTCCCAGCGAATCCCAATTATAGGGTCGATCCACTGATGAATCGCTACACTCAAATTTCACTTAAGATTTCTGCTAACTTTCACTAATTTTTTTCCAGTGATTTACACAATAAACTCACATTGCTTTAGATTCGTTAGACAATAAATACTATTTTTTAATTTAATTCATATTTATCATATATATCACCTATAAAAATCAATCTAAAGGTGGAATTCACTAAAAATTCAAAAATGTAAGTAGGATATGTAACTAACTAATAATTTTATTACTTCATTAATTAAAGAAATAGACAAATAGTATAAACGAATTGCATAATGGCCATAATAAATTCGCAAAAAAGTTATAACAACTTGATCACCTCTCTTCATTTGAAGCTAATTCGAAGCTTAAATCTTGAAAATATTTCCAAAACAAGAGTTAAAAGGTGAGAGATTAAAAACATAATATGATAATAAAGTAGAAATAAAGATAGAATATGGGTTGCCTCCTATAAAGCGCTTTTGTTTACTGTCATTGGCTAGATTGAACTATTTCAGTACTATACCGAATTTATAAACTTAAATTTAGGATTGTCCAATTCAGTGCTACTTTAGAAAGTATTTGTTTGATATTCACTCTTAAAGTGATTGTTTTAGTTAGAATATCCATGATAGCTTGAAAAGTGGCTCAAAAAAGAAATTCTAAAATTAAATGAGGATCTTCATTGACAAAGTGTGGCATAAACAAAAAGTCGATGGGTAAAATGTACTTGTCTATTTGAAGTGGAACATTCGTAACCACACCTATTGATTAAATTGAAGAACCATTTGGTAAAGGAACTCGTTTAGAAGCAATTTTGTCCAACTCCAATTGAGTATGTAGAAAGAATACTATTGGCATGAGATTTGCATTAGAAACAGTATCACACTGAGCTTTAAAGTACCAAGCCAGTCGGGTTGCCATAATGGTAAGGGCGAAGGCGGGGTTGTGTGAGTTACGCGCATAACCTCTATTTTAACTTCCCTATTCAGAAAGATTGCTTAGGCCACTAGGGTACGCCCTGACCGATTGCACCAGGGTCTTGTGGGAATAGTTAGGCTCGCTTTGACACCCACAAATATATAAAAAAAGTAACAAACCCATTTGATTTTTATATTCAAATTTATATCTCCAGAATCATTAAGCTTTACAGGACCTAAACTCAGTTTTTTTTTTTTTATTCTTCTTAACTTTAAAATCTTCGAGCTTATTAATATTCTTCCCATTCTACGGTTGCTTAACTTTCTATTCCTGAGCTACTTTTTTTCCTTCGAAGTATCTTGAACTTGTTCTTTCTTTGAAACATCTTTTTAAGTTTCCATTGTTACAGCATGAATTACATATACTTCAGTGCTTAAAAATTCATAATAATTTAATTCTAAAGAATCATTATCATTAATTTATTTATCAAGTAATTCATCAAAATCTTCATAATTATGCTCACAATTGATTTTGAACATGACGATTTTGTCTTCAAATTCCATAGATATCTTCCCTTCAAAGATATCTAACTTAGTTTTAGCTATTTTAAGAAAAGGTGTACCTAATAATATAGATGGAGAATTAGGTGATACTGAATCTCCCATTTCTAAGACATAAAAGTCAGCTAAAAATATTAAGTCATTTACTTTAACTAAAATATTTTTTTAATAATTCATATGGTTTACTAACTCTATTATCAACTAGAGTAAGATTTAGTATGTGTATTAATCAACGATCCTATTTTTAATGATTCATATAATTTAAGTGACATCACATTAATTAATGCTCCAAAATCTCACGCAGAAAATTTAATAGAAGAAGTTCCTATTGTGATAGATATTCCAAACATTATTAGATCATAACATTTCTCAGGTATTTTCTTTTTTATTAAAGCTAACACCTTTTGCCTTGTATTTTCTTTAGATTCCTCTAAAAATTTATCTTTAGATTCATAAAGTTCTTTCAAAACTTCATCATAATTCGACAATTACATAATCGATTCCATCAAAGGTTTATAATTTCTATTTTTCTAAATGCTTCAAGAATGTTTTCATTAATTTCTCCCTTCCAAGCATCCGCTAATCATTGTAGAATAGGAGAAATAAAATACATATCTTCATTTAATTTATTAGGAGTCTTATCATCTTTTTCTTTATTAATTATTTTAGACATTTGTAACGAGTTTTCATAAGCTTCAACTCTGGCAAAATACCATAGGTACAACCTTTTCAAGAAAATGTGTATATTTCAATTGTTCAGCCATCCATTCTCTAGTAAGAATGACATTGGCTATCGTCTCTTCTACTTCTTCTATTATTTTATGTATTTCCTTTTTCTTTATACCGTATTAGGTATCTTTTCTACTATATATATCTCTTTTCCAATATCACAAAATAAAGCATTAATATATGCTTGATTAATAGGAGCAGTAGTCTGAGTAGATGCTTCATTTTGATTACTTAGTCTATTAATTAATAGGTTAATCTAACTTAATTGATTTTTTAATTCAATTATATCATCTTGTAAAGCTTGAATTCTTTGGTCTTTTTCTTATTTGAATTCTCTAATGCAATGGTTCTTCCGGTTAATGTGGACATTTTATACCTTTGATAACGCTAGTTATCTATACCATTGTCTATATTCGGTCATAGATAATTTGTATAGTGACTATAGATATAATTAGGTTTAGTAAACCTATCATAATGACTCATTATAGCATTAGCTTCTTAAATTTTGCTTTGTTGCATTAGAGGACATTCATCATCTAGATAATTAGTTTCATTGTAAAAAGCACAAGATTTAACTTTAATTGATCTATTTTTTAATAACAGCTCAACCATACTTTTTAACTAGTCAAGTTTTTTATCTAATGTCATAATTGTTCTTTTATTGATTTCACAAGATTTCTTTTCTACAAATTTATTTTTTTTTCACCATATTGCTTTGATTGTATAGATATTTTATTAATAGCGTCTTTTGCTAATGTCAGTGTTAGATTGATAAAGATCCTCCACATACCATGTCTTGGAATATTTGTTCTAAAAGGTTTCATCCTTCATAAAAATTTTCTAATAAATCTATTTCTATATATCCATGTTATGAACATAAAGACCCTTCATTTGTATTGTGATATTTAGGTTATTGTAAAGCTCTTCGGTTTCAATCTTTGCATTAATAATTCATTTTTTGCCTAAACTAATCTTGCATGCTAGAACTTATTGATCTTAAAAGGTTAGTAACATTATAGATCATGTGGTAATGAAGTTTTGAGGAAGGTAGAATAGCCAATCTTGAGCTTGACCTTTTAAAGAAAGAGGGAAAACTTTTAGCTTAACATATTCTAACTTTATATCCATGGGTTTCATTACATATACATTATGTACGTATTTCTTAATTAATTGTTGAGCATCTTCATCATATTCACCTTGAAAGTGAGGTAAAGAATTGATAAATTCGAATTTTAATTCAAAATCAGGAAACTCCATAGGAAGGGAAGTACACATATGTTCGTAAGTTGTGACATTTTTATTGGCTTGACTAAAAATAAGTTCTTTCTCACCTTCTGCCACGTTGTATGACATACAACGAGAAAGACTCCTAAGAAATTATGTAGAAAACCTCGACAACGGCGCAAAAAATTGACACGTGTAGAGCGTGCACAATAAGTTTCTCGTATATCATTATTATATGTAGTAGTGATAAGTGAGATCATCTCCTCAGGGATTTTGCAAACTTTCCTAAGAAAAAGTGTTTCCAAGGTTTTTACTATTTTACTTTTATTTAATTAAAATGAGAATTGAAATTATCTAATAAAACTATAACTATCAATTAAACTAATTAAACCAAATTAAACTAACACAATTTAAATTCAATAATAATAAATGATCTAAATTCAATTAAATTCAAATCAAATCAATTTACAATAAAAATCTAAACAAATATCCAGAACAATGAAAATAAACCCGCTATGAATCTGAACATATTAATTAAATTATAGTCGTAATCATACTTTTACAAAGTATTCTTGAATTATTAAACCTAAATCATAAGCAAGATTGATAGCTTTTATTAAGCCACATGTTTTCCTTATATCTATGGAAAAGCCACATTCTAGTTTTATTATCATTAGTTCTTGGAAAGGTCAAAGATAACTAATAGAAACAAAAATGCATTAGGTTCTATGAAAACTACTTGCTACTAAGCCAATATTATTGGAATTAGACATATCAATATCAAACTTAGAACACAATTCATCTAAGACATCTAAACGATAAAAAACCTTTTAGATTAATCCTAGTTACTACTTTATATTAGATTTATAACCTAAATATCACAATACACATTGGCCACTATGGATGCAATCTAAAGTTTATTAATTGTTATACACAAAAACAAAAATATTAAAACAGTGGATTAACATATACCATTAAGTTTAAAGCGTTAAACACATATTCTTCTTTATTATGACTACATTGCAAAATAATTGAAGTTCATGTTTGGACTTTGTTTAGATTAATAAAATACTCACACATATTCAAAATAAACATTACAATAAAATAACTAAAAAACATTTATAAAGCACCTATTATTGAATATTTAAATCTCCAACGAGTTCAAAAATAAGAACAATAAAACTAAACTAAGCTTAACTTAATATAATCTAAAACTAAATAGGTGGCTCCAAGAGCAATCAAGGGAACTTAATCTCGAAGCCTTAAGGTCAAATATATTGTATTCTAAGTAGTACAAATCCGTTACTAACTGAAATTACTTGTTTTAATCTATTATTCTCATGGCCGACATCAATGATTCTTGACTTAATCCTCTATCTTTGCCGACTAGTTGTGTAAATCGGTGGAAATATGTCTTTGTGGTTCACTGAATTATGTAGCGAATCCTAGTATATTACTTATTCCTACTGATTCGTTGGCTGTGAATCTTAGTTCATTTCCTGATTCACTACTGATTCGCTGCATGTTTTCTCCAATTGACTGAATTCTTTATTGTTCTCCCTTTTTTTCTTCCATTTCTTCACATAACCTTAATGTAACTTGAAATCACAAAAATAAGAGAAAACCTAGTGTAATATAGCCTTTTACACTTAAAATCACTATAAAATATACTATAAAACACTATTTATTTATTGACTTATCAAATACTCCAAAACTTAGCACTTTATTATCTCGAGCAAAGAAATACTCTCAATTATAATCTATTTTCATTCTTTATTTTGATTTCATAATTACTTACTCTTATTCTTTAATAGAAGTGATCATTAAATAGAAACATATTACCCTCATCTAAATAAAAATTATGATATAATTGAAAGATTTAAAGAACAATTCCTTAAATGACAACTTAACCTTGTTATGCAATACACCTCAAAACTCAAAGTTCAATCAATACCAAAGTCATGCCACTATATAGTTTTTCTCGATATCTACTGATGAGCATCAAGCTTATGATGACCAATATAGAATCTCCAAATATAAAAATCACTAAATTAATCTCAATTTCAAAGAATATTTAAAAATACCACCAAAATCAAAGCCGATAGGAATTTTTTAAGATACCAGTAAGTATCATTATCATGTTCAATTGTTGGGATATTGAAAAAGAGATATTTTACTTAACTTAGCTATAAGCACTGGAGCTAAATCTTTTATTTTAAGAGTTTTTATAAACATTCTTCCATTTTTCTATATTTGTTTTTTTTTTCTTTCATATTTATAATTTATTTTTCATTCCTTCAGTTCCATGCTCCATTTCCTTTGAATAATGTTATTATTTTTATATAAATTCTTTCTCACGTTTTTCCCATTACTAGATTCCCTACTCCATTTCCTTTAGAACCTGTAGGTCTCTCTATTTTTTCATTTAAAAACTCCTGTTAGCACTTCTCACTTTCACTATAGTTAAGGAAGCATTTTTTCCGACCAAGTTTAATTGGCTAATTTTCTATTTCTTCCCTCAATTGTGGCATAAGTTCTTTTCATTATATCTATATATTTATATGAGAAATTCTATAATGGAGCCCAAGTATATACCCATGTCAAGGGAACCCCTCAAAATGCTTTGTGCATTAAATGTTTTGTGCATTTATAACTTATAGATTAACGTGTTGGATTAAAATCCAATGGTTATAAATGAGGTTCCCATGGCATAGGTATTTTTATGGCTCCCATGGTAGTAGTACCATATATATAATACTTGACTAATAATCTTTGTATAACAAGATTCTTAGAAACCAATTTTGTTTATCTCGCACTTTTGTTTCGATCTTCTACCCATTAGAATGTCTAACACAAAACAATCAATCCCTCTAAACTCTTCTAGTGCATACACAATCTAGGTAAGTCAAATAAGGTATAACAATTCATTTCTATTATAAAATTTCTATTTTCACGAGTAAGAAAATTATCACTTCTATTTAAATCCAAAATATATTCAATTTATATTTTGTAAATAAATTAAGTAAATTGAAGAAATATTACATGTATCTTCATCAAGAATCTAAAAAATCTTAGTCAACTTTAAATATTGAATAAATTGATTCTACCTCTCGAGTCTTCCATACTTCACTTCTTTATACTTCACTTCACTTAAATACCTCCAAACTCATTCTAATCCTTCTCCTCAAGGTTTAGAAATTAAGTCGGGTTTTTCAACAAAATAAATATACTTTGTGAAGCATAAACGAACTATATAAAATAATAAAATATTTATCATATGAATAACTTTTCCATAATTAAAGAAACCATAAAAATAAATAAATTACTAAGCATCATCATCAATAATAACAGGAAACAATGTTGCGATAAATTCAAGTCTTTCTAAAACAAAACACTCCCTCAAACTCATTGAAACTTAATTTCGAACCAATTGCATAGAAAAATCTTTGAATTGATAAAAATCAAAATTTCAAAAATTTTGCTTTGTAAACAAAAAATCATTGTACTCACTCTTTCTATTTTATTGAAACCAATGAAATAATATATCAATTGCAGTAAATTGAATTCTAATAAATAATTTTTTAAATCAATTAAAAGTTTCTAAGGATTCATTAGAAACCAAAAAAATCCAATATAAAAGTTAGGGTTTGACCGTGATTATCTTCTTGAGAGTGAAACCCTCAAGTTATAAACTCTTGAACTCCTCTAAATCTCACTTCCAAGCTTCTACTTGAAATTCCCTTTCTCAATCCCTAGTATGACCGTACACTCTTAAATTCGCTCTATTTTAGGATGAACAGAACAAGATTGTGGTAGGAATAACTTAAACACACTAAAATCTAGCTTAGGAATGTTGAATCTAGGCAAAATTCTAGTCTTTGAATGGAGTGGGTGCAATGATTGGTGTGTATGAAATGAGTTATATATGGCGAATTGGGATTTTATTTTAAAAACTTGGAATCGAGCCCAAAAAATCAAGGTCTTAAGTGCATTCGCTGGTCATTCACTACTTAAATTGGTTAAAATAAGAGTGTGCCTCACCAATTTTCCCAGCGAATCTCTGTTATGTGGTCGATTCACTACTATATTTCTACACTTAAATTTCACTTAAAGTTTTTGCTAACCGTGATTGATTTTTTCAGTGATTTACACTATAAACTCACATCGCTCTGGATTCGTTGAACAATAAATATTGTTTTCCAATTTAATTCATATTTATCATATATATCACTTATAAAAATAAATATAAAGGTAGAATTCACTAAAAATTCAAAGATTTGAGAATGATATGTAACTAACTAATAATTTTATTACTTTATTAATTAAACAAATAGACAAATAGTATAAATTGCATAATGGCCATAATAAATTCACAAAAGGTCATAACAACTCAATCACCTCCCTTCATTTCAAGCTAATTTGGAGCTTAAATCTTGAAAATATTTCCAAAACGAGAGTAAAAAGGTGAGAGATTAAAAACATAATATGATAATAAAAGGAAAATAAAAATAGAATATGGCCCGCCTCCCATAAAGCGCTTTTATTTACTGTCGTTGGCTCGACTGAACCATTCTAATACTAAACCGGATCTATAAACTCGAATTTAGAAATGTCCAATCCAGTGCCATTTTAGAAAGTAATTGGTTGAACATTCACTCTTAAAGTTATTGTTTTAGTCAGAATATCCATGATAGCTTAAAAGTGGCTCAAAAAAAGCATCCTAAAATTAAAGGAGGCTATTCATTGATAAAATGTGGTATAACCAAAAAGTGTGTGGGTAAAATATACTTCTCTACTTGAACTAGTACATTCGTAAGCACACTTATTGGTTTGATTGAGAAACCATTTGGTAAAGGAAGTCGTTCAGAAGCAATTTTATCCAACTCTAATTGAGTATGTAGAAATAAGACTATTGGCATGAAATTAGCATAAGAAATAGTATCACACTGAGCTTTAAAGTACCAAGCCGGTCGGGTTACCATATCGGTAAGGTCGAAGGCGGGGTTGTGTGAGTTAAGCACACAACCTCGGTTTTGATTCCCTAGTGTAGCAAGATTGCTCGGGCCACTAGGGTACGCTAAGGCCGATTACACCAAGGCTTCATGGGAATAGTCATGCTTGCCTGGACACCCACGAATAAAAAAAAGTACCAAGCCCATTTTTTTATTATATTCAAATGTATATCTCTAGGATCATTCAGTTTTATAAGACCTAAACTCAGCTTTTTCATCTTTTTTTTCTTCTTAACTATAAAATTTTCCAGCTTATTAATATTCTTTCCATTCTCCGGTTGCTTAACTTTCTATTCCTGAGTTACTTTCTTTTCATTTGGAGAATCTTCAACTTATTCCTTCTTTGAAACATCTTTTTCAGTTTCCATTATTACTACATTAATTACATATACTTCAGTGCTTAATTATTCATAATAATTTAATTCTAAAGAATCATTATCATTAATTTATTTATCAAGTAATTCATCAGAATCAACATAATTATGCTCATCATTGATTTTGAACTTGACGATTTTGTCTTCAAATTCTATAGACATCTTCCCTTCATAGATATCTAACTTAGCTTTAGCTATTTTAAGAAAAGGTCTACCTAATAATATAGATTGAGATTTAGGTGATACTGAATCTCCCATTTCCATGACATAAAAGTCAACTAAAAATACTAAGTCATTTACTTTCACTAAATTTTTTTCTAAAAAATCATATGGTTTGTTAATTGTATTATCAGTAAGAGTAAGATTTAATAAGCGTATTAGTCAATGATTTTATTTTCAACGATTCGTATAATTTAAATGGCATCATATTAATTAATGCTCCGAGATTTCACATAGCAAATTTAATAGAAGATGTTCATATTGTGTTAGATATTCCAAACATACTTAGATCATAACATTTCTTAGGTATTTTCTTTTTAATTAAAGCTGACACCTTTTGCCTTATGTTTTCTTTAGATTTATCTAAAAATTTATCTTTAAATTTAGAGAACTCTTTCAAAACTTCATCATAATTCAATAATTGCATAATTGATTCCTTCAAAAGTTTATTAATTTCTATTTTTCTAAATGCTTCAAGAATTTCTTCATTAATTTCTCCCTTCTTAGCATCCGCTAATCGTTGTGGAACAGGAGAAATAGAATACATATCTTCATTTAATTTATTAGGAGTCTTATCATATTTTTTTATTAATTATTTCAAATGTTTTAACGAATTTTCATAAGCTTCAACTCTCACTAAATACCATAGGTACAACCTTTCAAGAAGAGGTGTATGTTTCAATTGTTCAGCCATCCATTCTCTAGTAAGAATGACATTGGCCATCCTCTCTTCTACTTCTTCTTCTATTTTTTCTATATTTTTTTTCTTTATAACCCTCTTAGGTATCTTTTTCTGGTATATGTGTCTCTTTTTCATTATCACAAAATAAAGCATTAGTATATGCTTGATTAGTGGAGTAGTAGTCTGAGTAGATGTTTTAGTTTGATTACTTAGTCTATTAATTTATAGGTTCATGTAACTTAATTGATTTTTTAATTCAATTTATATCATCTTGTAAAGCTTGAATTCTTTAGTCTTTTTCTTATTTGATATTTCTAGTACAATGGTTTTTCCCGTTAATGGGGACGTTATATATCTTTTATTACACTAGCTGTCTATACTGCCTATATTCGATCATAGAAAATTTGTATAGTCACTAGAGATATAATTAGGTTTAATAAACCTATCAAAATAATTCATTGAAGCATTAGGTTCTTCAATTTTGTTTTGTTGCGTTAGAGGACATTCATCATCTAGATGATTAGTTTCATTGCTAAAAGCACAAGATTTAACTTTAATTGATCTATCTTTTAATAACAGCTCAACCATGCTTTTTAACTCGTCGAGTTTCTCATTTGATGACTTAATTGTTCTTTTATTGATTTCACAAGATTTCTATTTTACAAATTTATTTTTCACCATATTGCTTTGATTGTTTATAGATTTTATTAATAGCGTCTTTTGCTAATGTCGGTGTTAGATTAATAAAGATCCTCCACATACCGTGTCTAGGATTATTTGTTATGAATGATTTAATCCTTCATAAAAATATTCTAATAAAGTTTTTTGTATATCCATGTTGTTGACATAATAAAATCAATCTTTGGTATCTATCCTAAAACTCACCAAAAGTCAATTTGATTTACATCTTTGCATTACTAATTTGTTTTTTCTCTAAACTAATCTTGCATGTTGGAACGTATTGATCTAAAAAGGATAGTAACATTTTAGACCATGTGGTAATGAAGTTTTGAGGAAGATAAAATAGTCAATTTTGAGCTTGACCTCTTAAAGAAGAAGGGAAAACTTTTAGCTTAATATATTCTAACTCTATATCCTTGGGTTTCATTACATTTACTTTATGTATGTATTTCTTAATAAACTATTGAGGATCTTCATCATCTTCACTGTGAAAATGAGGTAATGAATTGATATATTCGAATTTTAATTCAAAATCAAGAAACTCTGCAGGAAGGGTGTAGCGGCCCCAAATCCCGAGGCCCACCACGAGTGCCAACGCGAGCCCACAACCCTGCCACGTCAGGCCTAGCTATGTCCCACGTGCCATTAACCTACACAACTTTATTCAAAACCTAATACTTGACCAAATTACATCATGAAAAATTACGAGTTAGACCATTGGACTCAATTCGCCTGTTAAGATCATTTTTAACAATCAAATTATAGCGGAAGACTTATTAGACTTGATCAAGCAGTAAACAAATAAATTCAAGTCTTAGGAGTATCAACCTAATTTGGAAAAACCCATAATATAAACATCATAATCAGAAAAATGACCAAAATCCTCAAAATAAGCTACTATAAAAGTCATGGGTAGCTCACAATGTATCCCGTATCCCAAAAGTAAATATAAATATATACAAACTACGAGAAAGGATGTAGTATGTCACAGGTAGTCCTCAAGCTTCTCATTGCCTCGAATCGTACCGGGGTCTGCACTCAAGCATCCCAACATAACCGATGGCGAGTCCAGATTGAGGGATCCCAAGGAAATTCAATAAGCATTTATAGGAATAAAATACAGGAATTTGAATAAAGTTATTAAATAAACATGCGAAAAATTAAAACAAGCAACTGTGCTCATCCCATGAATACATAATAGACAAGCTCAAAATGTGTCTACAACCTAAGTCAGACTATCACCATACTCCGGACTCTCCCGCGAGCACTGCCAGTGAGTCACACTCCAACATGGCCAGCCTCCAGGACCTCTCGATGGTTGGCGTGGTCCCACGGTGCACCGACACGTGCACCAAAAAGATCATCAGGTTGAACTATTCACCGAGACCTCGGGTGACACGTGCTATGGTCTAGTGGACATACACACAAAATGGCCCAGTGGGAGCGCACTCAACCAAACCGTCCATATAAACCATACCAGAAAGGAATAATGAAATAACTGAATGGAAGGTAAATAAGGAAATAAATAAATAAATACTTGAGAGAATTTCAATTGGGTTACTACACACCTCAAACCGCGCTCCACTAATACAAAAGCGATCTCCAAGCCTCTAAATGCGTGCCCCAACACCCGTCGATCAAATCCAAGTACCTAATATTCATTAATTTATCAATTTCTCAAACTTTGGAATTTCCTAATTCACATTAGAGTATCAAATCCATCATATTAATTCATATTATACCCGGTATCGATCCCCGGGATAGGCCTCTAATTGGCCGAATCGAAACCCAAATTTTAAAAAGTTTTTTTTTATTCTAGGTAAAACGGCATCGCAGGCGGCGCCGCTCGCGGAGCCCTTCCTACTGGATGCTCCCCGGGGTTTTTTCGAAACACCGGCTTCAACTTCGCCATCCGAACTCAATCCAATCCCTTATGGTTCACCAAAACTACCATAGGGTACATTCCAAACCACGTTAAAACTTGTCTGAAATTCAAACCAAAACCCGGACAAAACTTGGTGAAACCGCGATAAAACTCGGTGAAACCCCAAAAAAACTCCACAACTTCAACACCACCATCCACAAGATCTATTACCATGATAATTGCTCCCATCCAACTCAAAAATCATAGCAAAAACCCCCCAAACCAGCGAGCTAACTCGCATATCCAAAATCCACGTCAAAACCCGAAAATCCATACTTGTAACGTAAAGAACGACGAGGAGAACGTGAATCTCACCTTGTATTGTTGATTGCTCGTCGTATGAACCTCCAAATCTTCACTTGAAATTCACCGAAATCCCCCAAACTTTCGTCCAAAATGAGAGAGGAGAGAGAAAAGATGGTGAAATGAGATATTTTTTTGACTTTTATTTTTTTTTTCATCTAATGTGTGTGTAGATCCCAAGGACCACTTGGATGGCTAAAATAAGGTCAAAAAGTCCATCTAAGGTGACTTAGATTAGTGACTTTGTCACTTGATTTTATCCTCCTTCAATCCCATACACTAAACCCCCAGGCGTTCGGTACTCAGCTCCGTGCTGCGACGCGTATCGTTCGCATACATTCATGCCATTAAACTTCTAAACGACGTTTTATATTAATTATTTAATGCATTTTATTCATTTATCATGTGTGCATTATTTCTCAACCTAGTGTATTGTCATTCGCCTACCCGGTACCCGCGTCTACACATTAATCGAGGCGAATACCCATCTCACTATCTTACACGAACAATAACAATATAAATACACACATTGCCATGCAATTCAACATAATTAAGCATAAACATCGCAAATTAGGCAAACAACACACAAAACTAACTATTTACTTATCTCAAGCATGCCCGGTCCTCGATGTGGGGTCCACGAGATTTTGAGCTGGCATCCACATTTGAGAATACGTCATATTAACACGTAATTAAAACTGTGCCGTTACAAAGGGCAATACACATATGTTCATAAGCTATGACATTTTTATTGGCTTGACTAAAAATAAGTTCATTCTCACCTTCTGCAATGCTGTACGACATACAACGAGAAAGACTCCGAAGAAATTATGTAAAAATCCTCCAGAACGATGCAAAAAATTGACACGTGTCGAACGTGTACAATAAGTTTCACATATATTCTTATTGTTTGTAGTAGTGATAAGTGGGATCATCTCTACATGAATTTCGCAAACTTCCTAAGAAAAAGTGTTTCCAAGGTTTTTACTATTTTACTTTAATTTAATTAAAATGGGAATTGAAATTATCTAATTAAACTTTAAATATCAATTAAACTAATTAAACTAACTTGAACTAACACAATTTAAATTCGCTAATAATAAATGATCTAAATTCAATTCAAGAACAATGAAACATAAATCCGCTATGAATTTGAACATATTAATTAAATTCTAGTCATAATCATACTTTTATAAATTATTCATAAATTATTAAACCTAAATCATAAGCAAGATTAATAGGTTTTATCAAGCCACCAGTTTTTCTTATATCAATGAAAAAGCCACATTATAATTTTATTATAATTAGTTCTTTGAAAAGTCAATGATAACTAATAGAAACGAAAAGGCATTAGGATCTATGAAAACTTCTTGCTACTAAGCCAATATTATTTGAATTAGCCGTATCATTATCAAAATTAGAACACAATTCACCTAAGACATCTAAACAGTAAAAGACCTTTTAGATTAATCCTAGTTACTGCTTTATATACACATTGGCCACTATGAATGCAATACAAAGTTTATTGATTGTAATACACAAAAATAAATCTATTAAAATCATAGATTGACGACAATTAAGTTTAAACCATTAAATACATTCTTCTTTATTATGACTACGTTGGAAAATGGTTTAAGTTCATGTTCAGACTTTTTTTAGATTAATAAACTACTCACATATATTCAAAATAAACATGGCAAATAAAATAAACTAAAAAACATTAAGAAAATACCTCTTATTGAATATTTAAATCTCCAACGAGTCTTCAAAAGCAAGAACAATAAAACTAAACTAAGATTAATTGAAAATAATCTAAAACTAAAAAGGTGGCTCCAAGAGCAATCAAGGGCACTTAATCTCGAAGTCCTAGGGTCAAATATATATAGTACATATCCCAAACTAACTGAAATTCATTATTTTAATCCAATATTCTCGTGACCGACATCAACGATTCTTGATCGAATCCTTTATCTTTGTTGATTCGTTGTGTAAATTGGTGGAAATGTGTCTGTGGTTCAGCGATTTGTGTAGCGAATCTCAGTATATTCTTCATTCGTTACTGATTCATTGGAATTGAATCCTAGTTCATTTCTTGATTCATTACTGATTCGCTGCATGTTTTCTCCAATCGACTGGATTCTTTATTTTTCTTTCTTTTTTCTTTCATTTCTTCACATAAACTTAATATAACCTAAAATCACAAAAACAAGAGAGAACCCGGTGTAATATAGCTTTTTACATCTAAAATCACCCTAAAATATACTATAAAACATTATCTAGTTATTGACTTATCATGTTTCCCAAATCATAACATTAAACTCATCGCATCCATATATCTTTTTCTCATATCTCTTGGTCTACCAACAAACGATGCAAGTAAGATAACTCGTCGCCTAAGTCGTGAACCATTTCTTTTATCGATTTTGATGCTATCAATTATAACTTGATAAAGTTCTGATCTAATTTGTTTTCGATTGAGATAAATGTTATCAAATCTTGAACTTTTTAATATAACATACATATTCACGTCATATTATTGAAGTAAACGGTTGCATGTAATATTATGCATTTTCTTAAGGGCCTTATTTGAAGCTTGTAACAATAATACTCTCGACAAGATACAACATTTTTTCAGCATCTTCGTTGACCACCTAAACAATGAAATAAACAACGTTTCGCTATAATTACTTGTAATAAAACAAAATAACAATGGTCAACCAAATAAGGAAATAACTAAGTAATTATGGAACAATATCCTTACTTGGTCTTTTATCAAATAATAAATCATTAGCACAACTAATGTCATCATTATCATTACTTTGGTTGCAATTTGAAACATTGTTGCTATTATTTCTTTTCTTAACAAATTCATTTCAGCCAGTTTCATCGTATGATAACAATAATGGATATTGAAATGGATCATAACATCCATAAAAATAACTAACTCTGTGACTGTTATCACTATGGTTATGAACGATGATACCTCGCTTTGTAGGTTGAATTTCATCACTACTCTCGATTCATATTGCGCCAACTTGGGATGCTTTAGGTAAGTTATATACTCTTTAATGTAATGTTGGATCTGATCGAATGCATATATCTTAATTGCCTAAATTGGTTATTTTGCTTAAGCTCCGAAAGAATTTGGTGTATGGGTTGATTGCAAGTATGTTAATTAACTTTAATAACACTATCTTATTCAAGTTATCAATATTTTAATGTGATTCTCTACTCTATGCTCTGTATTAAAAAAATAAAGCTGCAAATATGATTGTTGGTCATTGCATGAGAATAATTGATTAATATAATGATATACTTGACCTTGAATTCTATATGTATAAATGCCTTTATTTTTTATACTTACATTGTCATCGAATTTCACGCCAAATGATGTAAAAGAGAAGTTATTATTGTAGTTGCAAATGTATTACGAAAAATGCTTTGACTCATTACATATTGTTGTGAATAGTGTATATAATTCATTTGGCGCATCATTGATTGCTAGAGCCACTGCTCCATCACAACAACAAAACATCGACTTTCATAAGTAAGTTTTTTGGCATAGCAATGGCAATAATATGTGCTTTCTTGTAACACAAAAAACTAAGTGAGACACATTACCAAACACTTCTTCTTCAACATCAATATCATTACAATATTCAATTATCAATAGTTCATTACCTCCATTTTTTTCTCACAAAAGCATCATCATTCGTAGTAAACCACTTTATCTATATGAATGCATTTTTAACATTTTTTCAATTATAAACACCTCTACGAATTATGAAATTACCTCTTAAGTTTATCAAACTCTTATCCAAGCTCTTGGCATTATGATTGCCCAACACTTGATTACTAACCTATATTGACAAATTCACACCGTTCAAATTTGAACTTTTAAAAACACATGAGTATATAGTTACAAATAATGCATCTATCACTTAAACAAATTATATATAATATTCCTAAAGCGAAAATTGTAAGCGTTGACGAAATGTGAAACAACAAATCAGCTCGAAACTATCACTATTCTAGAGGAGATAATAATGACATATCATGAAATAACGTAATGGATGAATAATTAACCAACATTGAAATGGACTATATAACAAAAAGGATCCAAAACAAACAAACACACGAAAAATTCTTGTACACAATATTATTTAGTATGCAACCAGTATGACTTCCTTTAAAAATTTATTTGATATCAACATTCTAAACAAGATCACAACCTTGTCAACTATATAAAAGTATTTCTGATTAGGACACAATCGCAAACAAAAATTTATGGTGATTATATGTGTATCAAAAAATCATATGTACCACATTTCTAATGTTTCCATCAACCATACATTCTTTTTGCAATCAATCTATTATTATCCCATCGCAAACATAACCATCTTGCTTTGATGATAAACCTATCAAAAACAAAATATACATGATAAAATTGTTATTTCTTGAAAAAAGTCATCATTAAAAAATAAATAAGACAACAAATAATGTATGTAACAAAAATAATTAAATATACATTACATTTATACATTTAAAGAATGTTACCTTTCTTTAAACATTGAAGAGATCTTTTATGTCAATATGACACCCTGCAAACATAGTTTCTTCTATCTTATTTTTCTTGAGTTAATTGAGCACACAGTTGTCTTCTACGACTATTCACACGATTTTTCTTCTTCTACTTTTTTATTTTCAAAGGATTTTATCTTATTCTAATTTGAATTTGTTTTCTCTCTCGCATGGAAACCTACACAATTACATATATGACCCTTAAAAATAAAATGTCAATTTTACATGTCAAGAAAACCTGTAAAAATAAGTCTCGTTCTATGAAATTGAGCTAAATATTTCCTTAAAAAATAATAGCAAAATTACACAATAAGTAGAAAATTCATTAGTAGTAATTGATATTTTATTTGCTTAACACAATAGTAAACGTAAAAAATCATAATCTAAGAGAAGTTTCAGATCCTATGAGGAAGATTTTACACTCTCAACTCGGACTCACTATAAAAAAAAATGCAAACAAGACTTATAACCCACCCGAATACTCAGCAAATAGGACTAAATATCATGAAATAAATTGCACTTACAAATCAAAGTAATCAACAACAACACAAATAACCTCAATCCCAAATCAATTAGGGTCGACAGCATAGATCAAACTTTTCCATTGCAGTCGATTTGCTCAATTAGAGGGAATGACCTAACGTTTATATTTTTTTGATCTATTTCATTAAGAGCGAGCAACGTTTTACTTCGGTTGTTAAACTATCGCAACCCTATCCTCTTTTTGAGTTATGAATAGTGGGTTTCGGACATATACAATTCGAAAAAAAACATAGCCTCAATACTTTTCAACAACTTTAACACGAACTATCGACATGCATTTGCACAAATAACACCATACTCTTTCTTTTTCTCGTACTATGACTATTAAATTGCTATCATAATTTGACTCACACCCACATAGTTCAAGTTAACTCACTAATCATGAACCCAAATAAATATGTGGCATAAATCTTTATGGTGATTGTTCCACAAGAAAGACCACATGATTTAACTCCATTAAAGACTAAGATCACTTATGTTTTATAAAGATTAATTACTTAATTACGATCATTAGAAATCACCTCAAGATCCTAGTTAGCAAGACTATAAAGACACATTACATTTGTATAAGCAAACAAGAAACCCTCAAAGCACTTGTAAACCTAGGCATTCCATCACCTAGGTTAAGAAAAGGAAAAAATGGGTACAAGTATGTAATGGCCGAATTGTTGAGGAAGGGGAAATAACCTTTGATAAGGAGATGATTACGGGAGTGAATTCCTATTATAGTTGTCAATATTTACAAGTATGGACCTTCGTCTAAATACCATCAAACATGCAAAACAACATGTAATCACTTGAAGAACAAATTCATTATTCATTACACTCAAACCATCACAGCGCATTGAAAGAAGATTCTCGAATCCATTAAGAAACTGAATATGAAACTAAAAAAACCAAATCAAGCATGGAAGCTCGAACATAAAAAATAACCAGACTTACATTGATAAAGAGATATTCAGAATATGAGAAATGTCGCTACTAAAACGAGAGGATACAACAAGGGTTTTACCCCATTGCAATTCAATATCGAGATGAATCGAACCAACCAATTCCTAGAACTAAAACACTAATTTTTATTACTCTATAAATCTGTGGTCAATCCCTATAATAAGAATCAAGGTCAAACAATAAAAATAAAGTAAGAAAATAGAGCTTCTCACTTAGAATCCCCTATAAATAGCGAAAATTACAAAATGCAAGTAGAAAATCTTCGTGAAGCAACCCAAGATGCATTAAGGAAAGTCTTACCAAATTGATAGACAGATAGGAGGTCGACCATGTTTCTTGAACGACAAGAAAGGTAGATCTTACATAGGAATGGAGACCCACAAACTACTTTAATAGGCATGGAGACCTACAGAATCTCCCAGTTCATTTATATGAGATACCATATAACCTAGATCCTTATAGAACCATAGAAAGAGCATTGTTTGTCAAAGGACAATAGGGATGGATAATGGGAGCTGAGAATGTGCCAAAACACATTCAGAAAGGGATTGTATAGAAACTTTATGGAATATGACAACATTTTATGATTGCTTCATTATACTCAACTACTCAACAGGGTGAGATAAGCAAACCCAAGGCGGCTTGTTTATATTAGATTACAAAGAATGGGAGGATCAATGTAGGGAAAATCATTTACAAGAATTCGAAAGAGTCATTCTTTACTGAGAGAGACAACAAGTTTTTTCCAATCCTCATAACCCAGATGTGCTTGAAGGCTGGAGTGAGATTTATCCAAGATGGAGAATTTGATATAAAAGTCCAAGCAGTAATTATTGAGGAGTTTATGAAGACCTTGAAATCACCTAATGGATATAAATACTCTAAAGATGGGAGAGAGATAACAGAGAGGGATAGACTTGATGCCAAGCTGTTAGCTAAGGAAGTCGAGGATCAAGCAGCAATAAAAATAGCAGCAGCAGCAAAGTTTGCCCAAGAGATGAGGAATGAAAGATATGGAGATGAGGATGATATCCAACAAAGCTTTACTAAGGGCTACCCTTTGTAGAACCTATGATTGGATATCAGGACTTAGATGGTGTCAGGGCCCATCTCGCTAAGTCCTGACTTAACCTGATTTCCCCTAATTAGACACCTAATCCATTTAATTAACTTAACCTCAAAATAATTTTTAATTCGATCCTTAATAATGCTCCAAAACTAAATTTATATCCTCAATGAAACTCAATTCATGATTTTTTAAATTGGAGGAAATTAGGAAATCATAGGGAATGTTTTTGTATTTTCTAAAAAATTTGGCAGCACCTCCCCTAAAAGTGACCAGCCGAAAATTCCACCTAGTAGACAGAAGAATGGAGAGAAGCTTGGAAGGACTCACAACTCCCAGTGGTTTACAATATTTATTCGTTTAAATCATTTAAACTAACTTAGGAAACTCTCATAACATGTTCGAGAGTACTTTCACATCCTACACTCACTCCAAAGACAAAATAATATATATAAAAGATTCACAAAAAGAATTAATCTTTTAATTTGAGAAACAATCACCACAATCTTCAAGTCTTGTCCGTTCTTCCTTGTCTTCACTGAAAATCTAACTTCATCAAAAAAAAACTCGACGATGTCAGGTAAGTAAACTCCTATATTGCTTTGTACTCCTGCAAATATTAGTCTAAATATATGGAGACATGTAATTGCATTTCCAAATAACAAGAAATATAATTAACAACATGAATCCCTGTATTCATGTTTCCTAACTATACTCGGACATCAATTTCCAAATATATTACAGAAACGTTACTAGGATTTCATGAAATGCAAAGGCAATGTGTCGAAGTGGATTTTCGAGCCAGACGCATCAGCTCAGTCGTTCGCATCTACTATTAACTTAGGGAAATAGATGCTAAGTACAGCTGCTACTATCTAAAGGAAATAGTCGACCACACTGCAACCACATCCTTTCCATTAATGCATGCTCACCGAAAAACATGCGTGCCTTGGGTCTTCTGTGCTCTAGTCTATCTGGTCAGGAAACCTAGCCCGAGTCTAGCTCGTAAGCTGTAACACTAACAAGCCATCATCCGGAATGACATCAATGTATGACTAAGAATGATGCAAAATGCATTGCAGACCAAACACAAATGCAGGTACAAAGATAAATTCCATAAATAGTAAAAGCCATTATAGGGTTTACTTACAAACAACAAACTTTGAGCTTAATTTTCAAGGTTCCCGGAGCGTCGGATCACCTTGCAAATTGTTCTGATAGCTTCCATGCATAACCAATTATAATATTGGTCAAGCTTCAAGTAAAACAAAATCACGAAACCCAATGAAAACTACGGCCAAAGTAAAACCTTGAAAATTGTTCCGATAGCTTCCCTGCATAACCAATTATATTATGGGTCAAGCTTCAAGTAAAACCAAATCATGAAACCCAATGAAAACTACGACCAAAGTACATTTAAGAACAATATCCAAAAATAATAATTTATATAACTATTTCAACAGGCTTTCACCTAGCCAAGTTTGGGTAATTTTTTAACCTTGAAAACCTTAATATTTGTCATGATGACCTAAAAGAAACTTGTAGTACTCATATTTTACTTTCCATAGACTCTAAGAACACTCAAATCGGATTACCAACGGAGGAAATTATGAATTTTCTAATATGGCCTTTTAATTACACAAACTTTATTTATTTTGAACTAAAAAACTTCTCCAAATCAATATTTTCACAATTAAATCCTCAAAATTCGATAACAAACACTACGAAACCACTCGATATTAACATCAAATTATTTTCACTGCCCGTGGAGTCAAACTGGAACAAAACCAATAATCAATTCATCTAGAAATCCAATGTAAATCAATATCAACTATAAAACATCGCCAAAATAGTTATCAACGGAATCACATTATTTTAATTCATCAAAACTCTAACCTACATAAATGGAATTTATTTTAAATTGGTGCAAATCAATTCAATATATCAATTCACAACAATCCTTACTAATTTCTATCAAAACCCCGCAAATGAAATCAAAAAATCGCGAGAATTCAAATTGAATTGAGGAAAAATACCCTGAAATTACAATTTATCGAATTTCGAGCCGAATACCTTGTCTCCATCTTGAAGACTTAGCTTGAACTGGTCGTCTCGCGACACTTTACTATTTTGCAAAAAGTAATCTAGTGAAAATTAAACGTCGGGAGATTGTGAAGCGAAAGAGGAAGAGGAGATGGTTTAGGGATCGAGAAAACAAAACAATTGTTTTCGATTTCATTTAATTTTAAGTTTTTTATATATCTATATAAATATTAAAGTTGTATTTCGAGATGCCACATGGCTTCTTGTTAAGCCTTCTTCTCGTCGCATCAACAACACTTCCGCCATGTCATCAACACCAACTCAAATATATATATATATATATATAAAGTTGAATCTTGAGATGCCACATGGCTTCTTCTTCTTAAGCCTCCTTCTCGCCACATCAACAAATCTTTCTAAGAAGGTATGTAATATAACACTAATTAAAATAATTTTATAACGTTCTTAAGATTTCTTAATTATTTATTTTTGGTCTCTTAATCTTCCCATGTAAGTATGTAACCACTAAGCCTCATTCTCTCCACTAATAAGCCAAAGCTTCTCTAAAACTCACTCACCTCTCAAAACTCTCTTTCAATATTGTTTTTGTCTATGTTGAATGATACTTCGCCTTGCCTGCCTGCGAAGCGCGCGATGCCGACTAGTTTATATATAAACCCGCAACTGCTTGTCAGCAACTTAATTTTTTTTTATTTATTAATATTCAAAATTCTTATTTTAACATGTTTCGACTTCCGATGCTCATTTTCGATCCAGATTTTCACCAAATTGAACCAAACTCTCGATAAAACAGTCTATCTTCATAAAACGTCCATAACACTAGTTTTGGTCATATCAAAACCCCAAAAAAATTGACTTTGTCCATGACTTACTGACCCCTTATGGACCAATTCTCTTACCATACTAAACCAAACTTACTCCAATTTGGACCCAATATCAACCTCAACCACCACCAAACGACATAAAGCTCGAAGTAAGGTCTTGCACCAACTACATTCTCATTTTACAATACCACTGATCCCAACTTTCATGCAAATCGAAGCAAAATCTTCACTTGATGATTAACAATTTGTTAATTAGTTTTCGAGAAACTCATGATTGATTTTCACTTGTGCCCTTCAGACATGCACTTGCAACCCTTATGACAAACTAAAGATACACCTCAACACCCTCGACTTTGCAACCAAATACCACATAGTACACACACTATGCACAACACAAAAAAAAAAAAATATACCTTATAATCCCTGGTCCATAATGCGTAGGTCCCACCTCGGATACTTAAACTCTAAATAAAATTTGAAAATACTTAATTAGTCGCCTAATCAAGTTTATAAAATTCTCGAATTTCATAATTTTTCCCAACTAATTAAAAACTTCATCCTCAAAATTTAAACTTATTGATTACTGAACTAAAAGAGATATGAGAATATGATCATTCATATACAATTCTTTTAATATTTTAAATGTCCCATTTCTAACAAAGGGTTAAAAATATAAAAGGTGATAAAAAAAGAAAAATACTAGAATGACAACAACAATGTCACACCACAAGACACATTGGCTCACAAGAGCCTTCCGTGCAACCTCGACTTACATGTTGTATATTAGGATCGGTGTATGCTCGCATATCGAGAAGCACATTAATGGTTATGCGAGCCAATGTATCTTGTGATTTTGAGCCAATAATCAAGTGGTTGTTCATTCATTCGTAGATAGTCGAGTTGCCACAACAGCCAAGGCAGGGTTGTGTAAGTTAAGTGCACGACCTCAAATTCAATTCCACGGTGTGGCAAGATTGCTCGGGCCACAGGGGTATGCCCAGGCCAATTGCACTAGAGCCTCATAGAATAGTCATGTGACGGCCCATTCCCTAATCTAGGGCACCGCTTGGCCTAATCCCCTAATTAAGCCCTAATTCAGCAATGTAAGACTTAACTACGTATCAGTCAGCCTTTTGTCCTATTATCCTCGTTAAACATGTTTAGGATAATTAACACACATGTCACATTTCAATTGAATTTTAGAGTTAATTAAAATACTTTTTAATAGTTATAAGATTTAGCGGAAGACTTAACAGATATGCAGAAATAATTATTAAAAGTTATAAGTGTGGAAACCATAAAATAACAATCACATGCATATATATAATAAAGTGAGAAATATAAACAGTGTGATGGTCATCGTAATTTCGGGAACTAAACACTCGACCCAATATATAACCCCAAAAGGCATCAAAGACATAACTGTATAATACACAAAATATTAAAACCTGCAAAATGTCGATGCAAAAGTACGTCACTGGCTCAGAGGTAGTCATCGATCTTCTCCTTGCAGGCCTGCTCGTTGACAACTCTGCACCCATCGTCATAAAAAGGACGTTGAGTACAAAAAGTAAGAGTAATCCCCGTTGACTTATTCATTCACATTTCTAAAAGGCTAAATGATATTTAAAAGCATAAGTTTAATACAGAAAGACTAGTACCGAAAATATGCTAAGAAATATCACAATTAAACAAGTGAAACTGACATAAGGCTAAATAGTTATGATCTAGATTCGGTTGGCTGTGACATACGACAGTGAAGCCTTTAAAACCAGTTAAGGACGTGTGTGTCATTGCATAGTTTAATATCACCAGGGACTCTAACCTTGGTGTATCGATAACCCCAGGGACTCTAACATAGTGCAATGGACTCTAGATTCTATAACTAATTTATAATTTCAGGGCTTGGCTATGCTACAAAGCATAATTCCCAAAGAGTAGAAGTCCATAATTTCACCCACAACTTCACAATTCCTAATAGCATGCTATTTACACTATATTCACTATAAAACAACAAGAAATGACATAAATCTCATGGATGGATTTAAAGGAAGTCAACTCATCATAATATCATGAAAGTCAAGTTCAATAAATGAGGAGTGTCAAATAATTTCATGATATAAAAGTAAAATGTTGGACATAGTCAATATAGACTACAACAAATAAGCATAAAGTAGATATGAAATGCAAATAAAACAATCAACGGGTATACACACATTAAGTAATATAAAGTCCTAGCTTTGTCGGCCTCCTGACACTCCAAATCTCGTATTCGAACCATTGAGACTCTTCCCTAGGTTCCTAATATCATTTAACATGTTTTTGAATGTGTTTAGACTTTTAACTAAAGTGTTGCTTGTTTAAAGTATTTAAATTGAAATTAGGATTAGGAAACTGTTGATATTTATACTATCAGAGCAATTAGTGCACTGGATAGCCTACCTAGCGTGCTACCCAGTTCCTCTAACACGCTATATGAAGTTAGCGCGCTAGATGATCACACCAAGTCTGCTTTGTGCAGGAAAACCCAAAATTCTCTACTTAGAATTATGAGTTTTCTCCACACGTAGGCCACCCCCAACAACTTGGGATCTCTTTTCCACATCTCCAGAGACCCAAGACATCCATTAACAACATAAAATAGCCACATATCATAAATTTCATGAATTCATCGAATTAATCTAAGTTGCTAGTGTAGGGAAATTACCTAGTTTGATGAACACCTAACTTGATCAGCACCTCCTACAACAAATACACAAATTAGCCCTTGATCTTCGCTAATTTCTCTTGTTCTCCAACAAGCTTTACTTAATTTCTAAGATTTGTAAATGAAATGATTTGATTGCATGTGTTGATCTTGAGCTTTATATATGTAATAGATAAGTTAAATTAATATCAATTGATCTTTATGTGCATACGTATCCCGAGACTAATCTAATGACCTACATCTTGACATTTTTTCTACTAACTCTCCACTAACTCATTCCAAATAACGTCAATGCCAAACTCAATTGGTTTTTAGATGTGTCAACACGTATCTCGAGGCATATCAATTGGCTATTGTTTTAAATTACTAACTTAGGTATATTTAATATATATAATCAACTATAGCAACATTATTTCAACTATATAAACTACACTAAGCTTAAACCAACTTACCACATCACTCTCTAACCCAGTCCCACATCGGTACGCGTCTCAAGGCACGTCCCCACTCACGTCTAAACACTTATACACAAGTAGAAGTGACTTAGTAGTCTACACATATATAACACACTAGGCATACACCATAACAAATCTAACATATACCTCGACCATCTCGCTTCAGTTAGTGCACATATCACGATGTGGGTCCCACATCATGGGGTCGAAAATCTTGATAATAGATAATAAACGAGATTAGAAATTTGGGTCTGACAAATCTTCCCAACTAATGGAGATTTCATCCTTGAAATTAAGATTTAGGTTAAGATTAGTACCTGACTCGAAGAGGAACGAAAACCTATCTATCATATAGTTTTCCCACTCCTAAATGAGTTTTGTATCATCATGGAACTGCCACTTGACAAGAACCTTTGGGACAGACTTGTTACTTAACTGTTGTACCCTCAAATACATGATCTAAATAGGCTGCTCCTCATAAGTAATATCAATACTTAGGTCTATCAGACTCAAATCCACAGTAGGTCGAACACCTGCTCTCGACTCAGCAAATCGAAGCATCAAAATATGAATGATTGGATGAATCCCTGACATCTGTGGAGGTAGCCAAAGCTCATCAGGACCTTTCTCGACCCATTTCTTAATCATAAAAGGCCCGATAAATCTCAGCGCAAGCTTACCTTTAACCCCAAATCTCTGAAGACCATTTTCGAGGGGAAACCTTCAAATATACAAAGGCTTTCTCGGTATACGTGAGATCACCATGATATTTATATGCATACTTCTTCTATCTCTCTAAGGCCCCCTTGAATCTCTAACGGATCACTTTAACCTTCTCTGTGTGGTCAACAACAATCTTAAGTCCTACAATCTCCTGATCCTCTAACTCAGCCCAACTCTATGGCGAGCAACATGGTATGCCATACAAAGCTTCAAAAAGGCGCCATCTCAATACTGGCCTGATAACAGTTGTTGTAAGCAAACTCACTCATAGCAGGTACTCCTCCTAAGATCCGCTAAACTCCATCACATAATCCTGTAACAAATCCTCGAGAACCAGAATCAATCTCTCAGTCTGCCTGTCAGTCCAAGGAAGAAAAGCCGTGTTGAACTATAGGCGCATACCATACTACTCCTGCATACTCCGCCACATCCAAGACATATACATAGCATATTTGTCAGACGTGATAGTCAATGGTACTCCGTGCAGCTTGATAATCTCTCTCTCTCGAACAATATACTCAGTTGATCAAACATATAATATGCTGCTACTGGTAGAAAATGAGCAGACTTCGTCAATCTATCTACGATCACCCAAATAAAATTATGTCTCTTGGTGGTCCTCGGCAATCCCTTCAAAAAATCCAAAGAGATATTGTAGCATCCCCTAACTCGATTAGGGCAATACCCGACCTGAAACCCTAATTAAGCCCAGATTACCTAACCAGTAGCTTTTCCTCCTTCACCTGATAAACACCACTATATAACAAATATCGATATAAAACAAATAATAAATGCAATAAAAATTTATAACTTTTTTAATAATTAAAATATAATATACAGTACCAAATCAAACCGGAATAAACGTTGGTTATATAAATCCCCCATCCCTTGTGATATTACAAAACTGTAATTCAATATAAATATATAAGATAAAGGAAGACTCATTACATCGAAGAGAAGATCAACACTCATATATCTTCTCTATCCCGTAGTTGTAGCGCTCGTTGGTTTTTCCTAAAAAGTAAATTGGGGTGAGCGCTCCAACTTGCTCAGTAAGTAGGGATTCACATAGCCATCAACATTCCATATAATAATCAATAACATTATGCAATAACAATATGCACCAATATTAACTAACAAGTATATGGAAAGCATATAATTCAATACATAACATATGCAAATCAAACTATCATTGACTATTACACTGTGATTCCCATTTAATTTATTAAAATAGGGTAAATTACGAACCAACGCCATTAATGCGATTGCTAGACCAACATAATGGACGATGATGCACATCGAACGCGTCAATGAAATATAATTCCTAAACCAACTATTTTGTAGATAGTGGTAGAGTGTCGATCTCACAGAGATTGGTATTCTTTCTATGGTTTTAAAAGAAAAATAAAAATGAAGGTTTTGAGAGAATAAACAAATTAACTAATCTAAGTAGCAATAAAATAAATAAAAAAATGGAAATTGTTTTGAAATCAATTAATGAAAAATACCTAGGTCAAGAAATACAAGTTCGGTTCGATAAAAAATTGTATTTGGTCGTCAATCTATGTAAAGTATGCAAATCAAAAGTATCCTAGACCCGATAACGTAAGTGGTTCCTCGCACTTCCTATTCTCCACTGCCAAGGTACAACAATGAACATTTCCCTAGCCAATCGTATAACCCTATACTCAAGCCCATTGGGTTTAACATGATGACCGCAATGAGTTTTATGAAGGCACTACACATATACAATCGAATCACTAGTGTGTCTAATTTAGCCTAGATCCCTAAGGTATTTGACCGATCCCAAAAGAGTCGAATCAATTAGTACGGTCAATTGCCACTTGTGTGTCTTATTGCATAAGGAAGGATGCTTACGACTAATTGGCAAAAAAATCAGGGTTTAAATCTAAATTTAAGGCTAATTAATCAATCAATAACAAAGGAAATAAAACACCAATGAGAAAAGTAATGAACTTAAAATATATAAATCTCACAAACCCATAAATAAGAGTAGTCGAACCTCCCTCACAGTGTTGCCTATGCCATGAGGTTAGTCTCTAATCGTTTTAAGAATACAAAAGAAAAGCATAGAGGAAGAAAATATAGAATTCGAGAGTGTGAGAGAAAAATAGAAGTCGAGAGGTCTGAATCGTCAATTCGGTCCTCTCTCTATGAAAATAGTGCATCAATGTTTAGAAAGTACTATAGGCGAGAAATGCAACCACACTCTCCACTATTGTAGACTTAGCACCAATAGGAATCAATTGGACTTTAATAGGCTGTAACATGGCTAGGATAGGGTACCAAGGAAATGATATAAAGGTAGTGAATAACATTGGAAATCTAAAACTTAGACTATCAAATGATTCTCTGAGAACATGAAAGTGGCTTAACTGCATTTAAATTCAATTTTCTTTTAATACGTGCAGTATTCACCTTTTACCAACCACCCGACTCCTTGCTCTATTTCCTGTGGATGTCGTTTTAGGTGGGACTCTCTAATCATGACTTTTCCCTTATTTTGGGTATATAAAATTTTTTTTTCTCTTCATGTCTCTTTCTAAAGATTTCAAGTCAAAGACTAGTTTCCAACTAGGTAAAGGAATATATCAGGCTATGTCTATGGGTTTAACATTAGATGTGAAAGAAATAAAGGTTAAGTTGGCTCAAAATGGGTTAACTAGGGAAATTCCTTTAGGTAGGCTTTAAGGTTAAGGGTTTTCATTCAAAAATAGTTTAAATCATTTTCCCAAAAGTGTTTTAGTCATAGGAATTCAACCTCGAGTGCGTTACATCCTTGTTCTAGCACCCTATAAATATGACTTTTAACTTGCACAATTCAGATCCTCTGCCCCCTTTAGTATCTAGCACAAGGCTTAATTTTCCCTAAGTTTCAAGTCAAAAAGGCAACCATAGTTTACTCATCCACAACCAAAGGCATGAAACAAAGTTTCGGGTGACTCTAAACAATAATAATAATGAAAATTATACTAAATGCATGCATAAAAGTGTATCAACTTCTAATGAAATGAGACAGAGAAATATGAAGGGAAAAGAAATGGAAGAAATGAAGGAATAAGGGATACTAAACACCACCATTACCATCTGTCAACTGCATATAATCGAAAAGCTTAAACGATCTCACCTGCGGTCTTTCGCAAAGCAATCCATCCAACTCAATCCAAAAATCTTAAAGTACCCCCAAACTTATTCTGAACCTTGTCCTCAAGGTTCAAAACAAGTCAAGAGGTGCACAAAACAAATAGAAAAAATAGTGGTGAAAAAGAACATGGATAAATAAATAAGAAGATGATACAAAGGCATGCATTTGTTTAGAACATAGCAATAAAAGTCTCCAAAAACTAGTGAATGAGCAAAATCTCTCATATCTAGGTGACTATGGAAACTATGGAAAAAAATCATCATAATAAGAGCAAGAACTAATAAGCATAGGAGTTAACTTAAATAATTCCTACCAAATCTTGCAAGCTCGAAGTCTTTCGATTAAAGGTGAAATCAACAAGATGATGGAATAAAGTCTAGGATTTTGGGTCTACTTAAAGACCCACCACTAATGGGGCGACTTAAGTTGGGTTATGTCCCAACTAAGTCTCAAAACACCTAAAATCCTAGTAATATGTTAATACTCTAAAAATGCTCAAATTATGCTAAAAACATATAATCCAAAGTCCAACCTAGCAATACTCAGGGGGTGCTCTAGTGCCACTGGTGCAAATCAAACTTCATAGCACCTCCAAAAATCCAAGAAACCAAGTTAAGGTTTTATTGAACATAAAAAACTAAGAACTAAACAAAAACTGAAATAAATGCTAGAAGTAAAAGAAATAAAAAACAAATTTGGGCTGCCTTCCAACAAGCGCCTTTCTTTCAGGTCTTGGCTAAACTTGGCGTGATTTATCACGTGATGTCATCGCCTTTCGAGATATCAACAACAAATGGTGCATCTATAGCTTTGGGCAATGAAACACGTACGCCCTCCTTCAGATTTGGGAGCTCATTCGGGACCTCTAACATAAGAGATTATGTTGCATCATAATCATCTAACACAAAGGTGTCTGTAGTGTAGAAAATCTGCGAATGCTCCTTTACTTCCACCCCTTGTAAGATTTAACAAATATGCATGGGAGGGTAGGTGGTGTCACCAACACCAGAGGTTGGTCTTCCTCGTTCTCTTTCTGCGGCTGCTTCGGCCTTTCTAAAATGACTTCAATTTTCATCTCATTTTCCTCCTCTTCATCTTGTGCAATGACAATGTCTGGCTCGGTTTGAAAGACTTCAAGTTCTTTCGTTGTTTCACTCCAATAGTCCACCTGTGTATATTCATTCACTTCAATGCTTTTCAATGTATCAGCACTCACATTTTCCTCTGGATAAAAAATTGGTTGTGTATTACACAACTCTTTCTTGTCAATCATATTCAAAAGTGTGGTATTCACTTGAATAAGTTGAGTTTCTAAATTTTGCAACCTCGGATTGACATGATGAAACTGTTGAAACTCTTCATTTAAGCATTCTTGACCACTTATTAATTACTTAATCATATCTTCCAAGGAGTTGCTTTTTTGAAATTGTTGCTGCTCTTCATGACACTGTTGATGAACTCGTTGAAAAGGTAGTTCTTGGCTGAAAATCAAGTCATTCATCATTTCTTGTATAAACCTATCTTCATGTTGAGGAATCTGTGGACTTTGCATGGCTCAAAAAAGTCAGGTTGCGGCGATGCATAGCTAGAATAGTGATGTTTCTCATACTTTGGATACTAAAGACAATCATATATGAAATGAGAATAATCTACACAAATTTCACAAACCATGACCTGTTGCACAAAAGAATGCATGTTAGAAAATTGATGTCCATTATGTGAGATACCTTCTCAATTCACATTATAATAATGTGAGTCTTCGAATCGACCATAATTGTGGGAGTAGGTGGTCATTGCGGAGTTACCTGCATACATGTTAATAACAAGGGACTAGATAAAATAATAAATAAATAATAAATAATAAAATAAAAATAAAAAATAAAATAAAACCAAAGAAAGAAAAAGAAACTTATCCCTGGAAACGGCGCCAAAAATTGACACGCGTCGAACGCATCAATGAAATATAATTCATAAACCAAAGATATTGGTATTTTTTCTATGGTTTTACAAGAAAGATAAAAACGGGGGTTTTGAGAGAATAAACAAATTAACTAATCTAAGTAGCAATAAAATAAATTAAGCAACGGAAATTGTTTTGAAATCAATTAATGAAAAATACCTAGATTAAGACATATAAGTTCGGTTCGATAAAAAATTGGCTTTGGTCATCAATCTATGTAAAATATGCAAATCAAAAGTATCATATTGTAGCTATAGACCTGGTAACGTACGCGATTCCTCGCACTTCCTATTCTAGATAGCCAAAGTACGAAAATGACTATTTCCTTAGTCAATTGTATAAACTTATACTCAAGCACATTGGGTTTAACACGATGACCGCAATAGGTTTTGTGAAGGCACTACACCTAGACAACCGGATCACTAGTGTGTCCAATTTAGCCTAGATCCTTAAGGTATTTGACCGGTCCAAAAAGAGTTGAATCAATTGGTATATGGTCAATTGCCACTTGTGTGGTCTTATTGCATAAAGACGGATGCTTACGACTCATTGGCAAAAGAATAAGGGTTTAAATCTAAATTTAACCCTAATTAATCAATCAATAACAAAGGAAATAAAACACCAATGAAAAGCAATGAAATCAAAATAAATAAATCTTACAAACCTATAAATAAGAGTGGTTGACCTTCCTCGCAATCTTACCTAAGCCATGAGATTAGTCTCCCATGGTTTTAAAAATGCAAACTGAAAAGCATATATGAAGAATAATATAGAAGTTGAGAGTGCGAGAGAAAAATAAAATTCGAGAGGTCCGAATCGTCTATTCGGTCCTCTATCTGTTTATGTGCATCTCTATGTCCGTTTCAATATATATCTCTATATGTCTATATATATACACCTTATGCTTATATAATAAAATATTTCCTATAAAAACCCAAATAGATTCTTCCTAACTTCTCTCCTTAAATCATGCAATGCATGAACATACATCCCGTGTCAAGCTGTTGGATCTTCATCAATCACCATGACACGTTTCTCGAGGCCGACCTTATAGACACTTCACGCATGCACATTAATCTCCAAACGCCTCGCCACATCGAATCAACTCCTCTACTCATTAACGCACGCATGTTCTAAGTATGTGTCGCTATCCGCCACATCATCACCCTTGATCCTCACATGTGGGCCCCACCAAATCCGCATTGGGATGGGCGCTAGCACGGTTTTCAGTGTAAAATGGATCCAGGCATATTAATACTCAATCTTGTGTAGTTTTTCGCCCCGTATTCAACCCCGCACTCCAATAACCCTGAAAATAATAAATGAGGACGATTAGGCTAATATTTTGGCGACTTAATAATAAAAAATATATAAATAATTACATCATTAACGACTTATCAGCCGATATGTTGTCTAGCAAATAAATTAATGACCAATGGTTCTATCCAAAACCCTCTAGTGAGTATGTAATTTATGCAACCTACAAACTGAGTAGGAAGTTACATATAGGCCAGGAAGGTAAACCATCTCCTATATAACCTGGTCTCAGTTCAATGAATTTACTCTTGTGAATCACATTAAACTCCGTTTTTCACTTCTGATTGTCCCACACTTTCCCGAGGTTACTCAACCTATCACCAATCATTTGTAATCAATATAGGTCTATTAACTTATATTTAGAACCCCTAAGTCAATCCTTAAGACCTCAGGAAATTTTAAATAAAATACAGCACAGTTGTTATTTTTAGGGGTATGAGCATGCTCCCTCATTTAGTAGGACGCGCTCCACCAACTGGGTTTGTCCCAATTGATGAAGGGAGTGTGTTCCTCTGCTTGATGGAGAGCGTTCCACCCTGCACTGCCTCAACAGTGAATAGGGCAGCAGCCACAGTTCCATTACCAAATCATCATCACAGTTACAAAAACTTTCCCAAACCATCAAGGAGGACCTCTAGTAAGGTAACAAACCATTTCAAATCATAAACAACAACAATTAACAGAGGAATCATCACCCAATTATGAATTTAATTTCAAACTCAAAAACTAAACTCACCAAGATGATGATCTCTGATCGCTCAGTTGTTTAAGCTCCTCGATTTCGATTGAAAATCACTCGTTTGATCAGTCCCTCGTTATCCAACCCTCAGTTTATCTCCCTCTCTCACCTTCTCGAATAATCGAACGAAATGAGAAGATAAGTTGGAGTTTTTGATTTATATATATATATATATATATATATATAGATTTTCCTCGAGATTTGCATCGCACTATCTCGAGACTGATCTAGTGATTGATGTGTTAAAATGACAATCCTTAAAGTCACATAAATCTTAACACCATCAAACACTTGCGCTCATCTCGAGGCTAATCAAAAGATCCATATATTTCAAAATAATCTTTTATTTTTAATATATATTTATATATCCAAAATATATAAATATATATATATATATATATCTCATGTATTTTCTCGCCAATAAATTCATCGGACATGCCTAAGAGCGTTTTCGGGCGTGCATATTCATTTCACGACCCCCTCATCACGCATGGTGTTTCGGCAACTTATTTTTTATTTAAGTATTTTCCAATAATAGGTTTGTATTAATCTCCTATTAATCCCACAACCTATAAAATTCATTGAGCATTCCAAATAAACATTAACCATCATGCAATCACACGCACACGCTAATCGATGTACGCGAAACTTAACCACGAGCCTAACTCTAGTTACTTAAGATTTGGATTAGTACTAATCACCATCTTGAGGTAACGGGTCGTTACAGTCTCCCCAATTTAAAGCAATTTCGTCCTCCAAATTCATGTAAACCTAAAGTTACATGTAGTTTCGAAAAGAAATGGAAACTGCTCCCTCATATAGAATTCCTGCTCCCAGGTTAGTTCCTCATCTCCGTGAAATTACCATTTCGCCTTAACCAAAGGAATATTATTGTTTCTTTGCCTCTGAATCTTACGATCGAGTATCTAAATCGGTTGCTCATCGTAAAATAAGTCTTCCTGAAAATCAAATTCATTCTAATCAAACCTTGGAGTGAACTGAGTCTCCGTTTTGCAAAGCATAGACAGATGGAAAACATTATGAACTTTAGCTAGCTGAGGAGGTAACTCAAACAAGTAAGTAACAAGACTAATCCTTTCCTGTACTTTGAACAGTCCAATATACCTTGAAATTAGCTTACCTCATAATCCAAATCTATACAATCCTTTCATAGGTGAGACATTCAACAGAGTGGGCTCATCTTTGGAAAACTCTAACAACCTATGATATTTATCGGCGCATCTCTTCGGCCCTAGCTATGCCGTAGTCAAACGCTGGCAAATCTGCTAAATTCCCTCTGTGTAGTTCTGAATCAACTCATATAGAGAAATGTATTTCTTCCAATTACCACCAAACTCTAAGACACAAGCTCGAAACATATCCTCTAGCACCAAAATCAACCACTCAGGCTGTTCATCAGTCTGCTAGTAGCATACCATATTGAGGTTAAGAACAATTCTCATCTATCTCTTCAATTCACTTCATAGTCTAGACATGAATCTCGGATCTCTATTTGCAATAATCGATATTGGAACTCCATGAAATCTAACACCTCATGTATATACACTTCACATAATCGGTTAAGAGGATTTCGCATGGAAACTGGTAAGAAATATGCAGACTTCGTCAACTAGTTAACTGCAACCCATACCGTATAGCGTTTACGCTGATTCAGAGACAGACCAAAATAAAATCTATCCCTGAACCGTAACGCACCGTCATCAAAAACTAACCAACCAGGATAATCTACATTAGTCGCTAACCTTTAACGCACTATATAATCCTAATTAGCTTTCTGACAACCAATCTCCCATTCAATTATCTCCAATTCAGTCCAAGTCTGAGCTTAGAAAAACATATTAGTACCTCTAAAACTAGCTCTCTCAATTTATAATATGTCAACTAAACTTACAAAAATCATCATCATAAATGCTTCCTCAAGAAGTATAAACTGAGAAGCTTTAGTAGTAGCTACATTTTCTCCATATATCTGAGTTGCAATTGTATACTTACAGTCTGTTAATACCATTCTGTGTAGTTCTAAATTACTCAGACTCAAATTAACTTGTATCTTGACTTCTCGTCCTACACCAATTGACGACAAAGTAAAACGTACAAACTTTCAAGGTAAACACCTCAATGTCATATTTAGCCTGATAACAACCATACCAGAGTACTTACACTGTAAAATATTTCTTCCGGTAGCTTACATTTTCCAAGTCACAAGCTCAAGAATTATATTCTTTAGAGCTAAGATCAGCTGCAGATATATTATGTTAAGATTGAGAAAGGTTCCTCCTAGCTATTATACATTTTTCCCCGCTGGGAAGTAAACTTTCGGTTCCTCACTGAAGTAATAATCTTGGTTCTCCATAACTCTCAACTCTTTTTACATACATATATCTCGCTTACTCTTCCACAAGAATTAAGCCACAATATTGGCAAGAAACTTTTCAGACTCTATTAGTCTTATAATTACATCATCAACAATCTTCAGTGTTCATCACAACTTAGGTTAATCCATCATAAATTTATGAGCATTAAATTTCATTCATATATGGAAATAATAATATAACCCTTTTGGTTAATATCACTAAGCTTCTACCTGCTGATATATCTCATATTTCTTTATAAAATTGAAACTTTCAATTTTTCATTCCAGGTTACCAGAACTTATTCCTATCACAATGATTTTGGATTTTGACGGAATGAATATTTTAAAGAAATCTATGAGATTCTCACAACATTCTTGCCATATCTTTCATTTGAGTTTCAAAAACTTTTCTTACATGCTCAATATTTTGATCTGAGATTATTTATTCCAAATATCAATAGCTAGCAGTCAACCTTGACCTACTAGATAATCTCAATCAATTTCTTCAATAATTCATTGCTCAATCAATTATCATTAGCTCAGCTCCAATCTGAGCTCCAAAGAACAGACTTGTAATTACCAATCTAAACAACTCAGATGATGATGTGCCTGCATAGGACTTCAATTGGTCACCAGTAAACATCTCACTTAAGAGATATTATTTAGTAGCTTTTATTATAACTACAGCTCCTGTCTTTTTCCATTCAAGGCATTATTAACACAATCACCTAGATGAGTGATGTTTCAGAGTGAATTCCTAACACTTAGGAGATTTCAAAGTATCTTTTCCACCTTCCATTTCTATCACTCTGATAATCCCACTTTTCAAACTTCCATAGTTTGAAACTCAACTATATCAGAGTTATTAAATGTAACAAAGCCCTTAAACATAGGCTCTTATACCAAGCTGTAGTACCCCCTAACCTGATTAGGGCGATACCCAGCTTGAAACCTTAATTAAGCCCATATTACCTAACCAGACTTAACTAGACCCAGCAGCCTTTCCTCCTTCACCTGAAAACACCACTATATATCGAATATTGATATAAAACAAATAATAAACACAGTGAAAATTTATAACTTTTTTTATAATTAAAACACGATATATAGTACTAAATCAAACCTGAATATACCTTGGTTATATAAATCCCCCATCCCTTATGATATTACAAAACTGCAATCCAATACAAATATATAAGACAAAGTAAGACTCATTACATCGAAGAGAAGATCAAGACTCATATATCTTCTCTATCCTGAAGTAGTAGCACTCGTCGGTTTTCCTGAAAAGTTAATTGGGGTGAGCGTTCCAACTTGCTCAGTAAGTAGGGATTCACATAGCCATCAACATTCCATATAATAATCAAGAATATTATGTAGTAACAATATACACCAATGTTAACTAAAAAGAATATGGAAAACATACAATTCAATACATAATAGATGCAAATCAAACAATCATAAACTATTACACTGTGATTCCTATTTAATTTATAAAACTAAGGTCGATTACCCACTTATGCCATTAATGTGATTGCTAGCCCAACATATTGGTCGATATGTTGTCTAGCCAATCCATTAATGCCTTATGGTTTTATCTGAAACCCTCTAGTGAGTATGTAATCCACGTTACCTATAAACTGAGTAGGAATTTACATATAGGCCAAAAAGGTAACTCATCTCCTATATAACCTGGTCTCAATTCCTGGAACTTACTCTCGTGAATCACATTAAACACCATTATCCATTGATTGAAAACCATCACAGTGTAAATAGTCCCCCATTTCAGTCCATAATCTACATGGACAACTTATACTAAAATAGTCGGGCAACATTGACAAATAAGCAAATCTGCACTTACCTCGGGTTAAGTCTCCGTTACCAAATTCCCTAACTTTTCAATTATCTCACACTTTCCCGGTGTTCCTCAACCTATCACCAATCATTTGTAATCAATATAGGTCTATTACCTTATGTTTAGAATCCCTAAGCTAATCCTTAAGACCTCAAGAAATTTTAAATAAAATACATCACAATTGTTATTTTTAGGGGTAGGAACACGCTCCCTCACTAGGTGGGGCGCGCTCCACCAACTGGGTTCGTCCTAATTGATGAAGAGAGTGCACTCCTCTGCTCGATGGAGCGTACTCCACCCTGCACTACCTTGATAATGAACATGGCAGCCATAGTTCCATTACCAAATCATCATCACAGTTACAAATACTCTCCCAAACCATCAGGGAGGACTTCTAGTGAGGTAACAAACCATTTCCAATCATAAACAACAATAACTAACAGATGAATCATCACCCAATTATGAATTTAACTTCAAACTAAAAAAACTAAACTCAGCAAGATGGTGATCTTTGATCCCTCATTTGTTTAAGCACCTCAATTTCGATTGAAAATCACTCTCCTGATCAGTCTATCATGATCAAACCTTCAGTTTTTCTCCATCTCTATCACATTCTTTAATAATCGAATGAATTGAGAAGATAAGTTTGAGTTTTTTTTATATAAATGGATTTTCCTCGAGATATGCATCGCGCTATCTCGAGATTGATCTAGTAATTGATGTGTTAAAATGAGACTCCTTAAAGTGACACAAATTTTAACATCATCAAACACTTAGGCTTATCTCGAGGCTAATCAAACAATCCATATATTTCAAATTAATTTTTTATTTTTCTAATATATATTTATATGTTCAAAATATATAAATATATATATATATATATATCATGTATTTTCTGGTAAATAAATTCACCAGACATGCATACAAGCATTCTCGGGTGTGCATATTCATTTCACGACCCCCTCATCGCACTTCGTGTTCCGACAACTTATTATTTATTTACATATATTTCAATTATAGATTTCTATTAATATCCTATTAATCCCACAAACTATAAAATTCATTAAGCATTCCAAATAAACTCCAACCATCACGCAATCACATGTACACGCTAATCGAATTACGCCGAACTTAACCACGAGCCTAACTCGGGTTAATTAGGATTTAGATTAATATTAATCACCAGCGTAAGGTAATAGGTCATTACAAATATCCTCCCACTTCCATCGTGAAATGGGAAGAGGTTGTAGCAACCCTCCAGGTCTGTGATGCTCAACCTTCATTTGCTGACAAATCTCATAGTTCCTGATGAACTCTGACACGTCCACCATCATCCTAGGCCACCAGAAATATCTCTTCATATTATGGTACGTTATGGTCCTGCCTAGATGCACGGTGAATCAGGAACGGTGTGATTCCTAAAGAATCTCATCTCTCAACTTTGGCATTGACGGTATCCACAGTCTGTCTCTGTATTTCAAACATTGATCAGACGTCTCCATTCAGTCAACATAATTTGTACTCTACACCAACTCACTAAACCTCGAGTACAACCTGTCGGTCCTCTTACCCTCTGACACTTTATGTGTAGACATGGTGTGTACTTTCATTTGTGTGCAAATCTCAATTCGAGTACCTGTATGAACCTCAGGTTGACATGTCGTCATTGTTGCCTCGAGTAACCCATACTCATGCGTCATGTGGTACCTGACAACCTCAGCATCTCTCATCGGTATCCTACTTAACGCATATATGACTATGTTGGCTTTTCTTTGTCGATACTCCACTAAAAAGTCATAGTCTTTCAAAAACTCCAACCATCTGCGATGTCTCATATTCAACTCCTTATGTGGGAAGAGATGTTTCAAACTCTTGTGATTTGTAAAGAGTGTGAGTTTCTCTCCATACAGATAATGTCTCCATATCTTCAGTGCAAACATTTCAGCTGCCAACTCCAAATCATGTGTGGAGTAATTCTTCTCATGTACTTTCAACAGTCTGGAGGCGTAACCTACCGTACCACTTCCCTACAGCAATACGCAACCTAAACCCGTAAGAGAAGCATCTATGTATGCTAAGAATCCTTGCCTAGCCTCTTACAACACTAATACTAGTGCGTTAGTCAACAATCTCTTCAACTCAACAAATGCCTACTCACAGACCTTTGTTCACTGAAAATGACATCCTTCTATGTCAATCTAGTAATTGTTGAAGTGATTTTTGAGAAATCTTTCACAAATTAGTGGTAGTACCCTACCAAACCTAGAAAACTCCTTATCTCTATCACTGACATTGGTGTCTGCCAATCCACAATTGCCTAAATCTTAGCTGGATCCACAGCTATCCCTGCTACTCCAACAACATGCCCAAGAAACTTGACCTCTGAAAGCCAAAATTCACATTTGTTGAACTTGGCGTAAAGTATGTGCTCCCTCAAGGTCTGCAACGTCTCCTTGGGATGCTACTTGTGATCCTCTCTAGACCTTGAATATATCAGTATATCATCGATAAAGATTATCAACGAAACGATCAAGAAATGGTCTAAAAACCCAAGAACTGAAAGTGTATTTTTCTTGTGCTAAAATGGTCTAAACACTGCAAGGGCATTGGTCAGCGCAAATGGCATGACCATGAACTAAAAGTGTATTTTTCTTGTGCTAAAATGTCTTGGACCTATCCTCATCCATGAACCTAAGCTGATGACACCCTGATCACAGGTCTATCTTGGACAAATACTATGTTCCTCTCAGCTGATCAAATAAATCGTTGATCCTCGGTAGTGGATACATGTTCTTGATTGTGACTTTTTTCAACTATCTATAGTCAATACACAGTCTCAAAGTACCATTTTTCTTCTTTGCAAAAAGGACGAGTGCTCCCCATGGTGACATAGAGCGTGTGATGAATCTATTATGTCCCAAGTCCTGAAGCTGAGTCTTCAACTCCTCTAACTCTCACGGGCCATACGGTAAAGAAGTTTGGAAATCGGTCTGGTGCTTACTACCTACTCAATAATAAAATCAACCTCCCGCGGTAGGTAAATCCTCCGAAAACACGTTTAGAAACTCTCTAATAACCAGTATATCATCAAGCCTAGGTCCCCAACTCTCTGCTACTGTGTATAGTTCAATCAGTGCCTCCATATCCTCTCTATTCGCAAATCAACCTCTCATGCCTATTATCCTCATCGAACTACCTCTATAGGTGAATATCAAATACCTTAAGATCTTAAATATCACTGTCTTATTGAAACAATCAATATGAGCGTGGTATGCTGATAACCAGTCCATCCTTAAACTAGCGTCGAACTCTAAGAACTCAAGGACTCTGAAGTTAGTAGGTAACTCTACCCCACCAATCTTGACTGGACATCCTTTGATAAAACTATTAGGGTAAACCCTATCCCCAGCTGCAGTACTCAAAATCAATTGTACTTTAATCCTAACAGGTGTTAACCCTAGGATGTCTACCACGCGACCAACAATGAATAAAATAGTAGAATTAGAATCAAACAATACATAAGCATTTATATTGGAAATGGAAATTGTACCCTCAATGAGTTATTGTGTTGCCCTGGGATTTGGTTGTGCTACCATATGGGCTCCCTCTTTGTCGTGTTGTAGATTGGCTACCATTGGCGGTGTGGACTCTCTGGACATGTGCCCCACCTGACCGCATCTCCAACACTTGATGGGTTCACGCTGGGTAAACTGATGTCTCTATCCCTAATCATGTTTGACCTATCCATGTGCCTGCATCTGCCCCTATCTAAAATCTCAGCCTCTACCTCTGTTTATACCCTGTTGCTGTCTGCTGTCGGGGTGCTGGTGGTGCTGGCAATGCCTGCTTGGCAGGAAGGTAAGGAAGTTTTGCTAAAAGTTTCATGTGTGGGGACTGGTGGTGGTGCATGTGCCACTGGATGTATGTATGTGCCCCGTGCTATGCGCCTCTGAAATCGTCTATCTCCTCTCCTCTATCTTTTACCCCTTTGACATCTCCGCTCATAATCACCTCCTCTCTTCGATAACTCATCACATCCATCCTCCTCTCTGCCTAACTCATATGTCTAATTGGATAGGGCCCGCTCATACATCTCTTAAAGAGATCTAGCTCCGGTGCTCACTGAAAATCATAGAATATCTGGTCTCAACCCATCACTGAAGTAGAAGGCATCATCAGCATCACTCATAACTAAGTCATCGACAAACTGTCTGAGGTAGCCATATATGTCCCTGTAGCCCATCATTGACTCGCCCTCAGCTTGTCTCAGCGTCATAAACTTTTTCATTCTCTTCACCATAGAAGCTTGAAAGTATTGCTTGAAAAACTCTTTCTTGACATCATCCCACGAGGTAAAACTGCCTCATTTCACCATTGAAGTCCTCTACCATACATTTTCACCCTTCTCTAGGGTGTAGTAAGAGTGAATGGGTTGTAATCTATCCTCAAAACCTAACAGTAAATGTAACTTCCCCTGTGAGAGAATCCACCGCTCGATCTTCTCATGGTCTCGCTCTCCAGTAAAGAACAATGGCCTAAGCCTGATAAAATCCTTCCCCGGCTTGGAGTTCCTCGATAGTGTTGCGGTCTGTGAAGACGTGAGTGTAGGAGTGGTTGTGTCCTCAGCTGTAGTTGTCTCCTGTATAGTCACTATTTGTAACTCTGGTGGACGTGGTGTTGTGGGGTCTACCTCTAGCTGTGGTTCTAGTGGTGTGGGTGCTCAGGGTATTGAATTAGTAGTGCCTGGTACGGTCTCAGTCCTGGTAGTCTGACGTGTCATCGTAGTAGTATGAGTGGTGGGGAAAGCTGGTGTGATAGTCGTCATATGCTCCCTCATAAAAGTGATGAAAATAGGCTAGCTGATGCCCCAAAGCCGCTATAGGGTCAAACAACCTCTGATAATCATCCACTGAGGTAGTAGAAGGCTGACTGCCGCTAGCTCCAGTGTTTTCGCCATAGTGTATGTCTGCGGTAGATGTCTATAGGTAGATAGCGAACACGAACCAGTACTACGTGGCGTAACTCGTATTTATGTACATATATAATCTAACATGTAAATAAAATACCCCCAGCTCACTGTCGCTCACTTCCCAACTAATAGTTACTAAGCAAAGATCATCTGGTTTCCACATCTAAGATTTGTGTTTTATTCAAGTTTAGTTGTGTCCTTATCGAGAATTAGGCTTTGATAGCAACTTTGATGGCCCCTTCCCTAATCTAGGGCACCGTCTGGCCTAATCCCATAATTAAACCTTAATTCAGCCACTTATGACTTAACTACATATTTGTCAGCCTTTTGTCCTATTCTCCTCATTAAACATGTTCAGGATAAGTAAGATACATGTCACATTTCAATTGAATTTCATAGTTAATTAAAATATTTTTTAATAGTTATAAGATTTAGCAGAAGACTTAATAGATATGCATAAATAATTATTAAGAATCTTAAGTGTGGAAACCAAGAAACAATGATCACATGCATATAAATAATAAAGTGGTGAATATAAACAGTGTGATGGTCATCATAAGTCGGGGGAACTAAATGCTCGACCTATTATAAACCCTAAAATGCTCAAATATATAACTGTATAATACCCAAAATATCCAAACCTACAAAATGTCGATGCAGAAGTACGTCGCTGGCTTAGAGGTAGTCATTGATCTTCTCCTTGCCAGGCCTGCTCGTCGACGGCTCAGCACCCAACATCATAAAAAGGACGGTGAGTACAAAAAGTAACAATAATCCTTGTTAACATATTCATTCACATTTCCAAAAGACTAAATGGTATTTAAAAGCATAAGTTTAATAAAGAAAGACTAGTACCAAAAATATGCTACAAAATACCACGGTTAAACAAGTGAAACTGATATAATGCTAAATAGTTATGATTTAGATTCAGTCGGTCGTGACATACGTCAGTGAAGCCTTTCAAACCACTAAAGGACGTACGTGCCATCGCACAGTCTAATATAACTAGGGACTCTAACCTAGTGTCACCAGAGACTCTAACCTTGGTGTATCAACAACCCCAGGGACTCTAACCCCGTGAGTGCCGACATCCCCAAGGACTCTAACCCCATGTGCCAACTATAACATAGTGCAATAGACTCTACATTCAATAACTACTTTATAATTCCTAGAAATTGACTCGTTAAGGATTCTAAGGCTTGGCTATGCTATAAAGCACAATTTTCAAAAGTACAAGTCCATAAAGTCACCCACAACTTGACAATTCCTAATAGCTTGTTATTTACACTATATTCACTATAAAACATTAAGAAATGACATATAGCTTATGGATGGATTCAAAAGAAATCAATTCATCATAATATCATGAAAGTCTAGCTCAACAAATGAGGAGTGTCAAATAAGTTCATGACATAAGAGTACAACGTTGGACATTGTCAATTTAGACTACAACAAACGACCATAAAGTGGATATGAAATGCAAATAAGACTATCAATAGGTATACTCACGTCAAGCATGTAAAGTACTAGCTTTACTGGCCTCCCGATACCCCAAATCTCGTATTCAAACCCTTGAGAGTATTCCTTAGGTTATTGATATCGTTTAACATATTTTTGAGTATGTTAGACATTTAACTAGGGTGTTGGACTTGTTTAAAGTATTTAGGTTGAAATTAAGAAACTATTGATTTTTGTATTGTCAGAACAATTAATGCGCTGGATAGCCTACCTAGCGTGCTAATAACCATATTAGTGCACTACCCAGTTCCTCTAACGCGCTATATGAAGTTAGGGCGCTAGCTGATCACACCTAGTGTGATATGTGCAGGAAAACCCTGAATTCAGCGCTTAGAATTTTGAGCTCTCCACGTGTAGGATATCCTAACAACTTGGGATCTCTTTTCCACATATCTAGAGACCCAAGACATCCATTAACAACATAAAATAGCCACACATCATATAATTCATGAATTAATCAAATTAATCTAAGTTGCTAGTGTAGGAAAATTACCTTGTTTGATGAACAACTAGCTTGACCAGCACCTCCTACACCAAACCTATTGATTTCTCCTTGATCTTCTCTAATTTCTCTTCTTCTCCAACAAGTTTTACTTAGTTTCTAAGATTTGTAAATGAAATGATTTGATTTCATGTGTTGATATTAAGCCTTATATATTCAATAGATAAGTTTGATTAATAGACATTGATCATTATGTGCATACGTATCCCGTGACTAATCTAATGACCTACATCTTGACATTTTTCCCACTAACTCACTCCAACTAACACCAATGCCAAACTCAATTAGTTTCTAGATGTGTCAACACGTATCTCAAGGGATATCAAATGCTATTGTTTTAAATTTTTAACTTAGGTACATTTAATATATAATCAACTATAGCAAAATTATTTCAACACGCATCTCAATGCACGTCTCCACTCACGTCTTGACACCAATATATAAGTAGAAGTGACTTAGTAGTCTACACATATACAACACACTAGGCGTACACCACAACAAATCTAACATATACCTCGGCCATCTTGCCTCGACCAGTGCACGTATCACGGTGTGGGTCTCACATCACGGGTCAAAATCCTGATAACAGATAATAAACGAGATAAGAAATTTAGGCCGCGACAAGTCAGGTTCGTCTGGACATCCACGGATATAAAAAAACCCGCTACAAATTTACGAAAAAACAACAACAATTGGTGTAATAAATTCATACCGATCCGCATGTGATACGAGCCTTGGAGATCTTATGATGTTTCTTAGGGTTGTTAGCTGGAGATGAAGTCTCCAAATCCAGCCCAATCACTTTCATTGTAATCAACAACTCAGTGGTAGAGTGTGAAATTCGAGAATTTCATAAATTTGATTAGGCTAATAATTAAGTAATTTTGGATTTTATTTGGAGTTCAAATATCCAAGGTGGGACCCACGTATTATGGACCAAAGATCAAAAGATATATTTTATTTTTTATTTGTTTTGTGCCTATTTGATGTATTATCTATTATTTCATTACGAAATAGGGTCAAGTTGAATTGTAGACATGGTCTCCACGAGTTTCAAAGCGCGTTGTTAGTTTCCTCAATTTTCGGCAAAATTGGAGTATGATTCAAGGTTTAAATTGGACTTTAAAACAAGAGATAATCATGAAAACTAAATGAAAGGAAAAATGACCACCAGGGGCATTTGATTTATATTGATATGGATAAGTATATAGGGGTAATTTGGTTATTTACCAAATAACAAAATTGTTAAAGTGAAACGAAATGGGATTTCGATTTTCCCCATTTCGTTTTCACTGGTTCGACTCCTCTTCTTCCTCATGGAATGTCTCAAATTCACTTCTCTCGTTCCCCTCCCTATTCTTGTACATCTCTTCCCTCTCATTTTTTTCTCCATCTCTGTCTCCCTCTCGTTCTCTCTCTCTCATTTTTGTGAGTTTCCTCTTTGCTCTTTCTCGGACAGTAGGGAACAATGAAGGGTAGTGAAACCCATTTACAGATAAGGTGAGTTCAAGTTTGAATTAGAAGTTTATTTAGTTAATTTGATAAATTCATGAATTAATTAGTTTGAGATGACGATGATCAGTGGTTGATGTGTGTACTGCCATGGTTATTGTCGTTATAATTTGGATTCAATTGATGACAATAAAATGATGGAATGGATAGGAATTCAATAGTTTTAATGTTTTTTAGTGATTTGAAATCGAATGGATTAGTTCGAACCGGATTTGAGGTTCTTTGAGTTTGAAATATTAAATTTTTGAACTGTTGAGGTAGGAAAAGTCGAATATAGTTAATTTCTTCAATTCTTGATAATTAGTGATGATCTTTGAGGGTTTTGATGTTGATATATCATATTTTTACCTCAATATTTCAGTTTTGGGTTTTCCTATAGTTCGGTGGGGTTTAGGAGGGTGTGAATAAAGGTCAAGACCTCAGTTTTGAACTGCCCAAATGTTCAAAAATTAGCTAAGTATGGAAAACTGCTTGCAAGCAAGCAAGCAAGTTGGGTCAATTAGTTAAAGCATCAAACAACATCCAAATTACATGGGGTTAAGTTCATTTTAACCCTTGTCTATCATGTTTTATATAATGTAAAGGTACAAACTTAGAATATTTTGTTTTGGCAATAAAAGGTTGTGCAAAGATAGCGTGCAAACCATCGTCAAAATTATGTACAATTTTGACATATGCAAGTAGCCATATTTGACTAATGATTCAAAGGTCATATGGATGTCCAAGATACTTGTGAATAGGTTCATTTGAATCTTGGTATATCCTATTTCAATGTTCAATAAGGTTTGTAGTGAAATTCATTAGGTTAGAGGTCGAAATTTAGCGTTTAACATAGGGTCTCTCTAATTAAAAATCTGCACTACATATAATTTGACTAAGTGTTAATGTTTATTTTGGGGTAGTTTTGACTATGAATATGTATGAAAGACTCTTTTAAACATTGCAATGCAATGTTTATGTGTTTTGGCAAAGGAATGGACTCCAAAAGTTGACAAAATGAGTAAATTAGGATTTATTAAAGTTCTAAAGTTGAAATATAGAATTGGCAAGATTAAAATTGCCAATTGAGTTAAAATCATAAATTTAAGATTTATAGTAGATTTATAAATTGTTTTTTAAGCTAATTAAGTAGTTTATGATTGAGATTGGAAACATGAATTAAGTTTTGATACTTAAGACGAGGTTGTTGGAGTTTTGAGTGGTTAAACTTCGTTAGAACTGAAAAATGGATTTTAAATCCCATTATAAGTCGCAATATGATATTGAAGTACTAAAATAGAGTTTTAACTCTAAAATGTGAATTTTATGATTTAATAGGACTTACAAAAGTACTTGAAAGTTGGGGAACATTGTGTGAGGATTTGCAACCAACTTTGAGTTGGTTTGGTTGTAAGTGAACCATATAGTAGTCTTTACTATTTATGGAACTTTATCTTTGTACCTACATTTGTAATTAGTCTTCATTGCATTTTCCATCATTTTTAGTCATGCATTCATGTCATTCCGGACAATGGCTTGTTAGTGCTACGGCTCACGGGTGTGACTCGGAGCTAGGTTTCTTGGCCACTTGGTGGAACACGAAAGACTCAAGGCACGCAAGTTTTTTTAGGGAGCATGCATCGGACTTTTATTACTGTTTTTGGCTCATTCTTGGGTTGGCCAACCTGTTTATGAACCTTGAATAGTAATAAAAGGGCATGTTGTTATATAATTTTGTTATTATTTGGAAATGCAATTACATGTCTCCATGTATTCTGACTAACATTTGCAGGAGTACAAAGCAGTGTAGGAGTTTACTTACCTGATATCTTCGAGTTATTTATGATGATGTCAAGTTCTTTGTAAGGACATGGAAGAGTGAAAAAGACTCGAAGACCTTGGTGAATGTTTTAAATTCTTAAAGTTTAATTTTCTTATTGTAATCATTTTATATATATTATTTTGGGTTCCAAGGTGAGTGTAGGACGAGAAGTGCTTATGGAAGAGTTATGAAGCTACATAAAATGGTTTGAAAGGGTTTTGAAAGAGTTAGGATTTGATTTATAGTAAATTTAGTTATGGAGAAGTTTTAATTCCATTTTGGGATTGTATAACTTAAACTTATGGATTTACTTAGGTTGAAAGTTTAAATTTAGTTTTTGATATCATATTATGAATTGCGGAGATATGTGAGTCATTCTAGGCATTCTTGCCAAGTTGTTGTCTACTAGGTGATTTTTTCAGCTGGCCACTTATTGGGGAGGTGCTGTCGAGATTTTTACAAAAATACGAAGGATGATCCATATGATTTCCCAATTTGCTCCAATTAAACAAATCATGAAGTGAGTTTCATTGAGAATATAAATTTAGTTTTGGAGCACTTTAAGGATTTAATTGGAAAGTAAATGAAGGTTCAAAGTTGATTGTTGGTTTAGGTGTCTAATTAGGGGAAATTAAGGAAAAGTCAAGGCATAGTGAGACGGGCCTTAACAAACTTGGGCTAAGGCTCTTAGATTATACTAAGTTGCATGAACTTAAGTGATGGTCTTGAGGAACAAGGTTCAGTAATAAAGTCGCGATTAGTTAGGAAGTGACTGTGAGTTGGGAATACTTTGTTATTGTTATATGTTTGTTATATATTATTATATTATCATCAAATATGCAATAAGAATTTTATTCACCTTGTTTGTTTGATACTTAACTCGCAAGGTTTGACGAGTGAGGTTAATAACATACGATTAAAACGGTAATGGGCTTGTGAAACGTAACTGAGCGTGATTGGATGTAAAATAGACTTGTAAAGTTCGAATTCATAAAGGTGTTGTAAATAGTTCGATATTAATATAACTAATCAAAATTATCAGTTACGAAACCAATAAAAAGTTGGTTGAGCAAGAAGTCTAAATGATTCAGGAACGTAGGTACTGAACATGGATTTCTTGAAAATCAAAAGTATCAAACTATTGCAATTATAAAACTCTCAGTAAAGAACCAAAATATACTTAAAATAAGTCTCAAACGGTTGAGAATTTTTTGTAAACATGAAAAAAAAAATTGGGACTTTTGGAAAGCACAAGATATGAAAATATTAGATTATAGAATGAGGTTAGTACTATTTGAACTAGTAATTCGGAAATACCTATTCTATGAAGTATTGGTTTAATTCATAACCAGTTGCGAGTTGCTTCAGAGAATAGTCTCAATGAAAGAAAAAAGGTGAGAAGAGTTTTAAAAATAGATATTGATTAGACAAATCGACTTTTGACTTGAAAATCACAATGAGATTGTGATTGGATCTTTCAAGTTTTCTAAGTCAGTTTTTACTAAAATAAAATACTTTGAAGCAAAGTATTGTCTCTTTTGCAAAACAAAACACCAAATGAAATTAGAATAGAACCATGATTTAAAATAATCAAACAACTTCTAAAAAGAAGTATTGAATGTCTTTGATTGTTTATTACTCAAGTTCCTTATCCATAAGTGACGTTGAGTATAGTGGTTCTATGAATCGAACAAAGTACTGATGAAATGAATGGAAATACATGAGTTAAAAGTAATCTTTATTAACACCGGATTAGTTGTTGTTATGAAACAAAGATTAGTAAAATTTCTAACTTAAAAAGGAAAAGTATAGTGATAAGATCAATGTGTTAGAAGTTGAGATTGGGGAAATGATATGATAATAGCTAGGACTGGCTATTAAAAAATTAACACAAGTGATTACGTTAGGAAGTTTTGAATACTCGATAGTCACGTCTAACCAAATTAAGTTACGATGCTTATCACTATAGTCTAAAATATAACAAAGAAAGAGATAGATGTACAGATTGAGTATCAGTAACTGATTTTTATAGGATGTCAGCATAAACTCCTATATGTAGTGAGAATTTTCATTAAAACGACTTGAATGATTGAAATGACATCCTTCAAGAGTTTGATTAGTCATTAAGTTAATCAAAATACTGGAAATTCTAATTCTTTTATCTCTTCAGTTGAATTGCAATGCAAAAATGAAATCATCAAATATTGAATTATGAACAATAAGATACTTTGATATCTTACATAGTTACTTGAAAAGTACCGAATTTCTTTTTGAGAAAAAGAAAAGTCGGGAAATTTGAGAAAATGGAAACAACAAAGGTAATAGCAAATAGTTGAACTATTTAGTTCTTAAAACTTCTCTATTTAGAATAAAGATTAGTTAAGAAAGACTTCAGTTGATTGAAAGGATCATAAGAAGTCGCAAAATCCTTAGCTAAGATTTCAAAAAGAGAAGAAATATAAATTGCCTTTGTCAATTAAGATTAAGGAGCTATAAATGGTTTACGTGTTGATCAAAAATCATGATAAGTTTGAAAAAGGGGCCAATAATTCAGATCAATGTGAGAATAGCTAAGATTGACAAAAATTGAATGAAATAGACTCTATGCAAAAAAATGAGACGTTGAGATGATTTATGAGTGTTGGAAGCGACACGAACGGACTCATTTAGTCAAGGTAAGGCACTGGAATAGTTGTGCATGACCAAAAGTCTAAGTAACTCCGTTTCAGTCACGATTCATTCACAACGTAGAAGACTAGTGATTGGTGCCCACATGTCTTTGAATAATCGAATGAATTGATGATAATCAGAATAAAAGATTCTATGAAGTTTTGTCAAAGTCAATTGAAGGCTTGAGTATAGGTTAACAAATGGTCAATAAATTCTCACATAAGTATGGAAAATGGAAATTTCAGACGAACGAGTTTCGATAAGACTTATAATAAAAAACTATGAGTTTGATAAAACCTATTGTATCTTCACAAGAATCTTATAATGAATCAAACTCCATAAGCTGAAAGTTTTGAACCAGAGTAATATGCAAATGATATTAGTGAATATGTTGTATATTAGTTCAAATGTTGTATTATACCACGTAATTAGTCAGTAGTAAAGTTTAGAGCACTAAGTTATTTTAAATTCAAGTTGATGTAAGATACATGAATAACGTTGAAGATACAAATGAGAAATGAAAAGATAAACACGACTTATAGCTCAGTTAGTCAGCATGATTCCTAGTGGTTTGAAATATCGAATAGAAGACAATATATCTGACTTAATATCTTTGAAGAATTGAATATCCTTCCATTGTAATTGAGTAGAGTCAAAGATATGTATGAAGTAGGGGTGAAGAGAGATATCATATTTATAACTTGTATGGGATACAAGTCAAAAATTATACTCAGAGAGTATAAGAAGGAAATATGTTGATATCTCTGTACAAAAGCTTATATCTACTTAATGGAAGGATAATTGTCTATTTTCAGGTAGTGAGGAAAGTATGGTGAATAGTAAGTGATTGAAACATGAGATGATTTAAAGTCTCAAAAATTGGAGAAAATGTGAAAACTTGAAATAGTAAAGAAGCTAATCTGGAAGTGATTGGTAGTTTAAAAAATGGAATGAGTTTCTTAGAGAACTCACGGATTGAAAATGATTTAATAAAGTTAAAAAAGTCTTTTATTTTATAACCAGTCAAAGGAAAAGTTAAGTGAATTGACTGATGAGTTGGAATTGGTAATTACTTTTTAGTCCATAAATTTAAATGATATTGTGAGTAGACATTTAGAGAATGAGTCAGAGTAGCACAATGTGTCATGTTTCATTTTCTGATTGGATTGAAATTTGAGATCTCTTGTCATAGGATTACAGATGTAATTAGAGATCTATAGTCATGGGATGACTTGTGTAATTCTAGGTTTCTGTTGAGAAACGCTGGAAATAGTAATAAATCAGATAGACACGCAACTCTACTTTGTATCTAATATCGTGCTCAAATATTATTTGCATCACTTATATTTAGATAGATGATAGTCTAAGAATTGATTGATCGACAATTTGTGGAATTGTTATCAATTAAAGAATGAAATTGGTTTTATGAAAAGCAAGATAGACTAGATCTTACTAAGTATTGATTCTTGAATAAGATTCAAGGCATGAAATGAGTAGTAAAATAAAGTAATGTTATTGGATATTCCACAAAGTTGATCATTGAACTCGTCAGAAACTCACAAATTGTCGAGATTGGCAAAATAACGATTATAACTTTCAGTAAACCAAGAAGTTGAAAATGTTTATGATCTTTGCGACAAAGTTGTTAATTACAACGAAAGTTATTAGGTGTACTTAATGGTTCACCTTGAAAATAGTTTTACAGTTTAGGATTAAAAGAGTTGTATATGAAGGATCATTTTTTCCTATCTCTTTTGGTTCAATAACCTGTAAGTATAAATTTTGAGGATGAGATTTTTAATTAGTTGGGAAGAATTGTGATATCTGAGAATCTCATAAACTTGATTAGGTGACTAATAAAGTACTTTCAGATTTGAATTGGAGTTTAAGTATCTGAGGTGGGACCCATGCATTATGGACTAGAGATCATAAGGTATATTTTATTTTTTGTTTGTAGTGTGCCTATTTGATGTAATATCTATTATTTCATTATGAAATAAGGACAAGTTGAATTTTCCACAAGTTTCAGAGCGCGTTGGTAATTTTCTCAATTTTTGGCAAAATTGGGGTATAATTCAGGGTTTAAATGGACTTAAAAATAAGAGATAATCATGAAAATGAAAAAGAAAGGCAAAATGACCACTAGGGGCATTTGATTTATATTGATATGGATAAGTATATAGGGTTAATTTGGTCATTAACCAAATCAAAAGAAAAATGTTAAAGTGATATGAAATGGGATTTCGATCTTCCCCATTTCGTTTTCACTGGTTCGACTCCTCTTCTTCCTCAAGGAATGTCTCAAATTTACTTCTCTCGTTCCCCTCCCTGTTCTTTTACATCTCTTCCCTCTCATTGCTTTCTCCATCTCTGTTTCTCTCTCATTTTCGTGAGTTTCCTCTCGACTCTCTCTCTCTCTCGGATAGTAGGGAATGATAAAGTGTAATGAGTTTATAGATAAGGTGAGTTCAAGTTTGAATTAGAGGTTTATTTAGTTAATTCGATGAATTTATGAATTAATTAGTTGGAGATGACGATGATTAGAGGTTAATGTATGTACTGCCATGGTTATTGTCGTTATAGTTTGGATTCAATCGATGACTTTAAATTGATAGAATGGATAGGAAATCGTTAGTTTTGATACTTTTTTAGTGATTTGGAATCGAATGGGATTGTTTGAACTGGATTTGAGGTTCTTTGAGTTTGAAATATTAAATTTTTGAACTTTTGAGATAGGAAAAATTGGGTATAGTTAATTTCTTCAATTCTTGGTAATTGGTGATGATCTTTCGGGGTTTTGATGTTGATATATCATTTTTTACCTTAATATTTTAGTTTTGGGTTTTCCTATAGTTGGTGCGGTTTGGAGTGTGTGAACAGAGGTCGGGACCTTAGTTTTGAGCTGCCTAAATGTTCCAAAATTGTTTTAGTATAGAAAACTGCTTGCAAGCAAGCAAGTTGGGTCAATAAGTTAAAGCATCAAATGACATCCAATTTACATGGAGGTTAAGCTCATTTTAACCCTTGTCTATCATATTTTATATAATGTAAAGGTACAAAATTAGAATCATTTATTTTGACAGTAAAAATGTTGTGCAAAGGTAGCCTGCAAACCGTTGTCAAAATTATGAACAATTTTAACAATTGCAAGTAGCTATATTTGACGAATGATTCAAAGCCCTTAAGGATGTCCAAAATACTTGCAAATAGGTTAATTTGAATCTTGGTATATTCTATTTCAATGTTCAATAAGGTTTGTAGTGAAATTCATTAAGTTAGAGGTCAAAATTTAGCATTGAACATAGGGTCTCTCTAATGAAATAATCTGCACTACATATAATTTTACTAAGTGTTGGATATTTATTTCAGGGTAGTTTTGACTATGAATATGAATGAAAGACTCATATAAACATTGCATTTATGTGTTTTGGCAAAGGAATGGACTCCAAAAGTTGACAAAATGAGTAAATTAGGATTTGTTAAAGTTCTAAAGTTGAAATATGGAATTGGCAAGATTAAAATTGCCAGAGTTAAAATCCTAAATTTAAGATTCATAGTGGATTTATAAATAGTTTTTGAAAGTATTAAGTAGTTTATGATCGAGATTGGAGACATGAATTAAGTTTTGTTACTTAAACGATGTTGTTGGAGTTATAAGTGGTTAAACTCCGTTAGAATTGAAAAATGGATTTTAAATCCCATTGTAAGTCAAAATATGATTTTGAAGTACTAAAATAGAGTTTAAACTCTAAAATGAGAATTTTATGATTTAATAGGACTTATGAAAGTACATGAAAGTCAAGGAATGTTGGGTGAGGATTCGCAACCAACTTAGAGTTGGTTTGGTTGTCAGTAAACCCTGTAGTGGTCTTTACTGTTTATGGAACTTTATCTTTGTACCTACATTCGTAATTAGTCTGCATTGCATTTCGCATCATTCATGGTCATCCATTCATGTCATTTCGGATGATAGCATATTAGTGCTTCGGCTCACGGGTGGGAATCGAAGCTAGGTTTCTTGACTAGTTGCATTGGAACATAAAAGACCAAAGGGATGCAAGTTTTTGGGGGGAGCATGCATTGGACTTTTATTACTATTTTTGGTTCATTCTTGGGTCGGCCAACCTGTTTATGAACCTTCAATAGTAATAAAAGGGTTTCGTGTTATTATTTGGAAATGCAATTACTTGTCTCTATGTATTTGGACTAACATTTGTAGGAGTATAGAGCAGTGTAAGAGTTTACTTACCTGACATCTTCGAGTTATTTTTGAAGATGTCGGGTTCTTTGTTAGGGAAGAGTGAACAAGACTCGAAGACCTTGGTGAATCTTTTAAATTCATATTGTTTAATTTTCTTGTTGTAATCATTTTATATATATTATTTTGGGTTCCAGGGTGAGTGTAGGATGTAAAGTGCTTATGGAAGAGTTATGAAGCTAAATAAAATGGTTTTAAAGGGTTTTGAGAGAGTTAGGATTTGATTTAGAGTAAATTTAGTTGTGGAGTAGTTTTAATTCCATTTTGGGATTGTATAATTTAAACATATGGATTTGCTCGGGTTGAAGGTTTAAATTTAATTTTGATATCATATTATGAATTGCAAAGAAATGCGAGTCCTTCTAGGCATTCTCTCCAAGTTGTTTTCTATTAGGTGATTTTTTCAGCAAGCCACTTATAAGGGAGGTGCTGCCGAGATTTTTACAAAAATATGAAAGATGATCGATATGATTTTCACAATCTTCTCCAATCAAACAAATCATGAATTGAGTTTCATTGAGAAAATAAATCTAGTTTTTGAGCACTTTAAGTATTTAATGGAAAAGTAAATGAAGGTTCAAAATTGATTGTTGGTTTAGGCATCTAATTAGGGGAAATTAGGGATAACTCAGGGCTTAGCGAGACAAGCCCATACATAGAGATAATAAACATTTCAACTTTTCATTTCCAACTTCTTGGTTTAATGAAAGTCATAACAAATTCTTTGCCAATCCTGGAATTTCGCAATTCTAATGAGTTAAACGATCAATTTTGTGGAATATCCAATAACCTTACTTTTCATCACTACTCATTTCATGCCTTGAATCCCATTCAAGCATCTATATCAAGCAAGATCCAACCTATCTTGCTTTTCAATTAAGCCATTTTTATTTTTAACTAAATGTCATTCCATAAACCGCTAATAGAATCATTAGTGTAAATATATATAGTAATGCAAATAATATTTGAGCAAGACATTAGATACTAAAGTAGAGTTGCGTGTCTATCTGATCCATCACCATTCCAGTGTTTCTCAACAGAAACTTAGAATTACACAATTCATCCCATGAATATAGATCTCTAATTACATCTATCATCTCATGACAAGAGATCTTGAATTTCAATCCGATCGGAAAATGAAACCGAACACATCGTGCAACTCTCACTCATTCTCTAAATATCTACTCACGATATCATTTAGGTTGTGAACTAGAAAGCAATTACCAATTCCAACTCGTCAACTCATTCACTTTACATTTCATTTGACTGGTTAGAAAATTAACAACTTTTCTAACTTCGTCAAACCATCATCTATTCATAAGTTTACCAAGATCCTCATCTTATTCACTTCATTGTCAATCTTTTCAGATGGTCTTGATCACAACATTAAACTATTTTTTCAATTAGTGAGATTTTCCATCTCAATCACTTACTAATCACTAAACTTCTCTCATTGCCTGGATAGAGAAAGTTATCATTTTCTTGATTAGATATACACTTTTACAAAGAGATATTGACGTATTCAATGGTTATACTCTCACAGTATAAAATTTAACTTGTATCTCATACGAGTTATGAATATGCTATCTTTTTTCACCACTGCTCAATACATGCTTTTGGCTCTACTCAATTATATAATTCAAACTTTTCTGAAATTACAGTGGAACATTATTCAATTCTTCAAACGTATCAATTCAGATACATTGTATACTATTCAATATTTTCAACCAAAGAAATTATACTGACTAACTAAGCTATAAGTCGTACTTCTCTTTTCATTTCATTTATATATTCATTGTCATATAAAAATCTTACATCAACTCCTATTCAATATAACCGGTGCTTCAAAACTTCACCACTGACTTATCACGTAGTGTAGCAATACATTTGAACAAATGTACAACATATTCACTGATATTAGTTGTATACTACTTTGATTCAAAACTTTCAACTTATGGAGTTCGACTTCTAGTAAGACCCTCGTGAAAATACGGTAGGTTTTATCAAACTTATAGTTTGACAAATATAAGTCTTATCAGGACTCATTGACCTGAAATTTATTTTTCTTCCATACATATGTGAGAATATATTGACCATTTATTTGCCTATATTTAAGCTTCCAATTGACTCTAACGAAACTTTATAGACTCTTCTATTCCGATTTTCACTAATTCATTCGGTTATTCAAAGACAAGTGGGGCCCTCACACCAGTCTTCTACGTTGTGAATGAATCTTTATTATGAAACTGAGTTACTTAAACTTTTGGTCATGCATAACTACTCCAGTGCCTAAACTTGACTAAAAGAGTTCATTCGTGTCACTTCTAGCAGTCATAAGTCATCTCAATGTCTCATTTTATTTTCTACACAGAGTCTATTCCATTCAGCTTTTGTTAATCTTGACTATTCTCAAATTTTTATCTTGTTCTTTGTCCCTTTTCGAAATTACCACGACTTTGCTCAACACCTAGTCCACTTACAGTTTCTTAATCTTATCTTAGAAAGGCAATTCTTTTCATCTCTTCTCTTTTCGAAGCTTTAGCTAAGGACGGTGCAATGTCTTATGATTATTCAATCAATCAAGTCTTCATTAACTAATCTTTGTTCGAAACAGAGAAACGTTTTGTATGAATCAAACAATTTTACTGTTAGTTATTACTTTAAGTTGTTTACATTAGTCAATTTTTTCTCGACTTTTCTTTTTCTCAAAAAGGAATTCGGTACTTTTTAAGAGACTGTAAGATATTATAGTATCTTACTTATCATCAATTCACTCTTTAATGATTTCACTTATCCGTTATTAATCAACTAAAGAGAAAGAGGAATTAGAATTTCCAATACTTTAATTAACTTAACCACTAATTAACCTCTCAAAGGATGCTATTGCAATCATCTAAGTCTTTTTAATGGAAATTCTCACTATATAGGAGTTCTTACTAATGTCTTATACATATCACCTAGTGATACTCAATCACTAAATCTATCTCTTCATTAGTTATGATTTAGGTTGTAGTGATAGGCATCATAATTTAATTTGGTTAGAAGTGACTCTTGGGTACTTTAAATCTCAGAACATAACTACTTGTGTTTTATTTAATAGCTAATCCTGGCTATTTTCATACCATTTCCCCAATCTTAACTTCACTACACCTTTCATTCTCAAGTTAGGAATTTCATTGATCATTGTTTTGTAATAACACATAATTCGATGTTAACAAGGATTTCTTCTAACTCGTGCATTTCCATTCATTTTATCATCACTTTTCATAACTTATAGAACCATTATACTCAATGTTACTTTAGATTAAGTACTTGAGTGATAAATAATAAAAAATTTAGTACTACTTTTTAGAAATTATTTGATTGTTTTCAACCGTGGTTCTATTCCATATTTCCCTTTGTTTTGGAAAGGAAACAATACTTTTCTTCAAAGTATTATATTTTAATAGAAATCGACTCAAACAACTTGACTGATCATATCACAATCACATCATGATTTACTAAGTCCAAACTTCAATTTTTATAGTTGAAGCCACGTGTCTCATTTTTCCTTGTTGAGAATATTTTCAGAAACAACTCGCAATTGGTTACAAATTACACTAATGCTTCATAGAATATGTCTTTCCAAATTACAATTCACCCGATATTGACTTTATTCTAAAACTCAAAATATTTCAAATATTGTGCTTCCCATAAGTCTCAACTTCATTTTTTTCATATTTTACCAAACGATTCTCAATCATTCGACACTTAAATTAAGTCCATTTTGACACTTTCATGAGCAGTTTATAATTGTAATAGTTTGATACTTCCAATTTTAAAGAAATCCATGCGTAGTACTTACGTTCTTGAATCACTTAGACTTCCTTCTTAACCAATTTCCTATTAGTTCTGTAATTGATAACTTTCATTAGTTATATAAGTACCAAACTACTCACAACACCTTTGTGAATTCGAATTTCCCAAGTCTAGTTCACTTCCAATCACGCTTAGTTTTGTTTCATAAGTCTATTCTCTCTTTTACTCTTTGTTGATAACTTTACTCGTTGTTTCGTACGAGTTAAGTATCGAACTAATAAGGAGAATAAATGTCATATCACATATCTGGCAATAATACAATAGTATACAACAAACATAACACAATAACAATGTATTCCAGCTCACAGTCATTTCCAAACTAATCGTGACTTCATTATTGAACCTTGTTTCTCAAGACCATCACTTAAGTTCATGTAACTTATTGTAATCCAAGAGCCTTAACCCAAATTTCCCAATCGACTCAATCATAAACTCAATGTCATTATCATTTTTAACATTTTCTTGATTGAGCTTAACCATAGCTCTGATACCAAGTTTGTCAAAGCCCGTCTCACTAAGTCCTAACTTAGCCTAATTTTCCCTAATTAGGCACATAATCAATTCAATTAACTTAACCTTAAAATAATTTTTAATTCAATCCTCAATAATGCTCATAAACTAACTTTATATCCACAATGAAACTAAATTCATGATTTGTTTAATTAAAGCAAATTAGGAAATCTTACGGATTATTTTTTGTATTTTCTCAAAATTTCGGTAACACCTATCTTAAAAGTGGCATGCCAAAAACTTCACTTAATAGATAGCAGAATAGGGAGAAGCTTGGAAGGACTTACAATTCACAATATTTATTAGTTTAAATCATTTGAACTAACTTAGGAAATTTTCATAACATGTTCGAGAGTATTTTCACATCATACACTCACCCCAAAGCCCAAAACAATATATAAACAATTTAGAACAATAATTAACCTTTTTTATTAGAGAAACAATCACCACAATCTTCGAGTCATGTCCGTTCTTCCTTATCTTCACTAAAAATCTGACATCATCAAAAACAACTCAAAGATGTCAGGTAAGTAAACTCCTATAATGCTCTGTACTTCTGCAAATGTTAGTCTGAATATATGGAGACATAAAATTGCATTTCCAAATAGCAAAAAATATAAATAACAATGCGAATCCCTCTATTCCTATTTCGTAACTAGACTCGAATGTCGACTTCTTAATTTAGTATAGAAACGGTACTAGGAGTTCATGAAATGCAAAGGCAATGTGTCTGAATGGATTTTCGAGCAGATGTATCATCTGAGTCATATGCATATAGTACTAAACTTTGGGAAATATATGCTAAGTACGGCTACTACTAGCTTAGGGAAATAGCCGATCATACTGCAACCACATCCTTTTCCATCAACGCATGCTCGTCGAAAACTTGCATGTCTTGGGTCTTCCGTGTTCTAGTCTATCTGGTCAGGAAAGCTTGTCTCGAGTCCCGCTCGTGAGCCGTAGCACTAAAAAGTCATCATCCGGATTGACATGAATGCATGACCAAGAATGATGCAAAATGCAATGCAGACCAAACACAAATACAGGTACAAAGATAAACTCCATAAATAGTTGTAACGGCCCATTTTCCAAATTGACCGCCACGGGGGCCGATGCGGGCCCATAGCCTGGCCCACCAGAGTCAGCTGTGTCCCACGCGCCAACTCATCCACCATTTAATCATTATTAAACAAATTGTTACTGAACTCAAGTCATCTGCTACGATCATTTTAAACCCAAATAAATCACAGCGAAAGTGTTTTAACATGACAAAATATATATAACATTAAATTCATGCAATTAACTCTGATACCTAATGTGAAAAACCCATATATCATCAATGTATCATCATATCAAAAATATGGAGTCATGTGTATCACTCAATCCCAAATCCAAAAATTAGACAAAATATGTATATACAAACATATAAGCCTGACTATATATCTCTGAATCACAAATATTTTGGAAGCTTGCCCTTGCCATGGCTCGTACTAGGATCTGCACTCAAGCCATCACAAAAAGGTAGATGACGAGTCCAGAGTGAGTATTCCCAAGGAAATTAAGTGAGCAATACGGATAGGAAATACTGGAATTTAAACAAAACTATTAAATAAACATGCGGAAATAAATACAGGCAACTGTGCTCATCGCATGTATATGTAATAGTGAAAGCTCAAAGGGTGTGTGTTCCTAGAGCCTAAGGTCAGACTAGCGCCATACTTCGGACTCCCAATAGACTACTACTGGCGAGTAGCACTCAAGCAAGGCCAGTATTTGGATCCGCTAGGTGGTCGGTGTGGAACTTACGACACACCCACACGTGCCCGTCACAACTTTCGGGTAGCCCTATTCACCGAGATGGCACACGCGTTATGGCCTAGTGGACGTACACACAGAAATGGCACGGAGGGAGAGCCTCAATATTCATCCATTATAACACACCAAGAATAAATTAATGAAAGAAAGAATATGAATTCAATAGAAAAATAAAATACTGCTCAAGAAATTTACGTTGGGATACTACACACCTCAAACCGCACTCTGTGTCCCGTCAATAACCCCCGGTCCGACTCCGCCTAGTCCCACATATCCTAAATTTCTGCCCAAAATGACCTATTTCCATTTATAGTTGATTTTTAGTCATTTGGATGTGTTTTAAGTCACTTAACAAAAATAATCTCAAAACAACAGAATCTAGCGCGCTGGGTCTGGGAATCAGCGTGTTGATTCCCAGGCAGTTCTACGTTCTTCATCAGGAAGAACTTTAGCGCATTATTTTTCTGGCCTAACGCGCTAACTGTCATATAGCGCTAGCTTACGTCATTTGTGCGCTAATCGCGTTATGGACAGCAAACTGCTGAAACTTCTGGGGTTTTAAACAACCCCACCAAACCAACAGCAACCACAACACCAACAACACAACTTTAAAGCACTAGAAACTCATCATAACAACTCAACATTCACCAAAAACATCACCAACACCTCTAAAATTAAGATCAAAAGATAGAGAAAGTTGAGGTTTATGTGATTCTCACCTTGCTTTTGGTGTTTTCACCCCTCCAAGCTCCTTGAATCACCCACTTTGATCTCCAAAACCCTTGTTTCCTTCACTTCAATATCGGATAAAAAGATGAGGAGAGAGAAAAGGTGGTGGAAAATGAGGTCCAACTTGACTTTTATAGTCAAATAGCATCTCCTCTCACTTACATATCTCCATGCAATCCAAGGACCTCCAATTGCTTCTATTCTAACCTCTCATGACTCCAAATGTGACTCTAATAGCACACTCACCCTTTTTTTTAACTCAAAAAGTGGTGTTTCGGGTGTTCCGACGCCCGATTTCGCGTCCCGAACCGCGACATACGTGTACTACCTTGTCCCTAACCACCAAATATACATTCCATATTAGTTATTTAACCCATTTTATTCATTTTATGTGTGTATTATTTCCCCCGACCTAGTGTTAAGTCGGTTAAACTACCTGGTTCCCACGTCGACACGCATATCGAGGCGAATACTTAACACACGGTCTCGCACGACAAATGTAATATAATAACACACATTGCGATGCCATTTACGCTATTTCAATATAAACATCGTAAATTAACAATTTAGCATACAAAATAACCATTTACCTAGCTCCAGGCGTGCACAAGCCTAACTGTGGGTCCCACGAGCGTTTGAGCTGTCAGCCACGTCTGTAAGCACGTCATTATTAACGACGAATTACATTCAGGCCGTTACAGTTCTTCCCAACTAGGTGAGATTTCGTCCCGAAATTTAAATTATACTGAAAACACTTACCGGTAAATAAGTGGGGACACCGTCGTCGCATAGTAGACTCAAGCTCCCAGGTGAGAACCTCGGTCCCGTGATGCTGCTATCGTACCAAAACCTTCGGGATCTCCTTATTTCTCAAAATCTGAGTCCTCATATCCATGATTTCCACAGTCTGTTCCTCGTATGACACGTCAGGTCGCACCTCAATCTAACGTATATCAACCATAGGCCTCGGTCCCGACTTAGCCAGCCTCAACATGGAAATGTTAAACACTGGATGTGCCCCTGCCAACTGCGGTGGCAACTCCAGACGGTATGCAACTCTGCCGATGCGTTCCTCAACTCTGAACGGCCCAATGAACCTTGGTGCAAGCTTTCCATTAATGTCAAATCTCTGATGACCTTTCCAGGGCGAAACTTTCAAATACACCAAATCTCCAACCTCGTAGCTCATACCCTCAAGATATTTTTCTGCATATTTCTTCTGCCTATCCTGCGCTACCTGAAGTCTCTGCCTGATCTGCCTTACCTTCTTGGTATGGTCCACAATAACCTCACATCATATAGCCGTTGTATCCTCCGCTGCCTCCCAACATGCTGGTGACCTAAGGGCCTACCATAAAGTGCCTCAAACTGTGGCATCCCGATACTCGCTTGATAGCTGTTGTTGTAGGCAAACTGACACAAAGGTAGATAATATTCCCATGATCCATCAAACTGTAGTATACAAGCCCTAAGCATATCCTCGAGAATCTGAATCAACCGCTCTAACTGCCTGTCAGTCTAAGGATGGTACGCAGTGCTAAACTGTAACCGAGTGCCAAATTGCTCCTAAATACTCTCCCAAAGTCTCAATGTAAACCTCGGATCTCTGTCAAAAGCGATGGAGACCGGTACATCGTGCAATCTGGCAATCTCTCTCTCGAAGATAGTACTCAGTTGTGTAACAAAATATCTTATGGCGATCGGTATAAAATGTGCCGACTTCGTCAACCTGTCGATAACCACCCAAATCGCATCGTGTATCCTCGTCGTCTGAGGTAGGCCACTGACGAAGTCCATGGTCACTTGTTCCCACTTCCATTGAGGAATGGGCAACGGATGTAGTAACCCGGTCGGTCTCCTGTGCTCAGCCTTCACCTGTTGGCATATATGACAACTCCGGACGTATCTACCCACTTTAGCCTTTATCTCTGGCCACCAGAACAATCTCCGCAGATCGTGATACATCTTGGTCCGACCGGGATGAACTGTATATTGCTACCGGTGTGCGTCCTCGAGAATGTTGTCCCTGAGCTTCGATACCCCCGGTATCCACAATCGACCCCTGCGTCTCAAGCACCCGTTTGACCCCTCAGACCACTCAGTGCACCCTGTATCCTTAGCCAGGCCACTGATCCCCAAATATCGGTCATCAGCTCTCTACAACTCAGTAACCCGCTCTACAGACACTGTAGGAACTTGCATCTAACAACAAATCTGTAGCTCGGCAATAGCCTCTGTCAAACACAACACTGACGCTGCCTCAAGCAACCCATGCTCATGTGTCATATCTGCAGTATTGTCTGGCTCTTGATGCCGCTCCTGCTCAGCGCATCAGCTACGACATTCGCCTTATCCGGATGATATTCAATGGCGAAGTCATAGTCCTTCAGTAACTCGAGCCATCGCGTTGTCGCATGTTCAACTCCCTCTGAGTGAACAAATATCTCAAACTCTGGTGGTCTGTGTACAATATGAACTTCTCACCATACAGGTAATGCCTCCAGGCTTTCAACGCAAACACGACCGCTGCAAGCTCCAAGTCGTGCACTAGATAGTTCACCTCGTGAGGTCTCAACTATCGAGATAAATAGGCCACTGGGTGTCCGTCCTGCATCAACACGCCACCAACCCAGTGCCTGATGCATCAGTATAGACTGAAAAACCTTTACCTGTCACAGGTAGAGCCAAAATTGCCGCCGAAGTCAATTTCCTCTTCAGCTCCCATAAAGCATTCTCATACTCATGTGACCATTCAAATCTAACATCCTTCTTGGTTAGCCTCGTCAACGGTGCTACAATCATCGAGAAGTCCTGCACAAAGCGCCTGTAATATCCTACCAAACCCAAGAAACTCCGGATGTCAGATACAGACCCGGGTGTCTTCCAATCAATAATCGCCCGAGTCTTGTCACCAGCAACAGATATGCCTTGATCACTGATGACATGACCCAATAATTTGACCTCACTCAGCCAAAATGCGCACTTGTTGAACTTGGCATATAGTTTGTGCTCTCTTAGTGTTGACAATACATCTCTAAAAAGCCTCTCGTGCTCCACACGAGTCATACTATATATTAGGATGTCATCGATAAACACAATGACGTATCGATCAAGGAATGACCTCAGCACACTGTGCATCAAATCCATGAAGATCGCTAGTGCGTTAGTCAGCCCAAACGGCATGACTGTGAACTTAAATAGGCCGTAACGCGTACTAAACGCGGTCTTCTCCACATCTTCCTCTCGAGTCCTCAATTGATGGTATCCTGATCGTAAGTCGATCTTCGAGAAAAACTTGGTCCCAGCAAACTGATCGAATAAATCATCAATTGTCGGAAGTGCGTAACGATTCCGAATCATCACCTGATTCAGCTTCCGGTAGTCCACACACATACGCATCGAGTCGTCCTTCTTCTTCATAAAAAGAACTAGAGCTCCCCAAAGTGACATGCTAGGGTGAATGAAACCCTTCTGCAGTGAGTCCTCTAACTGGGTCCTTAACTTCTCATGCTCCGATGCTGACATCTTATACGATCTACTGTAGATTGGCAGAGTCTTGAAATCAGCTCAATGATAAACTCCACAGCTCTCGGTGGTGGCAATCCTAGTAAATCGTCAGCGAACACATCTAGAAACTCGCAGACAATAGGGACGTCCTCAATCTTAAGCACCGTCTTACGCTTTGACTCAACCGAAGCCGCATACGCCTCCATCTCCTGCGACGTCACTAATTTGTCGCGAGTGATAGGTAATGCAGTCGCAACTCCGACAAATGTAAACCTTGGAATCCATTTGATGTCAAACATCACAGTCTTGTTGAATTAGTTGATTTGTGCGTGATAAGACGATAACCAATCCATCCCGAACATCGCGTTAAACTCCAAGTACTCTAACACTCTCAAATCAGCCGGTAGCTGATGTCCCTCAATCTCCACAATGCAATTTTGGCATATTCGGTTAGGGTAAATCATATCCCCAGCTGTCATGCTGAGAACAAGATGTGTATCTAAAGTTTGTGCAAGTAACCCTAACTCTCCTACCATGCGTCCAGAAATAAACGACAATGTGCTACTAGAATCCATCATAACATGCATAGGAATACCACAGACAGATAATGTACCCTCAACTAGCTGTCTGGTCACCTCCCTGTTCGGTTGCGTGACCCTAAAAGCTGCAGTCTAGGCCCTATCTATGACCTGCTTCATCTGTGGTGGTAGTGGTGTTGTTCTGGTACAATCCGCCATAATATGGCCAACCTGACCGCAATGGTAACATGTGCGAGTCTCTAATCTGCCAGAACTCCGCTGACTCTACGTCTGGCCCGACCTCGATTCTGGCCTCTCAAACCTCTATCATGCCTTTGGTGCCTAGTATGATCAACGGAAGACGTAGAATATGCCAACTGACGATCATCACGTTGATCTATGTTACCTCTGCGACCCTCATCAAACCGTCAATCACCTCGGCGAGGTCTCTGGCCCTGTCTATGTCGATCCTGGTCTCTTATTTGTCTATTCGGTCTCTAATCAGACCGAGAACCTGATGCTGGCTGACTCTGCTGACCCTGCAGTGCAGCCTGAATCGCTAGTCGATTGGCCCTCTAAACTAGGTATGTCTCATGTGTGAGGCACCTGTCGTAGACCTCAGTCAGAGTACAAGCTCCGCTAGATACAATCGTGTTCGCAATCCTCTCATCCAGACCTAAGACAAAGTAATATATTTGTACTCGATTTGTATCAGCTATGTCCATGGAGTAAGACAACAGATATAGGTATCTCTTCATGTATACTGTGACCGACATATCACCCTGCACCAAGGATAAAAACTCTTCCCTCAAGAGGACCTTGACCTCCATCCGTATATAATCATCGATAAACAACGTCCGAAACTCTGCCCAAGTAGTCAAGGCAAGATGAGTCGCAGTGTAGGTAGTCCACCAGATCGCAGCATCGGCTCTCAAGCAAAAACTTGATAACCTCGGTCGGTTAATCTCCTCGACCCGAAGCAAGTCATGTAGCCGCTCATGTGATAACAGCTACCTTCCAGCTACCTCTGGGTCCTTGGCCCCATAAAAATATCCTAGTGAGAACTTAAGAAAGTCCTTCATCTTCTTAGCTTCAACTATCATCTGGCTCCCAGAAGTCGATGCCACTGCTGGCTGTTCAGTATTAGCAAATGTAAGCACCACTGCAACCTCCAATGGTACTATTACTGGCGTAGCTCTCTCGGCCAATGTCTCGGATAATGCCACCTGCACCCGAGCCTCGGCCATAGTAGGAGCTACAACTGCCTGTGTAGTCGTCATCAGTGCAACCAAAGCTGTAGTCGGAGATGTCGTAGTCTTCCGAGCATCCCGAGCTTTCATCATCTCTATTAGCATCGCGAACCTATCATCCATAGTCCGCACTAACGACTCCGGAGTCAAGGTAGGTCTTGTCGGATCGCTACTATCTCCGACCTTAAGCTGAGTGGTATATGATGGTTGTCTGTCCATCAGTATCTGCATCGAAGAACGTGCATCCAATCAGCCTCAATACAAATATACGTGCATCGTATATATAATACACTCAAAATATAACATGTATATCCCTGATTTCTACCCATCTCACCTCACTTCCCAACTCGGACTCTAAGCAATTCCTTTGGGTTTCCACATCTAAAGTGTATTCATCAAGTTTATCCTCAAATTATACCACAAATGTAATTGTATCAGAGTTAACTTTAAATTCCTCGAGGTTCACTAACCTTGCTATGATACCAAAATATAACGACCCATTTTTCAAATGGACCGCCACGGGGACCGATGCGGGCCTACGGCCTGGCCTACCAGCGCCAGTTGTGTCCCACATGCTAACTCATCCACCATTTAATCATTATTAACCTCAAATTACAACAATTTACTGTAAAAAATTGTTACTGAACTCAATTCATTAGCTATGATCATTTTAAATCAAACTAAATCACAGCGGAAGTCTTTTAACATGACGAAATATATATAACATTAAAGTCATGCAATTAACTCTGATACCTAGTGTGGATAACCCATATATCATCAATGTATCATCATATTAAGAATATAGAGTCATGTGTATCACTCAATCCTAAATCCCAAATAAAACAAAATATGTATATACATACGTACAAGCCTGGCTATATATCTCTGAATCACAAATATTCTGGAAGTTTGCCCTTGCCACAGCTCATATTAGGATCTGCACTCAAGTCATCACAAAAAAGTAAATGACGAGTCCAGAGTGAGTATACCCAAGGAAATTAAGTGAGCAATACGCAAAGTAAATACTGGAATTTAAACAAAACTATTAAATAAACTTGCGAAAATAAATTCAGGCAACTGTGCTCATCGCATGCATATGTAATAGTGAAAGCTCAAAGGGTGTGTGTTCCTAGAGCCTAGGGTCAGACTAGCACCATACTTTGGACTCCTAAAAGACTACTGCCGACGAGTAGCATTCAAGCAAGGCTAGTATTTGGATCCGTTAGGTGGTCGTCGTGGAACCTACGACGCACCCACACGTGCCCGTCACAACTCTCGGTAGCCCTATTCAGCGAGATGGCACACGTGCTATAGCCTAGTGGACGTACACACAGAAATGGCACGGAGGGAGAGCCTCAATGTCCGTCCATTATAACACACCAAAAATAGAGTAATGAAAGACAGAATATGAATTCAAAAGCAAAATAAAGTAGTGCTCAAGAAATCTCAGTTGTGATACTACACACCTCAAACTGCACTTCGTGTCCCATCAATAACCTCCGGTCTGACTCTGCCTAGTCCTAGATATCCCAAATTTTTGCCCGAAATGACCTATTTCCATTTATAGTTGATTTTTAGTCATTTGGATGTGTTTTAAGTCACTTAACAAAAATAATTTCAAAACAGCATAATCTAGTGCGCTGGGTCTGGGAATTAGCGCGCTGATTCCCAGACAGTTCTACGTTCTTCATCAGGAAGAACATTAGCGTGCTATTTTCTGGCCTAGCGCGCTAACTGTCTTCTAGCGCGCTAGCTTACGTCATTAGTGCGCTAATCGCATTCTTGACAATAAACAGCTGAAACTTATGGGATTTTAAACAACCCCACCAAACCAACAATAACCACAACACCAACAACACAACTTCAAAGCACTAGAAACCATCATAACAACAACTCAACATCCACCAAAAACATCACCAACACCTCTAAAATTAAGATCAAAAGATAGAGAAAGTTGAGGTTTATGTGATTCTCACCTTGCTTTTTGTGTTTTCACCCCTCCAAGCTCCTTGAATCACCCACTTTGATCTCCAAAACCCTTGTTTCCTTCACTTCAATCTCCGACAAGAAGATGAGGAGAGAGAAAAGGTGGTGGAAAATGAGGTCCAACTTGACTTTTATAGTCAAATGGCATCTCCTCTCACTTACATATCTCCATGCAATCCAAGGACCTCAATTTGCTTCTATTCTAACCTCTCATGACTCCAATTGTGACTTTAATAGCACACTCACCCTTGTTTTTAACTCAAAAAGTGGTGTTTCGGGTGTTCTGACGTTCAGTTTCGCGTCCGAACTGCAACATATCGTACTACCATGTCCCTAACCACCAAATATACATTCCATATTAATTATTTAACCCATTTTATTCATTTTATGTGTGTATTATTTCCTCCGACGTAGTGTTAAGTCAGTTAAACTACCAGGTACCCGCATTGACACGTATATCGAGGTGAATACTTAACACACGGTCTCGCATTTCAAATGTAATATAATAACACACCTTGCGATACCATTTACGCTATTTCAATATAAACATCGCAAATTAACAATTCAGCACACAAAAATAACCATTTACCTAGCTTCAGGCGCACACAAGCCTAACTGCGGGTCCCACGAGCGTCTGAGCTGTCACCCACGTCTGCAACCACGTCTTTATTAACGGTGAATTAAATTCATGCCGTTACAATAGTGAAGACCACTATAGGGTTTATGTGACATCTGAGAACTTCATAAACTTGATTAGGATGCTAATTAAGTATTTTCATATTTAATTTGAGATTAAAGTATCCGAGATGGGACCCACATGTTACGGATTGGAGATCATAAATTTAAATATTTTTTGTGTGCTACATGACTAGTGGTTATATAATATTTTATTCGATGCGAAATAGGGTCAAGTTGAAGTGTATACACGGTGTCCGTGAGTTTTGAAGCACCTTGTGAATATTTCTCAATTTTTGGTGAAATTTGGGTATTTTTCATAATTTAATTTGGAGATAAATTGAAGATATAAGCATGAAAATAAATAAAATAGTAAATAAATTTTAGTGGGTGCCTAGTGACACGCGAGGTCAAGGCGACGCGCATTGTATATACCATAATGTGCACCCCCGAGGGTGGTTGTAAGCGCGCGTGGTGAATTTATAGCCGCGAAAATACATAGGTTTATATATTTATATATATATATAATATAGTTATGTATACAAATGTACATAAATGAATCCTATAGTTTAATTCAAATTAAAATGTATACATTAGATTCGCCTCGAGATACGCATAGCATGAGTGTCGAGGAAGAGAATGGTTGAACATTGCTGTTGGAGAGGTGTGTCTACGCCTCGAGATTTGTGCAACCAAATCTCAAGGAAAATCAAGTGATGTATGGTTATAAACCATAAGATCTACCTCAAGATACGCAATACATATCTCGAGGAGATAAATATAATTGGTTTAGTTTAAATCAATAAGTAGTGATTATTATCTTGATAATATCCACAAAAATTGATCTCAAGATACATATTACGTATCTCAGGGAAGATCAATATATATAAATGAATCATAGATTTGCCTCGAGATTCGTGCGATGCAAATCTCGAGGAAACCTTAATATATATATCTCCAAATCAATATAACATCCTCACCCATTTTCGTTTCACACACACACACAGAGGATCGAACAAGAGAAAGAAAAACACAGAGACTAAGAGAGACTGAGAAAAATGGAAAAAGAGAAATCGAGATCGAGATGAGTGTGTGTGTGTGTTGTTTGTTGTTGATGGGTTGTTATTGATGTTTCGTTGTTGGTTGTTGTGTGTTGTTGTGGTTTTTAAGGGCAGAAGGGAAAGGGTGGTTCGAATCGATGAGGAAGATTATGGCAGGGAAGTGGTCTCCCCTGCCCAGAACCAACCTGGGGTTGGGGGTTGGGAGCCCTACCCCAATGAAATCGAAATAAAAAATGGATTGATTTGCAGAGGAGATTGAGGAAGAATATAAGGTTTGATCCCCAACTGGACCAAACCAAGTCCGGTTCAATTGAACCAAGCCGGTCGGGGTCATGGGTCAAACCACAATCCATAAAAAAAGAAAAAAAACGCTGGAAATTAAAAAAATCTTGAAAAAAGAAAAAATTTAGAAAAATTATATTTTTGGCCAAATAAATAGAAATTGTTGGTTTTTATAAAAAATGGGGAATGTGTGATTTTCTCGAGGATTTATATCAGAGTTTCCTCGTAATACGTATTACGATATCTGAAAATGGCCAAAATTGTGAAAATTGTTTTAAAGCCTAGTTATGTTAATTTTTTTATTTCGAACCACAATTTGGAGTCCAAATTGGGATTCGGACATTCGACGATAATATTTGGAAGTATTTCAGAGTTTTTAGGTGTTGGAAGGACCAATAAATATATAATAAATTGGGAATTTTGTGTTTAAGCCTGGACAAGATAATTTTTGATGTCAAACAATAATTTTGAGTCAAAAATAAAATTTGGGCATCAGAGAATTTATTTTGAAAGTATTTTAGGGGTTTTATGACGCTATTGAGTCAATTAAACCGTAACTAATCGGAAAAAATGTGAAATTGTTGTGGTGTTGTATCGAGCTCATAAATTAATTGTAGGACTGCGATTGGAACCATGTATAGACTAGATTATCGACTCGGAGTGCAAGAAAATTTTGGTATCGCGTTTGTAATGTTTAGCAAATCCCAAAGTAACATTTACATTGTTTGAGTATTTCTCGAATATAATTGCATGAACGTTTTATCGCTGCATATTTATTGGTCATGCATTCGCAGACATGAAAAGAAAGAGGCTCTTGAGGGTCCCATTGCGTTCATTGGCTATATGTGTGGTAGGATGAACACTGTAGTGCTCTACGACTGGAGTCACTGATCGTTGTAGACACTTGTTTAAGATGGGTTGTGACGCTGGCCAGGATCATACTCCACGGATAGTCGAGGGCATGGCTTCTCGAGGGACTTACTCTCAAACTCATGAATCTTTTTGACTGTTTACTCACCACTTTTGGAAAACGTCAACTGATCGTGGTCGGTCAACAGAAACGAGATAGATTGCATATTTGTATATTTATGATTCCTTATGATATTATTGTTCATTTAATCTAATGGAATACAATGCATTTGATTATTACAGGTGTACTAGCTAGTGCGGGATTTACTTATCTAACATTATCAAATTTTTATAATTGGATAATGACAGGTTCTTACGGCGACAAGGGAAAAATGGAAAGCTTTCGGACTGTTTATGACTTGCTTAGTTCTTTTCTCTCTATATATGTATTGTTTTTTAATATATTATATTGTATAAATGAGTTTTTAGGTTCAAGTGTGATTAGGATTTCCTTTGAAATGGCTGGAACGGTCTTGGGATGAATTGAGATGATTTTTGAGTTAAGGTAATGTTAGTTTAAGGTTTTTAATAATTCAGATCAGGTTTGAAAGAATATATAATTTTGTTAATGCAATATATATTGTAATGAGTGGATTGTGAGTCCTTCGACATTTTCACCAAACAGAGCAGGTTTTGTCGAAAAATTTTGAAAGCCAGATATTCCGGTGTAGGCTTAGAAATAGAGGAGGTGCTATCGAAAAAAATTTACGGGATTTTTAGGAATATTTAGTTCATCTAAACGAACTTTGAGGTTTAAGATTCACTTTAGAGTCCTATGTGGTTAATAAAGTTTTATAATTGATGATTATAAGATCTTAATCTTAATTGTTTATTGATGGAGAGGTTAAGCCTGCTAGATTATCAAGGATTAAGGTAATCTAGGCCTATCTTATGCCCTAAATAGGTGGGGTCTGACAGTTTACTTATAACCAACCAACTTCGAGCTTAATTTTTTAGGCCCCGGAGTGTCGGATCACCTTGAAAAATGGTTTTTATAGCTTCCACGCATACCTAATTATATTATGGGTCAAGCTTCAAGTGAGAAAAAATCACGAAACCTAATGAAAACTGTGGCCAAAGTACGCTTGAGAACAGTTTCCAAAAATAATAATTAATATAATTGTTTCAATTGGCTTTCAACTAGCCAATTTAGGGTAACTTTTTAACCTTGAATACTTCAATATTTGTCATGATGACCTAAAATAAACTTGTAGTAATCATGTCCTACTTACCATAGACTCTAAGAACACTCAAATTGAATCACCGATGGAGAAAATATGATTTTCTAATATGGCATATCAACTAGGTGAACTTCATTTATTTTGAACAAAATTTTTTTTCCAAATCAATATTTTCGCAATTAAATCCTCAAAATTTGATAACAAACACCACGAAACCACTCGATGTCATCGTCAAAATATTTCCACAGCCTGTGGAGTCAAATTGGATCTAAACTAATAATCAATTCATCTAGAAATCCAATGTAAATCAATATCAACTATAAAAATATCTCCAAAATAGTTATCAACTGAATCACATTAGCTTAATTCATCAAAACCCTAACCTACATTGGTGGAATTTATTCTGAATTCGTGCAAATCAATCCAATATATCAATTTACAACAATTCCAACCAATTTCTATCAAAACTCGTAAAATAAATCAAAAAATTGTGATAATTCAAATTGAATTAAGAAAAATACCCTGAATTGACAATTTACTAAATTCTAAGCCGAATACCTTATCTTCGTCATGGAAACTTAGCTCGAACTAATCGTCTCATGACAACTAAACTGTTTTGCAGAAAGAAACTAAGTGAAAATCGGGCGTCGAAAGATTGCGAAGCGAAAGAAGGAACAGAAAGGGTTTAAGGATAGAGAAAACAATCATTATGTTCAATGATTGTTTTGGATTTCATTCGATTTTAAGTTTTTTATATATTTATATATAAACCCTCAGCTGCTTGTCAGTAGCTTAATTTTGTTTTATTTATTAATTTCCAAAATTCCTAGTTCGATGTGTTTTGACTTTTAGTGCTCATTTTCGATCCGATCTTTCACCAAATTGAGCCAAACTCTCTAAAAAATAGTCTATTTTCATAAAAAGTTCATAACACTGGTTTTGGTCATACTAAAACCCCAAAAACTTTAACTTTGTCCATGACATACTGAACCCTTATGGACCAATTGTCTTGCCATGTTGAGCCAAACTTACACCAATTTGCACCCAATCTCAACCTTGACCACCACCAACCGACATAAAGCCCGAAGTAAGGTCTTGCACCATCATTCTCATTTTACAATACCACCGATCCCGACTTTTATGCAAACCGAGGCAAAATCTTCACATGAGGATTAACACTTTGTTAGTTAGTTTTCGAGCAACTCATAATTAAGACACACACTTGCAACCCTGAGTATGACGAATTGAGGATACACCTCAACACCTCCTACTTCGCAACAAAATACCATATAATACACACACTAAGCACAGAACACACAAAAACAATATATATCTTATGATTTATGATCCATAATACGTGGGTCCCACCTCAGATACTTAAACTCCAAATAAAATCTGAAATTACTTAATTATTTGTCTAATCAAGTTTATGAAATTCTTGAATTTCACAGATGATCTTGAAGTTTTTTCACCACCTCCATCGTCTCATGCACCTATACCGCCGCTTGAGGATTTGACTCCATGACGGCAGACGTTGTGGATTGCTGAAATGAGGAGGTAGTATAGAGAGGATAGAGCTCAATATCATGAAGCTATGTTGAGATATGAGCAAGATAGGCAGAGAATGATTTAGGATAGTCCGAATGGACAGAGAGATTTTATGCTATTGGCAAATCATCGGAGGGATGTAGCGAGATATTAGAGGATAAGAGGCATGAGACCTACTAATAGGTCTATCAGATTTCTAGAGGCACCAAACTACATGTTTGATCCAGAATTGCTGTAGAACAGAAGAATAAAGCATCCCTTAACACCAACTTTTGTTGGAGGTGCTGATGATGATGATGATGATGATGATGATGATGATGATGATGATGATGCACAGTCCTAGAGTCTGAATCTTAGGATTTCTCTAGATATTGGGAAGATGATAGATGCTTTAATACTGATCTTTTAATATAGGATATATGACACTTTAATAGTTATTTAAGCTTTATGCATTTATTATTATTATTATTATTATTATTATTATTATTATTATTATTATTATGATCATCATCACGCAGTTATCAAATTATATTATGTATGTATGTGTTGTTTAGTGTTTTTATGTTTCAGGCTTATTTTCAAACCTTGAGGACAAGGTTTGGTTTAAGTTTGGGGACTTCAACACTATGGATAGTGGTAAGAAATGATGAATTAAGGATAAATACTACAGGTATGATCGTCAAATTTTATTTTTGAAGCAGTTAAAGAGGAAGAATAGTAGTGTATTGTGTCTAATTCTTTTGTATTTACTTATTGATAAGTTGGTTTTTATAGCTTTTAGTAGGCTATTTTAGTATATTTAGTGTGGAAAGTTTCCAAAATATATATTTATTTATATTAATTGGTCATTTTCAGGTGAAATGAAGTGCGCGATTGAATTCGTGGTGAAAAAATACTTAAAATTGAGTATTTTACATGCAGTGATTGGATGTCGGACAGTTTGCCTCGAGTTACGTGTTGCATGGTGGGTAGAATAGGAGACATCATATTTCAACCAATTAGAAGCCGCCACGTCAGCGCATATCAGCTCTCCACGAATATAAAATATCCACGTCAGCAGTTCTCATCACGGCAGTTGCCAAGTGTCGGCTTCTCACACTCCAAGCATGTCACAGTTGTTTGCGAAACCAATCACGCGCGTGACACCTCATCGTCCACAATTTCACACAGCACATGCAAACAGTTTTATCTCGCTTCAGTTGCCAACAGATACTCCTCGAGATACGAACAGCGAACTCATCCCATGCATGGAGCGAACTCGGATGAACCAAACACCGCTTCAGGCCGACACGTGGTGCACTCTCAACCACCCGGGACGTCATTAGCAGCGGTCTTCTCCAATCAGGTGCTGACACGTGGGGTGCGACAGCACTCTCAACTAATGCGTTGCAGACACTTGTACGAAACCCATTTTCATCCCAAAAATAGTCCTTAGATGCTCCTCGGTACACGTGTTACGAGACCAACCCCCAAAATTAGTTTCTCTCACCTATAGAGAGCAATTTTTAGTGGTTTTTCATATTTGGAACTAGGGTATTCATATGGGGAGAACACATTGGAGCCGCCACAAATACTTCTCATACTTGAAGATTGTAAAGATGATGTCCGGCTAGACCAATCTTCGCCTAGGTCGAAGGGTAAACAAGTGGGATTCATGATTCATGGCAAATACTGTGTGAGATCTATGATTTTTATTTAATTTGATTTAATTTCTCCTATTTCATTGTTGTTTATTTTAAAGTATATGGTTTAGATCTAGGGTGTGTATGTGGCCAGTGCATGCTTTTAAGTGGACAACCTATAGTTATTTGGACCATTAGTATCCGTGTAATTGTACTTTTGGACCAATAAAGTAACAAACACTCACCCGTTTGTCGTCAAACCCTTTCGGTTCTTGAGTGTGCAACAATTGAATCTATGTTAAATCAGAAGTGAATGTGATCCGATTATTTAGGATTAGTGTTCCCACATACCCAAATTACTGCGGTTAGTGTGTTAAACCTGATTGGCGGATGTCTAGGGTTATACATTGATTAGGGAAATAGTTAGTGGCGGACGTCCTAGCTATCGAGATAAGGGGAACTAAGAATTTCTGATGGACTTCGATTTTCCATAGCTAATCTAGGATAAATTGAATTAATAACTTTTAGGAATGATTGAGGACCATGAAATGCCATTGAATCTTGATTCTTGCTTGTCGAACCGTAGACTTAGGTGATTTCTTCTCATTGATGTTATTTTTGCGAATTTCTTATTTGTGTTAGTCTAGTTAATTATTTCATTGAACTTTCTAAAAACCCCCCATTTTTAGTTAACTTGGAGTAAAAGTCAAGTCCTGTGGATTTGACCCCGTATTTACCACTACTACACCCTTGTGGTTGGTAACTCGATTGCGGGTTATATTTGGAGTTGCCTAATTCTGACTCCGAACTTTCTCCCTCCTTGGTTAAAGCTCCTACATTTTAGCTGAAGCCATTACCTAAGCACCTAAGCTATATGTTTTTGGGTGAGAATGACACACTCCCTGTGATCATCTCAGCCAAACTTACACATTTGGAGGGAGAGAGGCTCCTACGAGTACTCCGGGAGTTTAAACAGGCTATTGGGTGGACCATAGCGGATATCAAAGGTTTGAGCCCTTCCACTTGCATGCATCATATATATATGGAAGAAGGGTCAAAACCTACGAGAGAAGCCCAGAGGAGGCTCAATCCGCTCATGATGGATGTCGTGAAGAAGGAGATACTGAAGCTCCTTGATGCTGGTATGATTTACCCCATCTCTGATAGTAAATGGGTAAGCCCCATCCAGGTGGTCCCTAAGAAAATGGGAGTCACGGTAGTCACCAATTGACATGGTGAGTTGGTTCCAACCCGCATTCAAAACGGATGGCGGGTATGCATTGACGACAGGAAGTTAAACGCTTCCACCAGGAAGGATCACTTCTCCCTACCATTCATCGATCAGATGTTGGAGAGACTAGTCGGTCGTTCTCATTACTGTTGTCTTGACGGTTATTCCAATTTTCATCAGATATCGGTAGCGCCTGAAAACCAGGAAAAGACAACCTTTACTTGTCTATTTGGCACTTTTGCCTATCGGCGCATGCCTTTTAGGTTATGCAATGCGCTTGCCACCTTTCGAATATGCATGGTGAGTATCTTTTCAGATTTTGTTGAGCATTTCATTGAGGTCTTTATAGATGAATTTACTGTTTACGGTGATTCATTCGATAGTTGTCTCATCAATCTGACAAAGGTACTCAGCAGGTGTATCGAGAAGAACCTAGTTCTGAACTATGAAAAGTGTCATTTTAAGGTGTACCAAGGTCTTATTTTGGGACACATTGTCTCAGCCAGGGGCGTAGAGGTAGACCAAGCTAGAATTGATGTTATCAAGAAACTTCCCTACCCTACGAATGTGCGGGAGATTAGATCTTTCCTTGGACACGCCGGTTTTTACCGTCATTTCATCAAGGACTTTCCAAAGATCGCACAACCCCTATGCCATCTACTTCAAAAGGACGTACCTTTTGAGTTTGATAAGGCATGTAAGAGTACATTTGATGCACTAAAAGACTCACTTACTAGCACACCAGTGATTCAGGCCCCTAATTGGGAGCTTCCATTTGAAATTATGTGTAATGCTAGTAATTATGCAGTGGGTGCAGTCTTAGGACAGAGAGTCGGGAGAGCTTCACATGTCATTTTCTATGCTTCACATACTTTAGACGCGGCTCATATGAACTACACCACTACTGAGAAGGAGCTCCTTGTCGTTATCTTCGCATTTGAGAAGTTTCGGCCTTATCAATTGGGAACCAAGGTTATCATTTACTCTGATCATGCTGCCTTGAAGTACCTGATGAGTAAAAAGGATACCAAGCCTAGGCTCATTAAATGGATACTCCTACTACAGGAGTTTGACATCACAATCAAAGCTAAAAGTGGTGCAGGGAATCTAGTCGCATACCATCTCAGCAGAATCGAGAATGGTGAGAGTCCCACCCCTCTTATGGATTATTTCCTTGACGAGTACATCTATGCCGTTTTGGAAGATCTCCCCTGGTACGCCGATTTGGTGAACTATATCACCTCGGGCGAGCTATCTCCTCACATTTCGAAGGCTCGGAAAAATAAATTAAGGAGCGTTGCTAAGTACTATGTATGGGATAACTCGTACTTATGGAAATCCTGCTCCAACCAGGTTATCAGGCGTTGTGTTCCTCAGACGAGAGACAGTCCATAATGGCTTTTTGTCATACTTACGCCTGCGGTGGCCACTTCGATCCCCGTCGGACAGCTAGGAAAGTTCTTGAGAGTGGGTTTTACTGGCCCACCATTTTCCATGATTCATACATGTTTACCAAGAATTGTCATAATTGTCAGAAAACTGGTAACCTTAGCCATCGGGACCAAATGCCACTCACCCCGATTCATATTTGCGAGATATTTGACATTTGGGGTATAGACTTTATGGGACCATTTCTAGTGTCATTTGGTAATGTTTACATACTCTTGGTAGTGGACTACGTGTCTAAGTGGGTGGAAGCTAAGGCTACACGCACTAACGACTCTAAAGTGGTATGTGAATTCCTTAAATCGAGGATTTTCACAACATTTGGTACCCCACGTGCCCAGATCAGTGATAGAGGCACTCACTTCTGCAATCGTACGGTTGAAAGTCTTCGAGGAGGTACAATGTCACTCATCGAACGTCTACAGCGTATCATCCCCAAACGAGTTGCCAGACAGAGGTCTCTAATAGGGAGATCAAATCCATCTTGGAAAAGATGGTGAATCCTACTCGTAAAGATTGGAGTTCACGTCTTGATGATGCAGTTTGGGCTTACCGAATGGCGTTTAAAATGCCAATTGGGATGTCCCCATATCGCCTTGTGTTTGGTAAAACTTGCAACCTGCAAGTCGAGCTCGAGCATAAATTCTACTGGGCTGTGAAACAGCTTAATATGAAGCTCGACGAGGCAGGAAAAGAGAGAAAGCTCACTCTCCAAGAATTGGAGGAAATCAGGAACGACGCGTGTTCCATGATAGCAATCACTCTGGGAAATCTTTTCGTGTTGGTCAAAAAGTGCTTTTATTTCAGTCACATCTTAAGATTTTTGCATCTAAGCTGAGATCGAGGTGGACATGTCCATATGTTTTGACTGCGGTGTATGATCACGGAGCAGTGGAGATTCAAAGTTTGGAGATTGGTAATGCGTTTAAGGTGAACGGCCACAGATTGAAGATCTTCTATGATGACTTCCCGAGCCATGATGTGGAGGTCGTCTCACTTGCAACGCCAGTCTATATTGATTGACAGACTCAGACCAAGTCGAGCCACGACTTTAACCAAAAGCGCTATTGGGAGGCAGCCCAAACTTTGATAAGTATCATTTGATTTATTTATTTTCGTATTTTTTATCATTTTGCATGAATTTGTATCATTTCCTTCATCTTATATTTATCATGTTCTTTCACCATCTTGTTTGTTTCTATGTGTGGACATCTCGACTTGCTTTGAACCTTGAGGACAAGGTTCGGAATAAGTTTGGGGGTATTTTAGGGATTGTCGATTATTTTGGATGGATTCTTTTGCGAAAGACCACAGGTGAGATCGTTTATTTTTGTATGTGATTATATGTGGATATCAGATGGTAATGGTAGTGTTTTATATCATTTCTTCCATTTCTTTCATTTCTTGCCCATTCATATTACTTCTCATTTCATTAGGATTTGATACACTTTCATGCATATATGTATGTAGTATATTTTTTATTTTTTATTAGTTATTTAGAGTCACCCGAAACTTTGTTCATGCATTTGGTTGTGGATGAGTAAATTACAGTTGCCTTTTTTACTTAAAACTTGGAGAAAACTAGGAGAAACACTCAATCGAGCCTGTAGCTCGGCATTTTTATGATTTCATGATTAGGGACTTAGTTGATGGTTTGATTTTATGCTAGATAACGAAAGGGAGTAGACGGTCAAACTTACGCATGCATTGGGGGATTTGTTTGATTATAGTGAAAGTGAGAAGGGCTAACATGAGTTTTTCTATAAAAAAAAATAGAAAGTCCCACAGGTTTCCATAGGAAATGGAGTAGGGAATCATGTGGTGGAAAAAGTGAGAAAAGTGGTCCACAGGAAATGTAGCAGGGATCGTACTACTTGAAAGAAGAATTTGAGGAAAAATAGAGAAAATAAGATGAATAAAGGTGGAAGTTGTGAAAACTCTTCAAATAAAAGATTTAGCTCGAGTGCTTTCACTTGATTAAGTGAGATTTTAAACTAGCGTGCTTGAATGTATAGACCAATAAAACTCGTGATTAGTGGATGGCCTTTGTCTTGACTGGATCTATGTCTTTAAAGTGTGATCTTAATTATGTTTGAGTTACAAGTCTTGACATATCATAACTCTGAAATTTTCTGAGTTACTTGTTAATTTGGTGACTATGTAAATCAAAGGGACTCCATGAATTTTGAATCGGGTGTAGGTCTAGGTATAGGTATAGGCATAGGTTAATTTAGTTTGTCTTGTCATTTACACCTTTGCTCGGGACGTGCAAAGTCTTAAGTTTTGGGGTATTTGATAAGTTGGTTTTTATATGCTTTTAGTAGGCTATTTTAGTATATTTAATGTGGAAAGTTTCCAAAATATATATTTAATTATATTAATTGGTCGTTTTCAGGTGAAACAGAGTGTGCGGTTGAATTTGTGGTGAGAAAAAACTTAAAATGGAGTATTTACATGCAGTGATCGGATGCCGGACAGTTTGCCTCGAGTTACGTGTTGAGCGGTGGATAGAATAGGATACAGCATATTTCAACCAATTAGAAGCTGCCACGTCAGCGCATATCAGCTCTCCACCAATAGAAACTCGCCACGTCAGCAGTTCTCATCACAGCAGTTGCCAAGTGTCAGCTTTTCACACTCCAAGCATGTCATAGTTGTTTGCAGAAACCAATCACAGCGTGACACCTCATCGTCCACAATTTCACACAGCACATGCAAACAGTTTTGTCTCGCTTCAGCTGCCAACAGATACTCCTCGAGATATGAACAGTGAACTCGTCCCATGCAAGGAGCGAACTCGCGTGAACCAAACACCGCTTTAGGTCGACATGTGGCGCACTCTCAACCACCCAGGACGTCATTAGCAGCGTTCTTCTCCAATCAGATGCTGACACGTGGAGCGCGACAACACTCTCAACCAATGCGGTGTAGACACGTGTACGAAACCCATTTTCACCCCAAAAATAGTCCCTTGATGCTCCTCGGTGCACGTGTTACGAGACCAACCCCAAAATTAGTTTCTCTCACCTATAGAGAGCAATTTTTAGTGGTTTTTCATATTATGAACCAGGGTAATCATACGGGGAGAACACATTGGAGCCGCCACACATAAATTTTCATTCTTGGAGATTGTAAAGATGATGTCTAGCTAGACCAATCTTCGCCTAGGTCGAAGGGGAAACAAGTGGGATTCATGATTCATGGCAAATACTATGTGAGATCTATGATTTTTATTTAATTTAATTTAATTTCTCCTATTTCATTGTTGTTGATTTTAAAGTATATGGTTTATATCTAGGGTTTGTACGTGGCCAGTGCATGCTTTTAGGTGGACAACCTATAGTTATTTGGACCATTAGTATCCGTGTAATTGTTCTTTTGGACCAATAAAGTAACAAACACTCACCTGTTTGTCGTCAAACCCTTTCGGTTCTTGAGTGTGCAACAATTGAATCTAGGTTAAATCGAAAGCGGATGCGATCCGGTTATTTAGGATTAGTGTTCCTACAGACCCAAATTACTGCGGTTAGTGTGTTAAACCCGATTGGCGGATGTCTAGGGTTATACATTGATTAGGGAAATAGTTAGTGGCGGACGTCCTAGCTATCGAGATTAGGGGAACTAGGAATTTCTGGCGGACGTCGATTTTCCATATGTAATCTAGGAGAAATTGAATTAATAACTTTTTGGAATGATTGAGGACCATTAAATGCCATCGAATCTTGGTTCTTGCTTATGGAACCGTAGACTTAGGGGATTTCTTCTCAATGATATTATTTTTGCGAATTTTTTATTTGTGCTAGTCTAGTTAATTATTTCATTGAACTTTCTAAAAACCCCCCATTTTTAGTTAACTTGGAGTAAACTCAAGTCATGTGGATTCGACCCCGTATTTACCACTACTACACCCTTGTGGTTGCTAACTCGATTGCGAGTTATATTTGGCACGCATGACACGTGGCCACTTATTAAATGTGTATAAGTAGTATAGATTAGGTTATATATAGAAGTATACTAATAAATGAATAAAGTAAATCATCTGCAAAGTTCATGCCATTAATTAAGGATGAGTAAGAATATAAGTATATGTTGATAGACAACTCAAGAGAATGTTATTATTTTGAAAGAAAATAAGAATTGTATCGAATAACGGTATAATTTCATGATTAGAAACTTAGAGTTAGGAAAGAACATGAACTTGAAACCAAAACAAGAAGAATACCAAAACGTTTCTTGTGGGAAAAGTTAGATCTTTAAAAAAGGGAGCGGCTAAAAGGACCCATTTTTCTCCTAGAGGACCCCGTTACTTCATCATACCCCGATTTTGAATTTTTTTACTAAATGGACCCCACTTTTATTCAAAATCCCAAAAATATTCGTCTTCAACCCTGAAAAAACCTTCTCCCCAATTCATTTCTCACTTGCTTACCCCAAATCAAATCTTTCTGAAACCCAGAAATAACCACATATTCATCATCCGCCACGGTCAGTGATGTCGTGCGAGGTTGTTTTGCACTTGAATCGCAGATGATGCGCAGTTGAACGAGCAGGCAGAACGAAGGACAACCGATGCTTTTTTTGACTTACCACGACTGATTTGGTAAGTTTTCGACACTCTAAGCTTATGGGTTTTGTTCCTCATGATCTTAATCGTCGTTTGGATTTGGTTTTGTGGCCATTGATTAGGAGTAGTGAGGTTAGGGTTTCTGGGTTACGGTTCTGGGTATCCCGTACTGGACGGTCGCTCAGAACTGATACCATGTGATAGGTGTCTGTCATGTTGAACTGATAGCATTCAGATGGTGTCGGATTAGTTAATCCGTAATTCCTTATGTGGTTTCGGTCAGTACAAATCGATATCATTGAGGAAGTTTCGAAATGTTTAGACCGAAAGCACTTCTATTTGTTTCGGCCATGTTAAACCGACACTTGTATAATTGAATTATTATTCTCATTATTTGAACTGTGTACAGACTATACCAACATTTTACTTTGTCATTAGGTATGGCGAGACTGAAAACAAGAGCAAAGAGACCTCCCCATAAAGTCGGTACTAGTACTGCAGGCTCTCGAGGGTGTGCCTGAGAGGAAGCATCCAACTTCCTCTTATAGGAAGTAAAAAAACCTTGACGCTAAAGAGCTTCCAGTTAAGAAATCAAAGTTGAGTCAGCTGGATGTAGGAGAGGTTGATATTGAGGCCATTGTTACCACCTATATAGTTAAAGGAACCAGTGCGAGTGGGTCCAAGGGAGGCACCGAAGCAAGTCGTACACCATCAGGTAGTGATTCTGCTGAAAGTGAAGAGGGATAGGAATGTTTTGATACGTCGACCGATCTGGCCGACTTAGATGCCACTTCATTTCCCGATGGCCCCTTAGATTTAAGTTTCCTACCCTCGTTCAGGCATCATGTGCTCTTGGATATTTGGTGGAACAAGGTAAGTTAATTTTGGAAAGATTGATTTAATCGTGTTATTGGTTATATATTGGTTTAAATATGTGGTATATATGTTGTAGGCCCGGGGGTTATTGAGGGGCATAAATCATGGCTATCAAATATCTGTTTGGAAGACAATCACTCAACATCCCGAGAAGGAAAGGGTTGAAAAGTTGATTAACGACTCAGGTTTAGCACCACTGGGCTACATCTCATATGACAGAAGCAATAGGGTCTATGTTTCAGGCATTGTGGAGAGATGGCAGCACGAAACCAACATGTTCCACCTCCTGTTTGGCAAGATGATGATCACACTTGAAGACGTGCGAGTCTTTCTCGGTATTTCGGTCACCGGTAAGACCGTGTTTGCGCCTTACAAGGACCGTAAAGTGGTGATGTCGATGATTAGTAGGTTGTTGGGGGTGTCAGTGAGTGATGCTGACGAGGAGATTAGGACCAGGCCTGGGCTGACAATTGGTTTGTCATGGTTGAAGGATAGGTTCTCTGAACCGAATAAAGGAGAAGGACGTGACGGAAATAGAGGTTGCGATGTATATCCTAGTCCCGAGGTCTTGGTCCGTGCCTACCTTTTGTATCTCTTTGTAGGGACACTTTTTGCAAACAAGTCTGGTACAAGAGTATCCCTTTCCCTCCTTCAGTTTTTGGAACACGTTGAAAATATTGGTTGTTACTCATGGGGAGCCGCAGCACTTGCATACACGTACTGTCAACTTGGCATTGCCAGTCGTGCTAAAGTTACTCAAATTGGCGGTTATATGACGTTGCTAGAGGTATAATAGTGTATTTAAATTTATTACATTAGTGTCGCATTTAATTTGTTCTATATGTCATCCATATTATTGTTTTGTGCAAGGGTGGATGTATGATTGCATTCCATTCATTGAGCCCACTTTTCGTAGCGACTACTCTTCTGATATACCTCAGGTAATGAAATGGCACCACAAGAAGGAGTCCAGGCTCTATAAGAAGGACCGAATGAGAATGTTGGATCATCTTGTATCTTTCAGATGCCGCCTCGACCAGCTGAGATCCCATGATATGAGAACCAAATTGGCTTATTCAATTATATGCTCTTATGTTTATTGACAAGTAATATTATTTGTTGTAGGTGATTTGGAATAATAATTGCAAGGGTGCACCGCCTATTCATGATATTGCCTTTTACTTTGGCCCCATACGGTTTATGGATATCGCAGAACCACACAATCCCATAAGGGTCCTACGACAAATGGGATACGTTCAACGGATTCCGAGAGAACCTTACCGACCAATTGATGTTGATAGGAGGAGCGTGGCTAATTTGTACAACATCAAGTACTCATATGAGGCTCAATTTTGGGAGGATTGGGAAGGGCATCTTGAATCTGTTGAGCGACGCGGAGAGAAGGTGGACTATCTTTATCAGGCGGCACCTGACTATATGGAATGGTTTCACAAAATCAGCCATCCTTTTGCAGTGAATCCTGAACATGTTTCGGGAGTGGTCCATGAATATGAGAACTCTTTGGTAAGATTTTTTTGGCAACATTGATTATTTCTATCGTATCGTATTCATGATAATTCCTAAAGTATATTAACATTTTTTTACTTATATGTATGCAGCACAACCGCCGGGTGCTTGATGCGGCATTGCGGTTCCGGTGCATGGATAGGGACAGTGTTACAGTTGCCGATGCGTTTGACATGGTTGATCGTGTCATCGCCTTCCTTTCAGGAGCTGAGGACACATACGAATCCACCAGGACTGCCACTCAAAGCGAAGGAGGAACAACATCCACCGTGGCTACTCGTCAATATGGCAAGAAGGGCAAGCAGCCAAGAGTGAAGCCTTGAGACTTTTCAATGACATAACCAAAATTATTTGAAGTTGAAACAATATGCCTGCGTGCATAAAATGCCTTTGTGCATTTTCAAAACAATGCTTTGTTCATGTACAATTGTTGTGTGGTTCGTTAACTTTGGATTACATCCTTTGTTCCTTTTTTAACAAAAATATGGAGTCATGCATATAAGGTAATGCTATGTTTTTATTCGGGCCAAACTGATGTCCAAATTATCTTACTTTTGGTACTTCATCTATGCCTGACGGTCATGAAGATCCGAGAGCAACAGTGTTGTCACGGTTGTTTTTTGTCGAAAGTCTCAGAAATATTTTGGACACGTTGGTCCGACATTTTTCAAAATTCAAAATCATACGTTAACAGATGGGATACGAGTAGGGTATGTGCAATTCAAATGTGGGGTACAACATGTATTACAGACCATTTTGACCGAGAGTAATAGATAACTAACGGTCCAAAAAAAATTAAAAGTATTAGACATATTTCGGTTCAATAGCACTGATACAGTGCGGACACAAACAAGTAGTTTTCCAATTGGGTACGAGCTGTAAAAAGGTGGGGTATGTTCCTAAATACAACGAATTTGATCCGATGTTGTGTCCCAATTGTCGGACTAACATAATCGAACCTATTTTGAATTGGTTAATGTGGGGTACATATGGTGTATAAATGTGGTATGGAAAGCATAACGGCACAACATGTCCAAAACAGAGCAACTGTTTCGGCTTATTACGTCTGAGACAGAGCAACTGTTTCGGTTTATTACGTCCGAGACAGATGTGTTGCTCTCGATTTTACAGGCCCAACTCCAACAATAAACTTCCAAGCAAAGTTACACAACGATGCTCCAAAATCATGACCAGCATAATATAATCCACAAATGGTGTACAATCATGACCAACATAACACAACAATATCCACAAATGATGTACAATCATGGGAGAGCAAAAAATGATGTGCCTCATCCAAAATCATGTTGCCAAAAAATAGAACCAATGCAATATCAGTTTTAACAAGGTAACCAATGAAGACTAAATTAAGTTCAAATATCCCACATACCCCATGTAAACCCGTATATAATGTATATATCAACAATTTATGTTGCACATCCACTCTCAAAAATGGGTGCATGCTGCATCCTAATCAAGTGAAATGACGTATGCGGACCACTTGATTGTGGTCGCGGTAGAATGTTCAGACCGACCTCACATTCTCTACTATGTCACTCAGCAAACACCTCCCATTGTCTCGTACTTAATGGTAAAGGAGCGCCATCTCTCATTAGAAGCTGCAAAGGAAAATGAAAGTAACAGTTAGTAGTGGATAATGATAATCATAATAAAACTTAAAAATAACTTGATCTTCCATGTGAAGTAACTCACTCTAATAAAATAATTATCATTGACAAAGCACAGCCATATGAATTTCCTCTCAGATAAAGGTAGGGCCAGATTTTTTATGGGTAGCCAAAGACCGAAGCCTTTCTTAGCTAACACCGCAAAACCTATCTGAAAACGGGTTGCAACAACCAACCCCATATCTGGTAATGTAAGCCAAGAAGATCCTATGGCAGGGCTCTCGTACACATTAATGGCATCCTTGATTCTTTCATACTCAGTGTCTTGAAATACGTTTCTATACAAGACCTCGTTGCTTACCATCTCTTCAAACATCTCGCGTCGCACCCTCATCCATCCTTCATCACCTCTTTCATAGCCCATAGCATTGGCTATCGCTCGAAACCCATAATTCCCATCGGAATTAACATCCACAGTGTTTATACGGTATGTGCTCTACATTTAAGGTATCTTATCAATGTACCCCCAAGTAGCCTGATTTCGGGTCCTAGAACGCCTAGGTGCTTGGTATGGGATTGCTCTTCCCTTTCCATGACCCTTTCCTCGACCTTTTCCTTGTCCACGTGTTGAAGGGGGTTCCTCACAAGGCCCGTCATGTCCCTCACTCGAGCCCTCACTTGCTCCCGGGGGTACAACCTCACTTAATACCTCATTAAGTCCCTCACTAGGCATACTTGGCTGAAATGGATGCATTGCATCACCGATATGGCTAGCAACAATTTCTTGAGGGGTTTGACTTGCCTGAGTTGGCAAGTCTGGCTGACTTGTTTGGATTGGCTGGTTTCCCTGGCTTGGTTAGCTTTGCTAGCTATTTTGACTTGGCTTCCTTAAAATATCCCGAGGGCGGGCACTAGTCTTGCTTATGTCTCGCACTATTTCTTTCTCATCCATACTAAGTCTCCAGGCATAAAAGTGCTCAAGCAAAGAATTAGTGAAGTTATGGTTGTGTACCCCACACACAACCCGGACGTGCCATAATCCATCAAGCTCGTGCTTGACCCATATTTTAAACTGGCATTCACACTTCTTGGATCCAGTCAATTTTCCTTATCTTCTATTTTTTTCAATAGTTGCTTTGTCTTTGAAACTTTCATTTCAAATGCCCCATACCTCTCACAACCTATTGGCAACCTAACTTGCCTACCCTGACCAATGCCACCCAAATCAGACTTCAATATGATTACTACAAAACCACAATGTCTAGTAGTCTCCTGAGCCCGAGACACTACCTCATCTCTCCTCTTAAACGGCACATCCGGTGTAAAGATGCAGGTGAAGTCTGGGAAAGACCCGCTAGATGTACCTGCTGTGTCGCTCATACCAACCTACAAAAACCAAAAAATAATCAAGAACTAAGGCAAAAAATACATTTTAGACCAAAAAAAGAGTGTGTCGGTTCAACATGTCGATACGTTAAGCATGCGTATCGGTTGGGTATAGCCAAAAGTTAAGTATGACTAACGGCATACATGTGCCACATGTGCCGTAATCATAGGTGACCTTTCGGTTGAAGAATACCGAATGGTACCTGTAACTTTCAGAGTTGATGGGTCGAGACGTTTAGTACACGTCTTGACCTTGTTACTCCGCAGAGCACGGGTTTTGCAACCTTTAATGGAGGTTCTTCCCCAATTACCAAAACCCAATAAAAATTGAAAAAAATACCTTTTCATTGTTGGGATGGCTTCGTTTTGAGGAATCCTTCGACATTTCAATCCAAATCAGTCGAAAACAACAAGAACTCGAAAGCCTTAAAAATAAAAAAAACGGGATTAAACAACATTCATTCAAATGAGGCCTAAAAATGTTGAAATCATCTACAAATCAAGCATAAACGAGGAGAGAACGAACTTACCGTGTCGATTACAGGTGAAATTTGGCGTTTTATCGTTCTACGCGGTCTCGAGAGTGTGAGGGCGATTCGTGCTCTTCGAAGTGTACAGTGAGGAAAGAGAAGTGAGGGTGAGGTTTGGGGAAGAAAAAACTCTTTTATATGAAAGGTAAAAATGTCATTTCCTATGACGGCAGTTTTGGAACTGCTCTAAAATTTGAAAACAGGGTCCTCTAGGAGAAAAATGGGGTCCTTTTAGCCGCTCCCTTAAAAAATTATATAATAAGTATGAATCTTACTTGAGTATAACGTAAATAAAGACTTAGTATAAAAGGGGAAGAGATAGGCATAGTGTTAATGGAAAATTGGAATTAAAACTTGCTTAATAAAAGTGAAAGAAGAAGGGGTAACAAGAGTTTTAAATAAAAAATTAGAAAGTCCCACAAGTTTTACAAGAAAAGGAGCAAAGAACTTGATGGTTGGAAAAAGAGAGAAAAGTGGAATCCAAAGGAAAAGTAGCAAGGGTTGTGCAACTAAAAAAATATAATGAGAAAAGAAAAAAGATATATATATATATATATATATATAAAGAAGGAAATGTGGAAGTCAAATAAAAACTCTTCAAATAAAAAGATTTAGCTCGAGTACAAGTAACTTAGTTGAGTCAAGTTTTCCTTCAACTATATGAAGTCTTATGAACTCTTGAAGTATTAAAGTTTACAAAAAAGTATGATCTATGCTTATTTGTAATTCTTGAGCTTAATGAGAAATCATGAGGTTGTACACTTGCTGCTTGAGTGTAGAGGTAAAGTAAACTTGTAAGTAGTGATGGTTTTGGTTGTGAACTACTTGAGTTTCAAAAGTGAATTATATTTGTTGTTAAAGCTACGTATTTTGAAAGTATTAGTTTTATAAAGAAAAAACCTTGAGTAGATTATTAATTTGACAATTATTTGAATTAAAGAATACTCCATGAACTATGTAAAATGAGTAAGGAACTATAAGTAGTATCAGTATGAGTTCTTAGTAGAATATACATTTGCTCGGGACGTGCAAAATCATAAGTTCGGGGTTATTTAATAAGTGGCTAATTAGGCTTATATATTCTTAAGGCCCATCTCACTAAGTCCTGACTTAGCCTACTAAGGCTCCTAAACCACACAATCAACTTTGCACCTTAAAATATTTTCTATTTTAATCCTTAATAACGCTCCAAATTTAATTTCTATCCTCAACTGACCTCGGATTCTCAATTTATTTTATTGAAGAAAATTAGGAAATCATTCGGATTATCATTCGTATTTTATAAAAATTTTGGCAGTACCTCACTTAAAAGTGGCTTGCCAAAAAAGTTCACCTAATAGACAACAGAATTGGGGGAAGGTCTTGAAAGACTAACAACTCCTCGCAGTTCATAATATATATCAAATTCAAACTTTAAATACTAACTTAGGGTCTCTGACATCTTAGTTACAACTTTAAAATCTCAAAATAAGCTAAAACTGAATCGTAAACCTCTTAACTTACTTCAAACTAATTTAGGAGACTCTTATAACCTATTCAAAAGTATCTCACAACCTACACTCACCTGAAAGTCCAAAACAATATATATAAAGTGATTTCAACAAGAAGATTAAACTTTTAAACTTAAAACATTCACCATAAATCTTCGAGTCTTGTTTGTCCTTCCTTGTCTTCCCCGAGAATCTGACATCATAAAAAACAACTATAAGATGTAAGGTAAGTAAACTCCTACATTGCTTTATACTCCTGCAAATATTAGTATGTATACATGAAGACATGTAATTGCATTTCCAAATAACAACAAATTTATTTAACAACGTAGATCCTTCATTTCTTGTTCAAGCTCATAAAAAGCGGGCCCAAACATGATGAACCTATAATAGTCCTATGAGTTCAATGCATGCTACCCTGAAGTCAACATTACCCGCCTTAGACACCTGTAGTATGTTTAGTCTGGAGTGGAACGCATTACACTCTTACGACCGAAATAAGGGTAACTATATATGGATGTCATGTATGCATGACATGGAATGATGCGAAATGCAATGCAGACTAAACAGAAACGCAGGTACAAAGATAAAACTCCATAAATATTAAAGACCATTATAGGGTTTACATACAACTAACCAATTTTAAGCTTAATTTTCAGGTTTCCTGAAGCATCGGATCAGCTTGAAAATGGTTTCAATAGCTTCCCTGCATACCCATTTATATTATGGTTAAGCTTAAAGTGAAACCAAATCACGAAACCCAATGAAAATTGTGGCCAAAGTACGCTTGAGAACAGTTTCCACAAATATTAATTTATATGGTATGACTTTATTTTATTTTCGAAGACGAAAGTTCTTTGAAATTGGGGATGTTGTGACGACTTAAAATCCAATTGACCCACCATATGGGCAATTAAGTAATTTTCTCAAACCCTACATTAAATTAACCCTAATATAAAATAAACCAAATTGTGAACCCTAGCCACCACAATTTATTTACAAACCCTAGATCAAAAAAGGGTGAGAAAGAATAAGAAGAGGGAGACCTATGTCATCGCCTCCCCCATCTTTTTTGATCTTGATTTGGTTTATTTTGAAAAAAAGAAATTTAAAAGTGACTTGAATGAGAAGAACACCAAGAGGGTGGTAGTATCGCGGCGGCACCACCGATGGGGGCGGCGATGACATCATAGTCGTCGCTGCCGCCGGCGACAATAGGTGGGGCCCCACAAGGAAGCCCCACCGCCGCGAGGAAGAAGACAAGGGGTGGCACCTAAATCCACCCCTCCCACGACGGCTGCTGGAGCCGTGATTGGTCGGAGAGCTCTCGCGCCCCTGGCCAGTCGTGGCGGACACCCCAGCGCCGCCGCATTGGGACGTCGCCGGCTAGCGACTGGGGGGAGGAAGAGGTTGTTTCCCCCTCCCCCATGGTTGACGAACCAGGAGTATATAATAATAATAATAATAATAATAATAATAATAATAATAATAATAATAATAATAATAATAATAATAATAATAATAATATAAAATATAATAAAATAAATAATATACAAAATAATAATAAATAATAATAATAATAATATATAAATAATAATATATAAATAAACATAATAATAATAATTTCTTTTCAAATGGGTTGGGGTGGGCCCCCCACACTCGACCCTCTCATGGGCGACGGAGGACTCGCGGGGACCACATTAGAGGGCCCCACCCCGAAGTAATTGAATAAATAATTAAATATGAATTTCGAATCATTAAATAATGTGATTATTGTTTAAATTGTCTAAATTCGCAAGGAGGTTCACATCGAGCCTCGTGCGTGCAAGGGCAGCCGAGAGAGTCTAACTCGGCGAATCGAGGTAAGTGGGGAGCTTCGCTCATCTATTAAAAGTGGTTTGCTATTATTATATTTAGAATTCATGATTTTAATAAAATGACTTGGGATGAGGTTATTATCTACTTTGGTTGACTTCATGTAAGGCCTCTTGGGGAGCCATAGTCATATGGTGGAACCAATTCACCTTACATGCTTAATGGCCTCTTGGGGAGTCGTAGTAATGTGGTGGAACCATGTCACCCATTTCTGAAAGGGCCTCTTGAGGAGTCGTGGATGCACGATGAAACCAAGTCACCCGGGCCTTTTGAGGAGCCGTGGACATACGGTGGAATCAATTCACCCACGCATATTTATTATATTATGATGATTGGTCAACAAGGGGAGGCATTACAAATGAGACAATGGACTTGCATGTATATCTATTACATTCTATATATCTCTCTTGTAACCCCTTTGCATGCAAAAGTTGATTTTCTTATGTTTTATAACTCTTGAAACTCCCTTTCACTGGTTAAGTTGCTTTATGAATATGATATGCTTACTCCTTGCGGGAATTGATGCCATGCTTCAGATTTCAATGCTATCTTGATTTTTAAATTCATGCTAGCTTTATTCTGCTTTATAGGAATTACTTGCATGTTTAATATTTGAGCATAGTTCTTCTCTTATTGGGCTTCATTGGTTCTTTAGCTCACCCCACTTACACTACAGGTCCATCTACGAGTGCGATAGATCGTCGCAATGGGAAGGTCATTGCTTGAAGTCTCCTTGCAGCGTGAGCATTGTATGATATATCTACTATTTATTTTGAAAACCATTAACAAGGGTTACAACCTAGGCAAGTCTATTGGGTAGTTAAACTTTTCCTTAGTTAGTGGATACATTTATGAGTATTTGAAGGTTATGGAAATTTTATATGGTTTTGATTTGCTTAGGAGAATATGAGACACCCGATGGTTTGGTTTATGATGACATATGGTATTTATTGAAATTTAAATTTCACATTCTTTTGCCATATTTGTCTACATGTTATTCCGCAGGTTGTTTAGGCGTGCCAGACCGTTATTTGGGCCTGGTTCAGGTATAAGGTATAAGTAGCAGTCTAGGCCGGGCGACCCGACCCTAAATCTAGGAAGGGTCATTTCACTATGAGATATGGCAAATAGATGTCAAAATAGTTTTCCTTAATGGAAAGTTACTTGAGGACGTGTATATGATACAGCTTGAAGAGTTTGTTCATCCAGGGAATTCTAGGAAGGTGTGTAAGCTTCAAAGATCCATTTATGGATTAAAGCAAGCTTCTCGAAGTTGGAATCTTCGTTTTGATGAAACAATTTAGGAATTTGGTTTCATTAAAAATGAAGATAAGCCTTGTGTATACAAGAAGGTCAGTGGGAGTGTGGTTGTTTTCCTGGTACTATATGTTGATGATATATTACTCATTGGAAATGACATCCCAACCTTGTAGAGTGTCAAGTCTTGGTTAGGAAAGTGTTTTTCAATGAAAGACTTAAGAGATGCAGCCTACATCTTTGGGATTAAGATCTATAGGGATCTAAAAAGTTGATCGGTCTAAGTCAGAGTGTTTATATTGACAAGGTACTAAATAGGTTCATTATGCAAGACTCTAAAAGAGGGTCGTTACTAATGTCTTATGGTATAAGTCTCAGAAGACTCGATGTTTGTAGACTAATGATGAGCGAGACCGCATGAATACGATTTCATGTGCATCAGCTATTAGATCTATCATGTATGTCATGTTATGCACCCGACCTAATATATCATATGCTTTGAGCGCAACAAGCAGATATCAGTCTGATCTCGATGAGAGTCACTGGATAGCAGTAAAGAACATTCTTAAGTACTTGAGAAAGACTAAAGAAGTGTTCTTGGTCTATGGAAGTTTGGAAGACGAGCTTATTGTAAATGGTTACACAGATGCAAGTTTTCAAACTGATATAGATGACTTCATGTCATAATCTGGATATGTATTTACTTTAAATGTAGGTGCAGAGAGCTGGAAAATTTCGAAGCAAGAAACTATGGCAGATTCTACAACAGATGCTGAGTATATTGCGCGTCTGATTCAGCTAAGGAGGCAGCTTGGATCAAAAAGTTCATCTCTGAACTTGGTGTGGTTCCTAGTATAGCTAACCTCATTTGCTTGTATTGAAACAACAACGGGGCAATAACACAGGCCAGGGAACCAAGATCACGCCACTGATCCAAGCATATACTTAGACAATTTTATCTCATTCGAGAAATTATTGAGAGGTGAGACATGAAGATTTACAGAGTTCCTATAGAAGATAATGTTGCAGATCCTTTGACGAAGGCTCTTCCACAAGTAAAACATGATGGTAATGTTAAGTCATTAGGTATTAGATACATGAATGATTGGTCCTAACGCAAGTGGGAGATGTTTGGAATGTGCCCTATATCAATCTATAAACATTGTTTATTATATGATTTTAGTTAATAAAATAGAGGTTTTCATTTGTTGATTTATTATATGTGATTGCATGTTTACCTTATAGTAAGATCTATGGGTATTTGTTGAAATATCCTAAATGTCCCTAGTCGGTCATTATACAGGAAACTATAATGAATTAAAACTAGTGTAAATCTTGATTGATGGTCATGTGATGGTCATGCGTATAAGGATACGAATCGAGATCATGAATACTTGTTAGGGAATAAGGTACTGACCGACCTGCTATGAGAACTTCAAATAGATTAAGTCATAGGTGTTACTCATGATAGGTATATCATTTAGTCATTCGACTTAAAATTACCATAGACTTCAATATTAGGAGCATGGTAATTTGACATAATAAAATGTTGTCTTTAACCGGTCGATTAAAAAAATTATGATTGGTTACCTTGTGAATAAGATGTGAAGGTGTGTAATCAAAATAGAATTTGTCACTCTCGTATAGAGAGAGATATCAGTGGATCCCTTAATATGATAAATTGATAATGGCCTAGTTCATGTGAATTAATATGATCAATATCACTTGGATGTTTTCAATTTACCTAAATATCGAGATTAGTACGAGTGAACATCAAGGGTGACTTTCCATGTCTTATGTTTAATCGAAGGATATCGCACGACAAAAGGATATGATATATGTTATTCGTTAAGTTGTATCGATTTTGATATTCATGCTACTTGGGTAGTCATAATGCCTTGCTAGAGACTGCTTATGTCTTGTGTACCAAAATAGTTTTGGTTCATTGCTAACGTCGCATGAACCTATTGGGTCGCACATAAAGAATGACTTTGTGCAATTTCAATTGGTCCAGAGTAATGAATTTTTATATGATAAAATTCATGACATAAAAGCCCTTACAATTTGTCATATGATAACTTCTCACCGTCACCGCTCTCTCCTCTCTCTCTCTCACCGTCGCCGCTCTCTGCTCTCTTTCTCACCGTCACCGCACTCTCTCTCTCTGCCGCTCTCTGCTCTCTCTCTCTCGCACCTCTCTACTCTCACTCTCACCAATAGCCATGTTGTTCGTCTGAATCGATTTCGCGTACCAAACCCTAGATTTAGTCCCCTCCGATTCCGTCTTGGTTTCTAGGGTTCGTTCTAGGGTTTTTTTGATGAGGCGTGGAGTCTAAAATCGAGTTCGTGATCGATAGGGTTTTGAAGGGTCTGCGGAGATTCGGAGAAATGACGGACCAGGAACTGGAGCTCGAGCTCAACGAAGCCGGACGCGCCTCGGCGACCCCCAGCTCGGTCGACGACTTGCTGGGGATTCTCGATGTGAGTTCTGTTTTTGGTTTCTAGGGTTTCGATTTCAGATTTTTTTTTATTGTTTGGTTTCTCGAAGATTGCATGTGAGTTTCTTGGGGTTTTGTGGTGTCTAGGGTTTGTTTTTGTGTTTTCGGTAATGGGGTTTTGGTAGAGTTTTGTTTGGTCTTGAAAGCTTCGATCTTTCGTGTTTGGTTTTGTGTTTTTCAGTTTTTGTTTCAATTTGTTCAATTTTCTTCCCTCCCATTTTTGCTGTTAAACAATTTTCTTGTAGGTACTTACTGAATGTTTGTAGAAGACATTGCATTTAGGTATGTTTTGAGTGGACGCATAATGTTAGTTCTGTATGTTCTTTTTCGACAATTTTATTTCTACCATTGCTTATGCTGCCTTGCTAGTTAGCAACTGTGCTCTCAACATGACTTGTGAAATTTTGCAATTGGAACTTGGAAATATGAACTTGCGCTTATTCGGATCGCCCGGAAAGTTTTATGGACAAGCGCAGGCGCATGTAAGTATGACATACATATTTATATATTAGAGGTAGAGAGATTTTGGAGAATTTTTAAGGAGATGATCAAGCTAGGGGTGGTGTACAAGTTGGTAAGTAGATCTACACAATTAGTTTGCAAAGTTTTGTTTAAAATTAGAGGTTCAGTTTTTGTTTTTCTTTGACTTATAGGGTAAATGAAGTTATTTTCAAAATTGCTTTACATATTTGAGGAGGGACATGCTTCATATAAAAATTCGCAAGATTACAACACGGTTTACAACAATACAATAGCAAACTTCAGCGAGATAGCGATTCATACAAGCAAGCCTTGAACATCTTGAACAAGAAAAGTCTGTAATGATAGAGAGCCTCGCAATGTTGCAGGGAAAATATGGCATGTTGCAGGATGAATTATCTTCATTCCAAGTAAGTATGGTAATACTTGGAAGCGTTACTTCTTTCCATGCAGTAGAACTTGTCGAATTCTCCTTCCTCTCCATTTTCTTGTTTGAATCATCATGCTTGAATCAGATGTAACCTTTTGTAACTTAGTTGAATTTATAACTTTCTGCTTAATTATTTGTTTTTAGGTGGTCGTTTATGAAGGGAAAATCAGAGAAAAACCTTCCAGCAAAGAGGAAGCACGCCAATTCATCAAAGGTTTGTGTCATGTGTGTTTCTTCCCCATATTATAGATAATACATTGTTGGTTATTTCTTCTCAAAGTAAAGATTTTGCGCTTGATACCGAGGGGATTAAGTATTCAGATTCTTCTAGTATTCCCAAAGATGGCTTCTCCAGACTTCTTGATCTTATTCAAGTTTCTCATAATGTCGATGAGAACTCAACCTATTATGACCATTCCCAACTGCTCAAGAGATTGCATGTTGTGATTTTTTCGCCTGATGACAAGGTAATCTTTCTTTGAGCATTTTATTTGTTCATTAGATTCTGAAAAGTCTCTTAATTGATTTTAATTTCCATGCCTAACTAACCTGCCAAGTTCACAATCGAACGAAAATATCAATCAAGTATTCCACTGATGTTTTGGTCCCCTATCACCCTGGTAATATTCAAACTCCTACTATTATTTACCAATGTGAGTCTATGATAATGTCCAGTCTAGATGTATTCAAATAAGAATTAGTTGAACTGGCATTCCATTCTTTAAATCTTACTCGCTACTTAAACTTATATTCAATGTATTAACTGTATGTATGTCTTATGCACTTACTTAATTGGTTTAAGTTTCCAACATGGTAGTAGTTTCATTTTCACTATATGAAAATATTCCTTAATTCCTCATGTTTACCAATCAAATCCATTTCTTGTCTTGCAATTGTTCTAACTAATTCCATCTTATAGGAATGTGTAATTAGAGCAAGTTTCCCTAGCTGATTTTACATCAATAGTATATTCCTTGCAGGTAAACCCAATAGAACATGCCAAGGAAAGATTTCTATTTAAAGGGGCACTTTAAGTCTAATTCTTTATGATTTCCACTTCAATCAGTCCATTAAAGTCCTTGATAACTCATATCCAACACTACTAAATATCTCGATGTCAAAGAAGTTTCCTCGCTCTTTTGTACGGTTGTTTAGGTATGATTCAATATATGTTAAAATCTATTATGCATGCATATATGATGTTAATATACGAGTCACATACTTGTCTTTTTTTTTTTTTGAAATCTAATAATCTATTTAGATCTTTAATTTTAGGCTGTGTTTTTTGTTTGTTTTCCAAGGGTTTTCACTTGTTTTGTTCTACTTTTCATGTGCTAATTTCCTGGTATGTATACAGCTGCTGTGAGAAAGGAGATATCTGATGAAACTGATCGAGAGACAGGGCGTAGCAAACAAATCTCTAGTGTTCCCATTCATCTTAGTATTTATTCTCCAAATGGTGAGATGACATTTGCATTTATTTTTTTTAATCCTCCTCCTTATTCTTCACTTTATTTTTCTGTTACACATGTTATTACAAATGTAGAAGTCTTTGACCTTTAGAACAACGACAACATAGCCTCGGACCCAATTAATAATTGGGGTCGATTGAATGGATCGAACTCTTCCATTGTGCTCGATTTAGCGCAATTGATGGTGAGCTTTTCAAACCATTTAAATCTCCCCTAATTAATGCGTCTCAAGACTTATATATGTTTGATCCATTGTCATCATGAAATGCATCAAACATATATGTCTTTGACCCTTAAAATAAGTAGGAGAAATGTGAAGCTTTCATTTTAAAGGTAGAAAGCTGTTCACTCTACATAAACTGTTTGTTTGACTTAAGTAGAAACGTGAACTTTTGATAGCTTGACTTTTGATATGTGCACTGTGCATATTTATCTCTTTTGATGGCCATCTTGACTGCCTTGTTTTATGGCTGTAGTTATTTCTCATTTCTAACTGAAATGGTCATTAAGGTGCATTCCTTGCTTGTTCTTTGCCTTGCCTTTATCATCTTTGTTCAATTGCATGTTCCTTAGTTTTGTTAAATGTATATTCGAAGGTATTGTTGAATAATTGACTTGCTAATGGCCATGTATGGCTTTAGACAGAGAATATAGAGATAAAGAGCCAGATGAGATGTGTATTGGTAGTAGTAGAAGTTGTTGATGGTGTCATGGTGGTGTTTCCATGTTGTGAGTTGTGATCTACCTTCCAATTAAAGAAAATTCTGTCTTCTGTTAAAATGGTACTTAATTTCAGTGTAGAATTGGTTTTCTTGATTTCTGGATGGAGACTTCCATGAGTATGATAAGATTCCAAAAACCATGAGTCCATTTTCCATGAGGCTAAACAAATTGTGCCTGAGGACTAAATAAATGACATTCTAAAATGATCAATTCATCATAAATCACTATGGGTTTGTTTCAATAGATGGATCTATTCATCATAGATGGAAGAGTAGTTTTATTGCTTCCACATGTGTGTATGGCTTTAAATTCACTAAACTATGATAGAATCTTGGTTTATTTGTCTTTGCAAAACTTGGGTAATATCTGTTAATCTGTTTATTGTGATCACTGATTTTTTTTAATGAGTTGTGTAGTTGGACTTTGATAGTGCTTCCCCACCAGATCATGCATGGAGGAGATTAAACAGCCATGCTAAATAGTTTCTAGTGTCTTTTAGCATATAGTAATGCTTATGATTTGATTTAATAGATGATATTATTCTCTTGCATTCTTGTTTTTGTTTTTCTTCTTTAATTCACTTCGAATACGAAGTCCGTTAGTATCATTTTTTTACACCTATAGTTTCTAAAAAGCACTCTGCTGAATTAAGTGCCAAAGCGAATCAGATACTTTTTTTCCTTTGAAATTTTTAGTTGTAACATCTTTCTCTTACATTTTTCATTTTATTGTATTTTCATTTTCCTAAGTTTGAAAACTTGAATCAGTTAGAAACGTGTTTTATAGTGCTGCTGTCCATTTTTATGTTGAACTAAGTTTGAAAACTTGATCAGTTCGAAAAAGAACTCTGCTGAACTAAGCACTCTGTTGTTTCATGTTGTAATGCAGGTTCATTTTTTTATGGTGCTGCTAGTTTCTAAAAAGCACTCTGCTGTCCATTTTTATGAGCTCCTACTCATCTTCTTCTCTTGATTGTCTTACTACATTAAGTTGTGTAGTTGGACTTTGATATTTATGCTTAATTTTTTTTGGTAAATGCAGTACTCTAATTCTGATACTGTGGTGTATGTTGGTTGTGGAGAAAGAGGAAATGAAATGGCAGAGGTATGTGATGTCTATGTTGCTTATCATAAACTGTTATGCATTGAAGGTTGAAGCTGTAATCCCTTAATTTTTCAGGTTCTTATGGATTTTCCTCAATTGACAAGGACATTGCCTGATGGTCGTGAGGAATCTGTTATGAAGCGAACTACACTTGTAGCTAATACTTCTAACATGCCTGTGGCTGCTAGGGAGGCGTCCATATACACTGGTACCGAAAGTTCTAGTATATCATATGAGAAGCAGTTGTTAAGCTCCACTTTGAAACCCCAAAGTTCTAGTATATGCTTACTTTGTTGGTTCATTTCCATTGCCTTATTTTTGATACTTGAATACTCTTCTTAGTATCGAAACGTTTTCTTTACTCCAGTCCGTTTGTAAGTGCCATATTTTTCACAGCTATAATATAATGCTTCGTGTTGCTCCTATCGAAACTAATGAGTGTGTGATTGTTGTAGGCATTACAATTGCGGAATACTTCGAGAGATATGGGTTACAATGTCGGTATGATGGCTGATTCTACTTCTCGTTGGGTGAAGCATTGCGTGAAATCTCAGGACGTCCTGGTAAGTTTCTCTCTTTGAATTTTGTGTACTTCAAATCTTTCACTAGCCTCCTTCCCGATTATGAGAAAATGGTGTGGGATCTTCAAACATTTTTTTTTTTTTTATAAAGATGGATGCGATCTGTTTTTCTCATGTCATTTTTAAGTATGTTTGTGTTCCTTTGCTAATTTTCTTGATAACATAATGTTTCGCTTTGCTACACGTTTTGTTAGGGCAAAAAATGACTATGTTTAGAATTTCGTATTGCAATCTTGATTCGTACGTTAATTGTAATTTGTTATGAACATGCGATGAGTTGTTAATATTTCACTTTGGTTTTACCTAATCTTGGTTCTATCTTTGTTGCCTAAAATGAGTTGTCACCGTGAAGCGATCCGTATCAAAACTCATTTTTATTTTTAAAACCATAAAATGTGGATGCTTTAGCTTGAAATGAAGTTGCGCTTTCCTATTTTCTCGTTATGCTCTTAAATATTGATTTCACTTGGGATTAGAGTCATTCTCCATGTTAAAGTTTATCTAGGTTGATTATTCGACTACTTAGCATCTTTTTTGGAATGAATGGTGTCGTGTTTATATGTGCACCCATTCTTTTGTATGCTATGTATAAATAATTTGTAGATGACAAATTCGATAGCTGTTTTCTACATCATAATTTTGAATTTTTCCTCAACCTGATTTGTCTAATTTTACTTTTCTTGATCCGTACTGATTCCCCCCTCCCATAAAATTTCATTAATTGATTACTGATGTAATGTAACATGTGAAGAACATACGTGTATTTTTCGATTGATAATTCTTTTCCTTGTCATGCGGGTGGTGTTGAAGAACATCTCAAGACTTTTCGATTGATAATTCTTTTTGTGCATATTTATAGGATTGTAAGTTTTTTTTTTTTTGTGGTTGTTGAACAATAGGATTGGTGGTTTTGTGAATACTTAGAAATTTGGAGCATTTGTAATACTATACAATTTTTTTTGGATATATAAATCATTTTCAATTTTTAATTTTTACATTTTTGTTCTCTCATTTGAATATTTGTTGATATACGTTGTCGATGTATGAATGTCAAATTTTGCTTTTTTGGGGGATGTTAGCACCCCCAAGGAGTTGTTGGAGGGGGTGTAGGCGATGGAGTAGGTCCTATGGTTGTAATTTCAAGTTATAGGTTGGAGAACCAATTGAATTATGTTTATGTTTGAAAATAAAACAAAAAGGAAAATTAGAGACGGATTAGCAACGGAATTCAAACATTCCGTTGCTATTCCGTCTCTAATTTTCCAGGAATATATGCTGAATCAGCAACGGAATTAGAGACGGACTCGTTTTATAATAAGGACGTATATGTAATTTGCTTAAATTGCCTAAATACAATAGTTGTATTATGAATAGGATTTTAAGTGAGGGCTTATCTACACATATAAATAGAGGTTGAAACCCTAAAATGAAATAAGATATTCATTTTTGCTATTTTCGAGTTCTCTAGATTTTGGGATAGAAAGAAAAACGTTTTATATCTCTCTTTGAGCTAGCACTCCAAATTGTGGTCACCATTCGTGTGTGAATTTCCAATTGAGGACGGGCGTTTGAACATCTTGGAGATCGAACAATCAGATAAGAAAAACACGAATTAAGGTATGGTTTTACTTTTGTACATCTAGTTTAATGGAACTTATTTTTTATCCTGTTGGGGTTTTTTTAAATTGTTTTGAATTTTTCACTACGTATGAACCTCAAAACCCAATAAAACATATATGCACTAATAACCCATACGTGTTCGTTTGTTGATCATGAACTTGTGTTTCCTACAACTGATGAATGATTTGAACTTGAAGGAGCTTATTTTAATCAAATTCTTGTTGGTTAGGTAGGATCCTCAACATCTGTGATCAGGCGATCGATACGTGTACATTGGTTGATCATAAACTTATGGTTCCTACAATTGATGAATAATTTGGTCTTGGAGGAGCTCAGCTTGGTCAAATTCTTGTTATTAGGGTAGGATCCTCAACATCCGTGACTAGGTTATCGATACGTGTTCATTGGTAACATTTAGGGTCCTTAACAAATGGTTACCTTTAAATTGCATTATACGTTATGATTCATTACTTTCTGCAACATTTAGAATATAATATATGTGATTAGTTAATTGATATGATAAATGAAAAATGAAAATCAGTTTGTATGCTATTTACTTTGATGTTTGTATGCATAATCATCCCGCATTTTTATGGCTTATGGTTCACTTGCAGGCTTGTGTCTGCCACTTGACTTGTTTGATTTTGTACTGATACGAGAGATTAGCTCCTTTTGGAGCTAAGTGATTGGCCACTATTCATCTTTGTCTAATGCAAATGTCTATGATTGTATTTCTGATGAGTTTGTTAGGTTCGATTCTTGTTGGGTTTCGGTTATTTCTCTATTGAGGTTTGTGCCTGCAATGTGATTGATGAATTGTCCTAGAGAAAATGTGAAATGAATTTGGAGTCACCTTTAATTGCCATGCATATTATGTTACTTGACTCAAATCAATGAGAGTAGTATATTGGGAACTCGATTTGCATTTCACTACCTACATCAGATTTTCAATTGTTGTTCAAGTAGTTGAAGATTTGAATCAAAAGGGTGTTGTTGACACTGCGATAGATCCTCGGATATTCCCTTGCCTATTGAAAACTTAGGCTTTTATCACTTACATTTCTAAACCGGAACATTCTAGGATGTTACTCGTGTTATCACTTGGTTTTATGTCATTCAAGATATACTTAGAGTTGTTTTTAGCTTAGGGAATGTAATGAAAAAGCCATGCTTGCCACTGTTCATTGTTTCTATCTTTTGATATATTAGTCATTATCCCTTTATAAACCGATACAAACTTGGTTGTATGCTATTTTTTCCCTTTTTCTTTTTCATTAAGGTACAAATCTTGTAATATTAAAAATTGAAGGAATTCAATGATATATGAGTTGGGTAAAATTTAAGATAATGCACTTTTGGATAATAACTTAAGATTATGCAGTAACATATAAAGGATTCAAAAAGGTTGCCAAAGCACATAATCATATGCAATCAGGTCGAGTAGAACTGTTTGATCTATATAGCCGACCCCAACTAATTTGGGATTGAGCCTTTGTTGTCGTAAGTTGTTTCTTTCTTTTTCTTCTTATTATTTATTTTTTGAGAAATATTTACTTTTACTTGATTTGGAATGTTCGTATCCCAACTCTAATGAGTTATTTGTTATCATTAGAGCGGTCAGTTTGCCTTTTTTTTCCTAATCTTAATTATATATTTTATCCATTTGTTTTTACTTGGAATTCCATGTATAATCTTGAGATTCTTGAGTGTGTTTTGTGAAGCATTTTCAGCATTAGGAACATTTTTCCCATGTTTAGCAATTGAAAAATTAGGCCTCTCTATCTCTCTATCATTTGGGTCATGTTTGATTGCAAAGAAAATGTTCCATAGGGTAAAAAAAAAAAAAAAAAAAAAAAAAAAAAAAACGTTTTCTTAAGAAAGTTTTCCTAAGAAAATGTTCATAAGAAATTTTTCATATATGTGTTTGATTGCACGTATAAGAATTTTTACCCTCAAAACTCGCCAACAAGTTTTGAAATAAATATGGAAATTACCATATATATATTAAATATATTAATTTTCATGTTTAAAATATAAATTTAATGTGTCTTAATATGGAAACTTACATTTTCTCAATAGGAAAACTTAATTTGTCCTACATAATAGGTCGAAATTTATATGAGCTTAATATGTAAAATTGGCAATTGTGATAAAATGTTCCGCAAGAAAATTTTGGTTGTTAAAAGCCTGAAAATGTCATTTTTCCACAGAAGTTTTCATTTTCCTTAGAACATTTTCCTTTCAAGTCCAATCAAACAGGGCATTATTAAGAACAAAATGAAGATAATCTAAAGCAAAGAAAGATTAGGTAGATTTAATTGTGAATATCCTATAAAAAATGCTGAAACATTTTGTCAATAATTGATGGGAAGATGATTGATTAGTGACGTGTTGCTTCTGAATTCTTTTTCTCTATTTTTTAAAATTTTTAAATCTAATTTATCAAAATTCATTTTCTTTTATCTCTTTGTTGTGAACTCATTTATCTATCTCTTTGAAATTATTAATTTGGTTGATTTTCTTATGTTGGCTGTAGTTTTGATGTTTTGATATGGTGGTTTGGAGCTCTATGATTAATTGATAATTTTTGTTTGAGTTGGCTCAACTTGTCTACCTAATCAATTTAGCAAAGCAAGGCATGAATTATCTATCACTTATTTTCAAAGTTCTCTTTTGAAGTTGTTAGCTATTGCTAATAGAAATTTCAGTTGATTTATTTATTTCTTATTTTTTGTTGACAACTTAGATCTTTGGGAAATGTGGTTGTAATTATAAGGAAATATAACCCTTCCTAATTAACATCTTTGAGTTCTTTATTGAGTTGTTGCTTTTAAAGAAGGGTTGCAGGTTTGCATAGAGGTTGCATATAGGTAATAATAACTCTATATTGGTGGAATTGGGATAGCAGAAAAGAAAAAATTATTTTTTAAGTAAGATTTATGTCTCTTACTCATTTTTTTAATGTTCATTTCTATTCTTTGAAATTTTTTGTTGGTGATCTAATTAATTGTAGGGCATTTCTTAATTGAAAGTGTGAAGTATTGTTTTATTTCTAAGTTTCTTTTCTTTGCTTTCTTTTTTGTTAGTATTATTGAATAGGTGATAGATGGTTCATTTTTCGCTAATATTAGTAGTTTGGTCTATCTATGAGAAAAAGGAATATGTAGCTTCTATTGCAAATCAATCATGGTTGCTAACTTGTGGCCGAAATTATTATTTTTTAGATTTTTTTAGTTATATTTTCATATTTCTAAGTAAATATTAATTTTTTTGGACGTCTTTGCTCTTCTCTCTTGTTTTTTTGCCCGAGATTTATAGGCTCCTTAATATTGATTTTCACTTCAAGCATCACTGATCTTTTCTTTTCCTGCATGTGAATTTGTATTACTTGATTTCACTTGTATGGATGGATTCTTAAGGAATGTGGTTCATTGCTTGATCTACATTTTACATTACTTACACAAGTTGTGCTACTGTTTATTCAGGCCCAACATGAAAATTAAAGTTGATTAGAAGAACCGGGTTGTCGGTTCTTCATTCGGTGTTCATATTGATAAAAAAGAAAAGAAATATGAAAACATGATACTTGTTTTCTCTCTCTAATTGTTTACTTTAGAATTGTCATTGTGCATTCAGAAGCTCATGAAACACATTGATTTGCTATGTCAGAAGTGGGATTACTTTCCATAATGTTAAAAGTAGATTGGTTCGAAAAATCTATTTTGAAAGAACCAAGATCATGTTAAAGACAATGTTAAATATTTGAAAGACGATGTTAAATAGTAGATTGGTTCGAAAAATCTCCCTATATGAATTGGGTTGGAAGTTGGTAAAAAACTTTGAATTTTTAGTTCAAGGACCAAGATCATATTTAGATTTAATATTTGATGAAGCCTTTTCTTCTAAATATTAATTTTAGGTATTAAGTTTTCTTACGGACCGGATAACATTTAATGTGTTGAGGACAAGAAATTCCATTCTCAGTTTTCTAGTTCAAACCCCAACAAAATCGAAAGTTCAAAATGATAGTAACCAAGTTATGAAAGTGAACTAACCTTGTCTTTGAAGGATTTAAAGTTGTCAATAAGATTTAGAAAAAAAAAAAAAAGTTGGTTACTCTTTCACTCTCCCTTCTTTTTTTTATTTTTATTTTAAAATTGACTAACAAAATTGAACCAACCATGGATTAATAGTACATGTCATGGGCTTAATTTGTCCTTTTATATTATGGTGTCGAAAAGCTTTTCTTTTTAACAGAAAAGTTATGGAATGTTGATTTTGTTTAAATTTGTGTGAGTGAACAACCACTAGAGTTGTTTGACTACTATTTCAAAAAAATAAAATTGCATCCTTTTTATTACTTATTGAACTTTATTCTACGATCGACAAAGCTAATAGTGCATTTCTACTTTCTTTTTTTCTTAATAGGGTGTTCAAAAAATCTCGCCATGATTATTAAGGGTAGTTTCAAACATGAAAATTGAACAACCAACTAATGCAGTGTTTTGAATTTGCTTTTCCTATTTTGTTTTTCATTTTATTTTATTTTTTTCATATGCTTGTCGATAAAAAAAGGGTTTTTGGTGCATGTTAGAGCAAATAGTATACTAAGACTTATTGAAACATGTGAGATTTGCATGTTTTATGCAAGGCTTCCATTTTGCCAATGGACATTCGGATTGCTCTTAAAATCTTGACTTTATTTTCTCCTTCTCAAGTAAGAAAATATTTGCATGGATTATATCATATTGAATTATAAGTACATATAGCATTATATGTGGCTTTGATTTGTTCAGCTTGTTATTATTAATTGTTTGGCTTTAATTCTACTTATGTTTAGTTAGAGTTCCATTTAGTATTGACCTATTTTGATGTCTACGAATGAGTTTTTCTAATTTTAAGATGTTTAGCTAACAACCGTACCTCTTCAGATTCCTTTTGCATATTTGACTTTTTTTTTGAAAACTTACATTAGTTTATTTCATGCAAGTTCTTTTTTTAATGTTATGTTCCGATCTTAAGCCGAATTTGGTTGAAAGTCTAAACACTAAACAAGTACAACAATCTTGTTGGTTAAAATAATGTGTGATTTTGAGCTCTTCTCCTTAAGTTATTCAAGTGGTAGAAAGAAATTACATCGTGTGTTAGGAATGCACAAAATGCGAACAATATGACCAAATGGCTTCTTTCAACCTCTGTTTATAAGTTCATAGCTTCTTTCAACCTTCTTTTCTTTAAAGAATTGCTTTGATGATTATAGACAAAAATGACACTTAATCCTCTTTGTTTATATGTTCACAATTCGAATAATAAGGTTTCTTGAACTTTCAAATGAAATAAGAATTTATACCATTACTTCTAGCTTTTTTTGGTATGGTCATAATTGTATTCAGGAACATATTAGCTTCACTTGTATTTTGTATTGTGCAGGTGTTGATTATTGTTTCTAGCTTTCTTTGGTTTGATCATAACTATACTCAGAAACAAATGAGTTTCACTCATGTTGCATAAGAGCTGGTGAAGTTCTTGTATTGATGTTTTTCCCATTGGATTTGCTATTAGGCAAGAGCTTCAATTATGGAGGAAGATATAATGGTCACTGGTTTCCTAGAAGTAGAGTGAATTGAGAAACTGATGGTCGTAGTTACCCACCAAGTTTAAAGTTGAGGAGAAGCCCACAACTACTGGTTCTTTCTTTGCTAATATCTTGTGGACTTGTGCGAAGGGTACAGACTAAAGTATCTTGGCATTGTTCAATTCTTTTTATGTAACTTTGTGCTTGAGTTAGTTTGACTTGTCATTAGTTATTGATGTATGCATGAATTAGTTGATATTCCTAGATGGGTTGAACTTTTTATTTTGTGGTTTCAGTTTAAGTGATTATATGTGTTTTTAAAGAGAGTTTAGATGGGCTACAACAGTAATACAAAGCTTCAATCTTAAATTAGTTTGGGATGGCTATACGATAAATTCTTTTATTGCACTCGATTTAGATCATTTGGTGGCGTGCTTTCTAAATCCTTTAAATTATATGTAATTAGCGTCTCAAGTTAGGTTTGATCTACTCCTACGTTGTCAAACTTATTTACTTTTCTAATGGGGTAGTTGTAGGTCATATTTGGATGCGTCTAAATCAGTGCAACTACCTTTCCTAATTAATATTTGCATCAATTGGTGCTTTTCATTTCATTTGAATTTTCGTAACAATCTAAAATTATGAAAAAGATTGGAGCAGTGTCATGCCTTTTGAAATGACATAAGTTCTCGCTATGAAATAAAAAATTGTTTGCCTAATCAAACCTCTGTTAAGCAGTTTCACAATATTTGAGGTGACCTTGAACCATCAAAAGTAACATTTTCAATTGAACTGCTTGTTGTGATGGATTTTAACTTGCAATTTGCGAAATTACTTTTGAACCACCTAAAAAGACGTTTTTTGTTGTAGAAATTGATGATGATGCACTTTGGAAAAAATTGTAAGGAACATTCTTTTGTTAATATATCCATGCTGTGGTACCTTAGAAAGTTATCGATATGAAGTCTTTCCACATTTTTTAATTATGAACCCTGAATGAATTTTTGTAGTTTGAATTTTAAGTTTTTAGATATATATTAGAAATCGAAACAATGTAAAACAAAATTTAAATCTTATATATAATGGCAATACCTTTTAGGATCTTTGTGATGCATAAATTGACAAAATCACCCTCAAAAGCTAATATCTCACAGGATCATTTTGTTTTTGAAAGATTAAGATTGAGGGTATTTGTGTAAATTCGGCCTTTGCCAAATGTGCATATGAGTGTAATTACCGCGTTCATCCCTGTTCAGTGATGTGTCGTTAGGATAACAACTCTCACATTAAATTCGATTAAGAGAACTACTCCTTTTTTCAAAATAATAATAATAATAATAATAATAATAATAATAATAATAATAATCTATACTATTATAATAGCAATCCCAAAACGGTTAACCGTGAAGCCTTTTTGGCTAAAACTTCCAACAATGCCCCTAAGTGTTTTGATACAAATATTTAAATTCGGGATAAAATAGTAATTTAATTGATAACTACAAATTAATAGGCGGTTTTGATTTTAAATGTGCGGATGAAAACTCAATTAGTTTTCAAAATTTTTTAAATTAGTAGTCAGTTTCCTAACAAAGTGGGATTTGGATGATTTTTTTTTCTCTCTCCTCCACCTTTTTACTCTCTCTTTCCCTCCATGTTTCTCTACTCTCTCTTTTCCCTCCACGTTTCTCTCTCCCCTCCACAATTCTCTCTCTCCACTCTATTCACGTTTTCTTCCTCCATGTGTTTATTTTATTGAAAATCACTTTCTTCTTCAAAATCACGCGCATAGCGCGTGCCCATTGACTAGTAATAATAATAATAATAACTACAACAATTATAATGCACGTCCTCCATTCTCCATTTTAGCAAATTGTAAAGAAATCTCTAGATGTAATCAATTGGTATTACGTACGTACAGATCTCACAAAAAGATATCAGGAGTAATTGGATTTTTATCTTCTCCAAGCGTCTTTAAACAAGGTTGTTGGGTATTCTTTACACATTCCTAATATGTGCACATAGAGCGCGATCCTTGAGATGCTTGGAAAGGAAGTTATAGATGTCCAAGGAAATGACGGATATATTTTTTTCTAACATAAAGATCTGATGAGGAAGACATTTGATATGCTTGGGACGCTTCTGATATGTTCGACTACTTGGGGACGTCAAGCAGTTTTAGCCTGTTAGTGAACATTCCAACTCCTGATTTTAGGTTTATATTGTATTTTTTAAAACTAATTAAAAAGACGAGTCGAGTATATAGAACGATAGAACACGCATTTTTTCTTCAAGTAAATAGAAGATGAACTTTGATTAAATTTTCTTTTGCTGAAAGTAATTAACTTTACGTGCTCACTTACTAATATATAGGGTTTTTTGCTTGATTAATACATATAGGGATAATATTTATCCACCTAACACACCCACATAAATATTTTTCAAACTAACACATTTTTTGCCACGTCACTGCCACATCACCCGAATCGCTGGGTGTTGGTTGCAAAACGTGACCCAAGGTCACGTTTTTCTTGTTGTTTTTTTTTTGGAAATTGAAGGAAATCGTGACCCCAGGTCACGACTTAGGTATAGGATTTAAATCAAAACCCCCACCCGTTGCCATCCTCCTCACTTCCCATCTTGTTTTTCTCACCGGCGACCGCCTCCGCATCCATCTCCCCGTCCGGCGTAAGCAGGGTCCGCCGTCTGTCGACCTCCGTGGTCCGTATCCCGCCGGTCGTTGCAATTTTGACGAGAGGACGCCTCTCCGTAGTGGCCGATTTTCAGACACGTCGGTCGCTGGTCGCCGCCGCGCGCGCTCCCTCGCCGCTTTCTCTCGCCCCGCCTCGCTGCTTGCTCGCCTCCCGCCGGCTGCTGCTGCTCGCTCTCGCGGCGCTGCTGCTCTCTCCTCCCGTCGGCGAGAATCGCCTCCTGCCGGTGCTGCTGCTCGCCTCCCGCCGGCGCTGCTCGCCTCCCGCTGGTCAGTCCTCGCCTTTCGCCGGCGCTGCTCGCCTCCCACTGGTCTGTTATTGCCTCCCGCCGTCGCTGGTCGCCTTCACAACCGGTCTCTTTTGTATTGGTAAAAATCTTCTTCCAATTGTGTTAATTGATGAATTAATTCTGCAATGTGTTTTCTTTAGGGTCGTATGCTTGATATTCAACATTAGAAGAGTATGCTAAATTGATGAATAAAAGTATGCTTTGATATTGTGTTAGTATTTAATTTTCCTAAATTTATGTTTTATGTCTCAAAGTGAATAAAGTGTATAAATTTAGAAAATGTAGCAATACATGAGACATGTCAATAGTTGTTGAAATCATGCACTAATATATAAATTATATCCTCCACAGTAGTGAACTTAACTGTCATTGCTTGATGAAGTAATATGAACTTTTGCAGTCTCGTTGGTGTAATATTTATATAATGCTTTAATATTTATATAACTTTTTAATATTTATATAATATTTATATAATGCATCGAATGGTTATCATGGCTTGATGAAGTAATAAGAACTTTTGCAGTCTCGTTGTTCTATTGTTTGCATCAATTGTGTAATTTCTTATTTACTGCAAATTGATTGATAGTTGCTTCCTTATTTGAACTAAATAAAGAACTTAAATAAAATAAAGTATTAATACATGATGGAGCTTGTTAAGTTTATTTGTGCTAAGTGAGTGTATTAATTATCATCACTTCTATTGATTAACAATTATATTATATATATATAGATTTCATAATGGTTGATCGAAAAGTAACTTTGGTGTGTTATATGAATGATGTCATGGTTGATGGACCATCTAGGATTTCGTACACGAAACTGCATATTCGACATCTCAGATCAAAGTTGAGTTTAGGGTACGAGGAACTTGTTATCTGTAATTCCTTAGAGATAGACACTGAAAAAATGATATTAAACATGACATATCGATATCATGTGTACATTGGAACTGGAACGTTCAACTATGTCCCTTTGCGAATAGTTGATGAATCAACTCTGAAAGATGTTTGGGAGATTGTGGCAGAATTTCCACCACCAAATTGTATGGAGCTATTTTTAGATTTAGTTCCGAGGCAATCATATACTAGTTCCAATTGTAATATAGTGGTAAGTGGAGAATGACCTAGTACTTAACCAATATTTGTAGATAATCATTGTGCATCGCCTTTGATGACTTCAAATCCCGACGTAGACGAGGATGCTCGTTCCTGTGATGATGTGAATACCGAGGAAGATGATGACTATTGTGGTAGTGATGAGGATACTAGTGAAGAGAGTAGCGATGATGATGTCGATGATGAAGGGGTTGATGCTCATCATGTTGATGATGACATCATTCGATATACATTAAATCGAGTAATAGTCGATGATGGCTCATTATCTTGTCCTTCAATCTCGAACGAAGTTGGAAACGATGATTTTTTTGATCAAGAGGCTGCTGGAATTGATGGTGCGCATGTGGGTGTAGGTGAATTTGCCGTACCTTCATCTGTATTTGTGGAATTTAGTATTGAGGCAATGCGACCCATCCATGAGAATGCAATGATCCCTTCTAGGTCTTTTTGGAATGAGGCATCAGAATTTCATGTAGGCATGTGGTTCGTTTCTAAAGTAGATATCCAACATGCCGTGAAATTGTATAGCATTAAAGGACACAGGCAATTTGTGGTAACTCATTCAACACCCAAAGTATGGATTGTCCGTTATAAGAAACATTTAGATGGATGTGATTGGAGGTTGCGGTGTTCGAGAAGAAAAGCACATGGAATGTTTGAGATCAGTAAATATGCAGGACCACATACATGTATCTATGCAAAACTGTCAAATGATCATGTTCATTTGGACTCCACCGTTATATGTCATGAAATAGAAAATGTGGTGAGAAGAGATCCGTCCATCTCAGTTCCAGTTCTTCATCAAATTATCAATGACAAATTCAATTATGATGTTCATTACAAGAAAGTTTGGTTGGGGAAGAATAAAGCAATTGCAAAAATCTTCGGAGAAGAATAGTATAAAATGTTGCCGCAGTGGATGGCCGCTCTTCAAGAAAGCAATCCAGGGATACGTGTGGAATGGAGGCATGGCGAGCCTAATGCCAACAATGAGGTTGTATTCAAATGAGTTTTTTGGGCATTTGCACCTTCTATTGCAGGCTTTAGGCATTGCAGACCAATTATACAAATTGATGGCACATTCTTGTATGGAAAATACAAACAAAAACTCTTAACAGACACTGTTGTTGATAGTAATAGTCATGTATTTCCCTTAGCATTTGCCATTGTTGATGAGGAAAGTCAAGACAGCTGGGGATGGTTTATGGCTTGTTTGTGACATCATGTGACTGATCGAGATGGTATATGTGTCATTTCTGATCGACACCCTGGTATATTGTTGGCAATGAATAATCCTCAAAATGGATGGACCCATGAAAGAGCTCAACATAGATTTTGCCTTCGTCACATATGCAGTAATTTCAACATGAGATTTGGGAGCAAAGAATTAAAGGATATGGTGTACTTAGCCGATGCACAACATCAACCGCAGAAATTTAAGGCATACATGAAAGAACTTCAACAAATTAATGCGGAATGTATTGCGTGGTTTAATGATCTTGATCGAACACAATGGACCAACGCATACGACAAAGGATTTCGATACGGATGGATGACTACAAATCTTGCGGGTATTCATTGTGTCTATATGTTCTTACTATTATTTATCTAATATGTTTGATTTATATTACGTTTATAAGCTAATACTTGTATGTTTTTTTTTAACAAATGTAGAATGCTTTAACGGTGTCCTTAAAGGCGCACGATTTTACCCTGTCACCGCATTAGTGCAACTGACATTTTATCGTGTCATGGCTTACTTCAACAAAAGACGTGACGAAATAGGTGCAGCCCTAGGAAGAGGCGAAAGGCACACAAAGTATGCACTTGAAAAGTTGTCACATTGGGGAAAGGCGGCTGGAGGGCACAATGTTACATTAGTGAATCATGAAAATGGCACATTTGAAGTCATCACCGCATCACGTGGCTATCATTTGAGAAAAAGGTCTAACAAGCAAGTGGTGAAATTGGAGGCTCGTAGATGCACATGTATGAAGTGGCAGTGTTTTGGCATTCCATGTTCCCATGTCCAAGCCGTTTGCGCCAGTGTTGCCATAAATCATTGTCAGTACATTGAGTCATACTACAGATTGTCTGTGTACATTCAATGTTATGCTACGAATTTCCAACCATTCCTCACGAAGATTATTGGCCTAATGCTAGAGTTCCACACACCTTGCTGCCTGATCCATCTCGAAAGCGAGTCAAAAGAGGTCGTCCTCAAACAAGACGTTTGCGAACTGAGATGGATTGGAGAGGCAATCAGAAACAACCACGTCATATGCAGCGAGAGAAGGAATGGAGAGAAACACCAACAACGTTGCGATGTAGTAAGTGTAAGCAGGATGGACACAATAGGCGCACTTGCTCTCGTCGTCAGCAAGAACAACCACCTCATGGTTCATAGTGAAAGGCTCTTTCAAGTCTTATCTTTCGCATTCACTCATATTTTCCTTGTATTAGTTCACTTTCTTATGACTATGTGGTGCATGTACATTGGTTCAATTAAACAATGTTTTCATATTATTCACACACTTTTGCCCTAATTTTATTGTTTCTTGAATGAAATGCATCGCTAATTGTATTGTTTCATCATTGGATTTTTGTATTAATGACAACATTATGGTTGATTTGGGGTTCAAGCGCGATATGGATCCTGGACCTATAGATGATTCGGTGTTGACTCTACAAGCTCTACATAGATCTACTCGCGTTTAGAATGGACCGGTAGTACTTCATGTGCCTGTTTGCATAATTTTATAGCTTCGTAGCTACATGTGCACTAATGTAACATATCTCTCGTATTTCCATAGGATCTTGGTATATTGACTATCAGGCGTAATTCAGCAGCATTACATCGATTGGTCCCACTAGATGAACGAATAGTTGGGTATCTTGAGGAAGTTGGGTTTTATGGTACGGCGCGAATATGTTTCATAGTAATTGATTGGCGTCTCATTACTGCACTTGTAGAGAGGTGGAGGCCAGAAACTCACACGTTTCATTTTCCAGATGGCGAGATGACTATTACCCTACGAGATGTACAAATCATTTTAGGGTTACCTGTCGATGGATTTCCAATCACTGGTTGTGTAGGGCAAGATTATGATGCCTTGTGTTTAACACAACTAGGCTTCCCATTCCCTAAAAACAACAAGACTAGGGGTCGGATTCAAATTCGCCAACTTTCAAGATGGTTTCCAAACCTTCCAAATAATGCTAGTGATGTGGAAGTGCAACGCTATGCAAGAGCGTACATCTTACAACTTCTTGGAGGAACTTTATTTGCAGACAAGTCTAACAATCTTGTTCACATCACGTATTTACAATTTTTGGAGGATTTCGAGGCGGCAGGACAATACAGTTGGGGTAGTGCAACTCTGGCTCACCTATATAGACAATTGTGTCTTGCCGCTGACATTGATGGAGCAGAGATTGCAGGTCCGATCATATTATTGCAATTATGGGCATGTGATAGGTTGCCTTTTCTTGCACCAATAATGGGAAACGTTCTTCGGAACAACATCATACCAAACGAAGATTTATTTCCACATCCTCCATTTGGTCATAGGTAATTAGAATTTTTAAACATAGTCAATAAACTTTTTTTTTTCTACATGTACATTCATGCATGCTTTGTGTTGTTTTTTACATGTCTATAGGTGGAGACATGCCTTAGAGACCACAGGAACATCAATGCACGTGCTAACAAAATACAGAGAAATGATTGACATGCAAACACCCGATGAAGTAAGAAATACACCTGGTCAATTTTTCCAAATACCCTTTTGTACAATGGTGAAATGTGATTTTTATTCATTTCAAGTTGTTTTTCATTACTACAGGTAATTTGGGAACCGCGAGGCAATCAAACAACGGATTGATTAGCAAGCTTAGCATGCAACTCGATATTCAATGGGATCTAATGTATTAACATCATGATAAAAAAAGAGCTTGTTAGCGTAACCCCAACTAGCAAGAACTTTTCTTTTAGTTGGTGTTCTATTGGATGTCCTATGAAACTTACGCTATCATTTTTTGATAAAAGAAAACCCGTCAACTAGCAAGAACTTTTCTTTTAGTTGAAAGCTAATTTTAATTTTATGGGTGAGCCAATTATGGTCCCAAACCTTATATACGATATGCTCCTTGAACCACAAGGCACAAATAAATTTGAACTGCCTATTTGTCTCCTTTGAGAAAACAAGATATTTACACCCCAAGAAGAAGAGTTCCTATCAGGCCGGTTACAACAAAAGCTAGCTTGCAAGCACTAGCTACTTGTTTTTTCCATCAATGCTAAGTTTTTTTTATATATATAGCTAAACATATAATTATAAAAGTTTGGTTAAAATCCAAAAAAAAAAATGGCGTGTTCTATAGGGCATGTGTGCGTCTTAATATGCATGTCCCTTTTTTCTTTTTCTTTATTTTCACTGTCAGGAAATACAATAATGATTTACACAGGAAAAAAAAACATTGAAATCGTGACTTGTAGTCACGTTTCCTGTAAAGAGGAAGTCGTGACTGCAAGTCACGTTTTGCATCCGACGAAATTCAATTTCGACGTGGCGGGTGATGTGGCAGTGACGTGACAGAAAATGTGTTAGATTGAAAAATATTTTTTTGTGGGTGTGTTAGGTGGATAAATATTATCCATATATGTATTAATCAAGCAAAAAATCCCTAATCTATACTATTATAATAGCAAACCAGAAACGGTTAACCGTGAAGCCTTTTTGACAAATTTTTCCAAAACTATCCTTATGTACTTAAATCAAAATATTAAAATTTCGGGGCAATGTGGTAATTTAATTACCAAACCCAAATAAATAGGCGCTTTTGAATTAAAAAATAACTACCCATACGATTAATCCCTATTTAGTGGAGTAGTTAAGATAACTACTCCCTCCCTCTACTTTTAAAAAAGGATAACTACTCCCACACTTACAAAAACAAAAAAGATAGCTATTCCACGTTTTATTATGTGCATTATTGAAATCAGGACACCTTCTCCATTATATCAAACTCTAGAGAAAGCTTGACACGAGATCAAGCTGTAAGATTTTGGAAGAAGTTGGAACAATATACTAGAAGTGGTCCGTACGACTGATCTCACGTGAAGATCTTGGAAGAAGTTGGCCCCTTTGCACCAAATGTCATTGTAAATTAATCAAGCACCGAGAGAGAATCATGATGTACACTTTGGCCCTTCTTTGTACAAAACTTTTCTTTCTTCTTAGGTATACTTTTAGTAATCCGGTCTTTAATGGTCTCGCTTTTTTATGTCTTTGCAACATTGATCAACCGAACACATGATGGAGCGTCAATAAGGAATGGTTGAATTGGTTAAATAACAACTGAGATGAGGATTTGTGGAGTCAATCCATTTTACCTAATTTTATTTTTGTTAAATGAGACCACAATATGTTGGCGGATGTTAGGTACATTGCGCATGCCATGTATGTATATGAACTATGATATCTTATACATTGCCCAACTTTATTCTTTTTTTTTTTTTGATAAAGTACATACGTGTATGTATTCATCATATTGGTTAAGAGGAAAAAAACTTTATCTAACTCACAAAAATATTTATATGTTTAGGTAAGGTTAAAGAGATAAGATATGTGAGCTAGATGACAACTAATATTAGAAATTCTCGAGTCTTACCATCTACTAAATTCGTAGAAGCATCGAGAGATGGATAAGCTGTTACATCGCGGTGGAGAAGCAATTTTTTTTGGTGGAGTCATTTTGAGAAGACTTGACTTAGAGGTGGAGATGGACTTAATTGGTGGATTCCTTTAAAATGAAAAATTAAGATATGTAATTTCCTGAATTTTTCTTAATTTTTCTGTTGTATGATGTGTATGTATTTGAATGTTTTTTTGTTAGTTGACATGCATGTTTGTATATATCTACTCCATCTGAATATTCATTAACAAACTTCTCTATTGTATATTTTCTATTTTGTGTTTTTGAAATACTTATTCTTTATTTGAGGTACTTGACGTTCATGTTTGTTATTTGGTACATTTATTGTTTATGCCTCACGCGCACCATTAACTAGTATATATAATTCATTTGTACTTTCTCGATTATTAGAACAAAATGATGGAATAAACTTCTCGAGGGTTCACACGTGAGAAGCACGTCTAATAAACTAGTAAGACTTTAGTAGTTACCTCTTCCGCGACGCTTCCTTACCCTCTCTCTCTCTTTTTCGATCTCTCTCACGATTCAATTTGTGTTTTCACCCGAATCGTGCTCTAGATCTCTATCAACAACTCCATCCAGGACATCTTCCAGGTTCAATTTCACTTGATTTGTTTCAGTGCCTTTCGATTCTCTGTTTCGTTTGATTTCTTTTAATCCATGATTGATTTGGGGTTGCTATAGAAAAATTTGTGATTTGCGGAGTTGATACAGTTCATGCAATGATTAATGGAATAAGTTTTCGAAGAACTGGTTGTAAAGTTAGATCACGAGAGAGGGACAGGTTGTGTGGAAATGGAAAAAGTTTGATCCATGTAGCGGACCACAATTAATTTGGGACTGAGGCTATGTTGTTGTTTTGTTGTTGTTGTTGTTGTTGTTGTATATCCTTAGATAGTGTTTCTATTATAATGGTTATTATGGTTTTGTTGGTTTTCTCATGTTTTGACGCCGCAAATAAATTGTTTTCCAGTTGGCCTAGGGTTTGGATTATTTGATTTTCCTTGGATTCTCATAGAACTCCTTTCGGTAGTCAATGTCAATTCATCCATCACTCTGTTCGTCGATTCTTATAAAAGTAACTCATTCTCTTATCTAAGAACTATGACAAGGAACAACAACAAAACCTCAATCTCTAATTAGTTGGGTATTTTGTGTAATCTAGAATTAAGTTATGTAGTCTAATTCAATGTGGGTGATTTTCGTAAAATATGGAATTTGAGCAAGTGTGTGAATAACTTCGTTTGAGTGCTAGTGAAATCCAAGTTTTGTGTAGTCACATTGAAGAAACGCATTGTTTACAATTTTCACATTTTTTCTCTTTTTATATTTGATCTTATGTTCGGTTTCAATAGTTTTGTTCCTTTGGATATGATTTCTTTTCTTTTTAACCAATTGTACTCGAATTCATTCCTCATACTTGAGATTTATTCACAGACTTGTATTCTCCGACAAATTTATAGTGTTATAAGCATCTTTTAATGAAAAGTGACACTGATTGTACTTCTTTTGTCCTACAAATCAGCATTGAAACATACAGGTTAACGTTGTTTTTTCCCAACTTCAATTGAAATATCTTGAAATTGGGATCACATCGTGTTCTTTATTCAATGCTTAAAAAGATTTAATCATTCATGGTAGTTCGAAAATTTTTGGAAAATTTACTTGCCATGATCTTTGGTGTGGTTGGATTTCCTTGTCTTCGGTTTTTCCATTTATCCAAAAAGGTTAAGTTTCTTCGTTAAGTAGAGAGTGGAGAAGGTTATGGATAGTTAGGGAGGAGTTTTCACTTATCAGTTGTTCTAGAAGACTGATGATTCTTTAGGAGTTTTGCAATTAGTATTTATCTCAATAATGCAAGTTTACAGTTTCTTCTCCCCTTTAAAAAAGTTACAATGTAATGATGTAGGTCTTTATAGTTCAATCTAATATAGCCTTAATGAGATCCCGTTCTCTTCTTCAATTGGGCATTGGGATCTTTTTATCTGTGGATGATAAAAGGCTGAGATTTTATGCAGAGATTGAGTCGCTTCGTCCTTTTTTATATACCACAGGCGCTGTGAATAACATGCTGCAACACTCTTCATTTAGCAATTTTCATAACAGTGATTTTGATTTCCTTTTAGAGATGTTTGAGGTTTTTTTTTTTTGTATTAAAAGAAAATTAGTCTTGATTGAGATCCTATGTGGGCATTTGAACAACCACCCTTTTGTGCAGGATATTATCAACAAAAAGATGTTTGTTTGAACTTTTTTTTTCTTTTATTCCTAGCTCTGTTTTTGTTTTACATATTACTCTTTATCATTATTTATGTTCTCATCTATCTGTCCAATGGGCTTTTTCCATAGTATTGGGATTTGAATTTTTAAGTATTTAGAGAAAATAGTATGTGGATATATGTCTATATACATCACTTTTCGCTCTCATGTTTCTCTAATTGCATCCAAAATTAAGATAGTATACACTATATGGTATATTTCTAGATTTTGCTATGCATTGCCATGTAGAGTACATCCTCATCTATCTTAGAAGTTAAACTCCTTGATTTGCAGTGAATATGTTCAGAGTCTGACTCATTCTTTCAAACTTTAAAGCATCAAGAAAGGATCAAACAGTGGTACAATGCAGGTCAGTTAATAATTCCATTCGTCTATTTTCACATGATAAATGAATTTATAGCTCCAAGTGGAGCTCCAAGTGGACGGAATCTGGCAGTAGTGGGCTATTATGATTGTTATCTGTTAACTAAAAGCACACTGAGCTTATTAGTGATGTTGTCTGCATTTGAGGAAGGCATAAAGGAATCAATTCTTCTGATGCTGTGGCGTCGAGGCAAATATGAAATGGTATTGTTATTATATCTCTTCGAGCAGAGATAAAAATTTATTTAAAGTAATAGATTCATGTCTCTTGGTGGACTACTGGTCCTCTTGCTTTCAATTTTGATAAAAGCTTTTATGTCTTCTTGTCTGTTCTATGTCACACTAAAAAAGTAAAGAAATTAATATATTAATAAAAGATGAATGTTCAAAACATAATGCATGAACTTCCTTGAACCATTCTTTTGGACTGTGAGTAACTCAGCAAATTCCATTAGTGTAATTCTAAACTGATAAAAGTTAAATATGAACTCTTTAAGGCAGTAAGCAGTCACGCGCTTAAGTAGTATGTGCTTATTTTGTTTGATGGTCATATTTGATTTGAAGTTCTGGTGTTATGGAGAACTCCATATTTTTTATTTATTAAAAGAGATGAGGGATATGGAACCGTGCATGCAGACATAGTCTTGTTTGTGGCACAACGTTCATGATTTTCTTGATGATTTGGTAGGATTAAACCTTAGCATCTTTTCCAAACCATTTTAAGACGAGTGTTGCTTGCTTTTATGAATGCCTTTGTTTAAAATTGATAGCATAATCATGTCTACATATCAAATAAATGGCAATTAATATTGGCAATTTTACTCCACCAATATCAAAATTGCCAAATAATCCATGTGTTAACCTGACGTTGTTTCTGTAACATTTTAATGCTCACTAAAAATAGCAATAACAATTAACTCTGGTTCAGGTATTTAAAACTTTCATTAGATGCTTGATTTGAACTTTTTTTAAGTTTCAAGTTCCATATGGTGCCATCATCAACCACAAGAATACAATGATTATTCTTATTGAACAAAGTTTTTGCCAATAAATTAAGGACTAAGTGAGTGTCTTTTACAGTTTTACCCAATTCACGAGTACTTTTATTTCCTTTCAAAAGTTTGGAGTTCTATACCAAATTTTCAAGACAAATGACTAGACCAGACCTGGCCCCATTAATTCTAAAAATACTATTGGTCATCCAAATTCAATATTTCATGATCTGTAAGAACCTAAGTAACATGGTCAAAGCTTAAATTGCTTCTCTATATGCCCATATTTCTGTAGCAATGTACAAAACCAGTCATATTCTCCCCTGAGAACTAGGCAACCACCTCAATGGCCAAACCTTTTTTCTTGGACTTCTTGATAACCTACCACTAGAGCCATGCCCTCCTCTAGCAAAGGTGTGAACAAGCAATGGTGTGTTTGGTTCCTTTAGGCTTTAGAGGTCACTCATCCTTTGATTTTGTGGCTTATTTGGTGAGATCTCTGCATACGCACCTCATCTTTAGTAAAAAAAAATGCTTTATCAATCATTGAACAAGTTTTCTTCCTTCCTAGAGTGTTTAATCAAACCTCCCCATGCTTCCCTAATAGGGTTTGGTACACACATGCTTTTGTAGATATTCTTGGGATTGGCTTCGAGATGCGTATAGTGTGACATGATGAAGATATGGCGGTCCCTATTTTGTGAGTGTCTTGAAGACCATGTGTTGTGACTTGCAAGTTGAAGGGTATACATGGGATAAGATTGCTTTGATTAGATACAATTTTATTTTATATTATAGTCTTGGGATTAGCCTCGAGATGTGTATAGTGTGGCGCGATGAAGGTTTGGCGGGCCCTATTTTGTGAGTGTCTTGAAGACCCTGTTTTGTGACTTGCAAATTGAAGCATAGATATGGGATAAGATTGCTTTGATTCGATACAATTATATATATAGTTGTGATGAATCACCGCGGAATACCCAAGATCTCAGTCACGCGAATACATCCAAAGATAAACAAACCACAGAGAAAAGATTAACATAAGAATTTACGTGGAAAACCTCAAAATTAGGGAAAAAACCACGGGTAAGAAACATGACAATCCACTATCAATAGTTTAGTACACAAAGGAAAAAACCTCTTTTATCTAAACCCCAAATAGAAAGCCCAACAAGATTCAATCTCACAGTTTCGCGTACCGGCCCGCAGGCCTGACACTATGATACAACTCTCTCGGCTCTCAAACAACTTTTCAACACTACTTTCCCCATGACCGCATACACCTATTTATAGGTGTTACATGTTTGTACACAAAAACGAACACAAATATTAACTCCTAATTGGAATACAACACATTAATGTAGTTTGTATTCGATTACTAATTAATCCTATGTGTAATCACTGTGTATGCATGAATCGATGTAGGACACTAATTTGAGTCCAACTCAAATTACAAGTTTGAGCCACTTAATTCAACTAATCTTCACCTTGGTGAAAACTCACTACCTTGCTCTTGCCACACCGCCCTCTCGGGCCACTATTCTCAACACTGAGAATGAGCCGAGTCCAATAAGCCTGTTTGGACTTGCCAACAACCGGAACCACTTCTTGATCAACTTTTGAGGCTCAGACCTTGCTCCATATTTTTGCACCAAAACAAACAAGTTCTTTTTCCTCACACCTTTCATGACCAACGAAGACTTCTGGAATATTTTCAATACTCCACCTCGCCCGGAGTACTATAACCCTCATAATCGAATTTGGAAAGAGAAATTAAATTTTGAGTACAACTCGGCATATGTCGAACATCCCGAAGCGTTATGACGCTTCTGTCAAACGACTTCAACTGAACTTCAACGATTCCCAATATCGGTCGCAGAGAGTCGTCAGCCATCGACTTAACTTTGCCTCCTGTACAACTAGCATAATTACCGATCTGTGCCTTATGTACGCAAACATGTCATGTGGCCCTGCTGTCAATTACCCATTCTCCCTTCTTATCACCAATCCTATTCTTTGCTGGAAACATAGGATAATTACTATCAGTCTTGTGAACTAACAAATTGTCAGCATCGTCACCTTCAACATCGGAATCTCCCTTTGTTGAACTGTAGTTTTTTGCCGAACCCGCCTCTTTTCCTTTCCTATTCCCGAAGCCTCTCTTGAGATGCCCTGGTTGACCGCATCTCCAACAGACCGCTTTCCTGTACTTCTTGGAACCCTTCCCAGCAGCTACCAAACCCGAGCTTTTAAATGAATCGGTGTCTTCACCTTTCATCAATTTCTCCTCATGTATTAACATGGTAGTGATCTCTACTAAACTGATGGTTTCCTTCCCGTACATCACTGTTGGCTTCATGCACTTGAACGAAGGTGGAAGTGACCAGATGAGTTTAAGCGCCCGATCCTCATCACTGACTTGCTCTCCAAACTCCTCAAGTTTCAAGACAATCTTGTAAGAGCACTAAGATGATCAGTAATACATGTACCTTCATCCATCTTCAGGTGATGGTATCGCGCCTTCAGGTACAAATGATTTGACATGCTTTTCGTCATATACATAGTCTCTAATTTCTCCCAAAGACCTTTCGTCGAAGAAATATTCCTCATGTTCAAAAGAACATTTTTTGCCAAATTGAGTCTTATGACGCTCGCCACCCTCAAATCCAACTCTTCCCAATTCTCATCACTTTCCTTCCCACGACCCTTCAACGCTTGACATAGCTTAGATTGAATCAACAAATTTTTTACTTGAATTTGCCACAAGCCAAAATTTATCTTCCCGTCGAGCTTCTCCACATCGAACTTCATCGCACTTATGTACTTCGACATCGTTGAAACTTCACCTTAATAGTGTAAGCCCCTCATATTTGAATCTTGGCTCCGATACCAATTTGTTGTGACGAGTCACTGCGGAATACCCAAGATCTCAGTCACACGAATACACCCAAAGATAAACAAATCTCAGAGAAAAGATGAACACAAGAATTTACATACAAAACTCTAAAATTAGGGAAAAAACCACGGGCAAGAAACAAGACAATCCACTGTCAATAGTTTAGTACACAAAGGAAAAACCTCCTCTATCTAAACTCCAGATAGAAACCCTAACAAGATTCAATCTCACAGTGTCGCGTACCCACTGGCAGGCTCGTATGCTACGACACAACTCTCTCGGCTCTCTAACAACTTTTCAACACTACTTTCCCCATGACCGTATAATCCTATTTATAGGTGTTACATGTTTGTACACATAAACCAACACAAATATTAACTCATAATTAGAATACAACACATTAATGTAGTTTGTATCCAATTAGTAATTAATCCCATGTGTAATCAATGTGTATGCATGAATTCATGTAGGACACTAATTTGAGTCCAAAATACATGTATATAAACTACGTACCAACGTTAGATAAATATGTCATATGTATGTGAGACATCCGATATGTATGTATCCTATTCTAATTAATCTCCAATACATCAATAATTTAACATGTATATGCTATTAGAAGATATGTCATGTGAATAGGCGAAAAAAAGGCTCCTCGAAATCCAAGGTGTGTCTCTAATTGGTGGTCCAAAGATTGCTTTGCTTGGAATATCAAACAAGGGAGCCTCACTTTTTGTTCTGATTTTATGCGCCCAAAAAAATACAACGATAATGCTTTTTGATGGTAGCGATGCATAAACATGGATCCTTTGTGCGAATGAGAGGGAGAGTCCAAGATGTGCGAGGGTCGACCCCGTGCTTGCCGCTGCAACAGTTAATGTGGTAATTTGGTAATCATATATAAAATTATCTTTGATGCGTTCGACGCGCGTCGAATTTTGATGTCGTTCCCAGGGAAATCATGTCATTCCAATTTGTGATAGATCTCAGAGGAACAAAAAAACTAGTCGTGGACTTTATCTTTTAGATGAAAAGAAAAAGCTCGAAGCTTAACCTGGTCTTTATTGGCGTTTGGAGGTTTCATGGACCTAGATTTGGAATGGAAGTCCTTGACAAAAGTCACAGGATCTTCTCGCTCCTCTCCATAGAAGGTCGAAAGAAGATTAATGAAGCCAAATTTGAGCTAAAAAGCTCCCCAATTAGTTGGGTACGCGATGCAGTGAGGCTAATGAGCTAGAAGATTTGGAATCACATCATTAGCCATCCTTATTGTGACTCGGCATTCACGTGGTACATGCGTTGGTACCACGTTTACTCAATCATCAGGTGGTGATATATTATCACGATGTTCCGTTAGAGAAAACCACCCGTCGTTTGGTAGATTTCTAGAAGCTTGTCTTCTTTGACGTGCTTCTTTTTGTCTTTCGGTTACGACGACAGGTCTTTTCGATCTCCAAATCAAATGGAAGTAAAGATCAAGTAGACTTCGATTGCGGAAAACTTTTGGGCATGAAAAGGAGAAAAAAGAAAAACCTAAGTCAACAAGACTTGGTCCCCGGCAATGGCGTCAAAATTTGACGTGCGTCGAATGCATCAAAGATAGTCCTTATATGATTACCGAATTACCACATTAACTGCAACAGCAACAAGCATGAGGTCGATCCTCGAAGACTAGGTGTATTTACTTAGTTTTGTAAAACAATATCACTGAAAAAAGACTCTAAACCTTTGTTTTCTCAAGATACAAGCTTATGACATTCATACTCGTTTTGGTTTTCAATTGGTTCAAATGTAAATTCATCAATCCATTTTAGTTTAGCTATAAAACTCTCCGTATATGTTCAAGTTCCTAGTCCTCCTAATTCCAATATTCAAGGTAAGACCTCTAAATATTTCTCTAGTCACACGCACTACCCTAGATCATGCGCCATAGGGTTTAATGTGACAATTGCAATGAGCTTTGTGAGGACATTAAACCTAGGCAACTAGAGTACAATACGCATCCGGTTTAACCTAGACACCTAAGGTGTATGATCGGTCCCAAAAAGGGGGCGAATCAATTGGTATGACCACTCGCTACTTAATGTGAAGCACAACACACTATTACGTATGCGGTTGACTTTCACTAGCTATAGGATTGAATGCTAAAACCATGCATATGCATCTACAAGACTTTAGAATCAAACTATAAAATAGTGCAACACCAAAGATGATAAAATGGAAATCAATGAACCATTAAGAGTTAGGGAGCAATCTCACAAAAGAAGATGAAGCTGTAGCCGTCCCATGATCCACCTCCGGTTTAGATTGGAGAGGTTTAGTTCGACATAACAAAAGTGAACTCTCTCGACAAAAGATAAAGAATACAAGGAAAGTCGAGCTCCTATTTATAGTAGAGTGCCTAAAACTGCCCAGATTTGAGAAAAATTTTACAGCTGGTTCGGATTCTGAAAAATCACTCCACGCAGTAGCCCGCGCTGCTGCCTTGCTCTCCACGGCGCCGTGTACAAGGCCAAAGAAGCACCCTCTCGGTTTCACCCAGCGTTGTGGCCCGCACTCTGCAGAAACATGTGGATGGCGCGGAGACCTGCTGCGGGTTTTCTTGGAGTTCTTCCTAGTTCGCTCTTCCCCTTTTTGCTCCTATTCCTCACTCCGGTTTCCAAAAGCCTGTAGTTAACTCATATGAGAGATTATCACTTTAAAATAGAGTTAAAGTCCAAAAACACAATAAATAAGGGATGAAATAATACGAAACTACCGACTTATCAGTCATTGAGCACAACAAGTTGTTGAGCAAACCCGCTTATTATTTAATCCATATTTGTGTTTATTCTCAATAGCAAACTGCTGAATTGGTGGAACTTGACATGGACCATTTTCTTAAGACTATCTTGGATGTTAAGACGTTGTAAGCTTCATACAGTGGATACAACTAATTCCCTGATTGGTGTTTGGAAGGTTCATATTATTGTAAATTTCTGATTTAGGTGCTATATCTTTTCTTGGTAGCATTTAGTTTTTCCCTAAATTGGGATACAAGCATTCCTTGTTGGACATAACATAAGTGAAACTCGAGTCTCTTAGCCATACCCTATGCACTAATACTTGAAGGTGCTTGTGGCCTGGGTTTCTTGCAGTGTAATTTTGTAAATGTCGACTTGATTGAAATTTCAGTATGAACCCTACAGACGTACTGACATGTGTTACTTTCAATGGCTGGGGAGTGTACTGCAAGTCTAAATCGTGGTGTTTCATGGGCTGTAATTATTGATACTTATTTATGATTCTGGTCAATTACGTACATCTGCAGTATGTAATGAAATCCTTGTCATATTATGTGTGGATTTTCAAACATACCATTACTGAGCTTACCGTGGATGCTTATTGCATATCATGATGCGTGGTAGTTTCCAATACCGTGTAATATAGGGTAATGGGTATTTTTCTGATTTTTATTTTTGCTGAACCGTATTCACAACACATCATTTGACTAGTAATTCAATTTAATGATATCTCACAGTATTTTTTAAACTGTCTAACTCTTACTCGACTTTTATTTTTAAAGTTGGCTGTTAAATCTGAATCAATCTTGGCCTAGGCATCAAGGGCGAGGCTTTTCAAGGAATACAAAGAAGTGCAGCGAGAGAAAGCAGTTGATCCAGAAATTCAATTGATCTGCGATGATTCAAACATATTTAAGTGGACGGCCCTTATCAAGGTTAGCTGTCTTTCGATAGGGGTGAACATCAGCTTTCATTGTTCTTGAAGTTATATTAACATTGACTTTTAATATGTTTAGGGACCATCTGAAACTCCTTATGAAGGTGGTGTCTTTCAGCTTGCCTTGGTTGTCCCAGAGCAGTACCCTCTGCAACCCCCTCAAGTGCGGTTCCTGACAAAGATATTTCATCCAAATGTGCATTTTAAGGTGCCTGTTTTCTTGAACAACTCCTGATTGGATGTCCCCCACAGCCTGTTTGGCTATTATAGCTGAGAAGTGCTGGTAAAGGGAGATGAAATGGGAAGTCAGTCGTCTTTCTTTTTGTTCCAAATTGGAGCAAAGGAGGGGACAGTTTGTGCATTAGTTCTCTACATATTTTAATACTTTTCTCCCATAGTCATTATCATGGAAACTGTCAAAGAGACTGAAACCTGCTAGTGATGATTTAACCATCTTATTGATGCTAGTGTTGCTGCGGAACGTTTTCGGTATAGGTCAATACTATCCTATGGTACTAGAAGCCTAGAACTTTGTCTTGCATTTGTCATCAATACCGTGCATTTTATATTGATAAACCACATCTCTTGACATCACATGTGATGGCTTGACAGGATAGAGTTAACTTGTTGTTTCAGCTCTGCTCCTTTATATGGTTTCTTTTATATAGAACTCTCTAGTTATAGTATGATTAGACAAAAGCAACAGATTAAGGGCAATCTTGAGAAGCTTCCTCTGTTGTTGAAGAGTTCTTAGAACTTCAAAAATGTCAGTTTGAAATTGGAATTCTCTCTTTTTCTAAGTCTGGTACTTGAATACACCGTACTTGAAAATGTTTAATGCTGTTCAAAAGTTCTTACCAAAACCAAGAACAGTTTAAACTTAATCTCATCTCATGCTGAGGTAAGGCAGAAGAAGGTAACAGAGTTATGTTGAAAAAATATGTCACTAAAACCATGACTGGTAAAATCTGATCTCATTTCATGCTAAAGTTATTATGTACTATGTAGAAGGATTGAATTCATAGCAAAATGTATTGGACCAAGATTTGGTATGAAATTTCTACAGCAGTCGAATTGAGTTGTCTTTATATATAATAAAGATTTGTAATGATAGATTGTGAAACAAAAATTCTGGTTAAAATGTAAAATGGCTGATTCACATAATTTCAGTTTTATGGCCAAAACATCTTTGGTGAGATGGATGAGGCATCACTTGCCAAAGACAAGTTGGGGGAAGTTGTGGGTTTGACTTATGCTGGAGTCAAGTTTTTGGTTTCTTATAAAAAAAAAAAAAAAAAAAAAAAAAAAAAAAAAGAAGTTCGGTTTTATGATTTATGTGTGCATTTATTCTACCTGTTTGGATAGATAGATTATATTGATGATAAATAGTACCTAGTAATCTTGTTACGGTTGAGGGTGGTTTCTCAAGCCTTGTGTGTTTCTCTCCTTTCCTTTTGTTTCCCTCTTTCATAGACAGGAGAGATTTGCCTGGATATCTTGAAGACTGCATGGAGTCCTGCTTGGACACTTCAATCAGTTTGTAGGGCTATAATTGCATTAATGGCACACCCAGAACCAGATAGCCCCCTTAATTGTGATTCAGGTAGGCTTTTATCTGTGATTTCGATATCTATTTATATATTTCCAGTTGCTTATTCCATACCTGACGCCAACCACTTTAACTAGTCTTCCTAGGGTGGTGTCAGGCCCTATGCTCCTCTTTGAGGTTTGAAACGAAGACCTCCCTTATGAGGAACCGAGCCCCTCGCCACTCAAACCAACTTGTAGTTGTGACTTAGATAATATGTGGTTTATAGACTTAATTTTTAGTTTGGAGTTGCTCTCACTTGCAAAACTTAGTAGAAGTTACACAATGATCATACTAAGTCTTGCAAACTATTTGGGCATGATGTCCCATTGTTTTTCTTCATGATTTGGAGAATTCTTCAATAAATAAATGTGTGGATTTGCAAAGCACCAAGGCAATAGTCAAAGGTTATTTCAGTGACCAAGGACAAGTTGTGCCTACAATTACAAGGTAGCACCTAGGTGATGCAAAAATATTTCAGTGGTCCTTGAACAGATAGTTTATTATTTATTTATAGGTCCTTATGTAACACTAATGGTACTAGTCATTGTCATTCACATAAATAGTAGTTTCACACTAAAAAAAATTAGTATTTTCATCATGGCTATCAGTTTTTGAAGGAGTCGCCATAAAAGTAAGAGTAATTGAAGGAGTTGCGCGTCATCGAGGTTGGAGGGAGGTGAAGTTGTGTGAGAGAAAGGATTTAAAGTTTTGGTTGGTTGAGGGGTATTTATGTTTAGTAACTTATTTATGATGAGTCCCTCCAAATTTTTTATGAACTTCTTAAAAGCCCAACTCCTGCAGAAGGGACTGCCTAGGCGATTTCTACTTAAAACACCCACGCATAATGCATTACCTAGGTGACGCCTTGCGATATCAGAATAAATGTCAATAAGCATATTCAGCAAATTGTTAGTCACATAAATACACTGTTGGTGGATGTATATCCTAGGGTTTGGTTTTTATGTTGATAAACAGGCCACACTTTTTGTTTGGGGTTTTGCCAGTGACAACATCTTGTTCTGGCCCTTCTGGGTAACAATTTAGAACCAAAGAGAAGATTCCTTTGGGCAGGAAAAGGATCCTTTTAATTTTAACATTGAAGTTTTTGAATTGAGTGACCTTGGATACATGGTAGGAGGATCATATGAGTAAATGCTTACTGGTTGCCAACTTGCCATCATACTTTTTCTGGGGCTTCATATGGAATTCAGTTCAGGATTTTATTATTTATATTCATAGCTAAGTATGAAGATGAACCTGTTAAATTTGCAATATGAAGGTTAGTTTGCCAGACCTTTTCCTCTATTGAGTATTGATAAATTCTGTACTGCTCTTTTGGATTTTCTTTTTCTTTTCTTCTTTTTTTTTTTTTTTTTTTTTTTTTTTTTTTTTTTTGAGGCCCAAACAGGCAAACGTGAACATTTTTTTTTAAGAAACAAGATGTCAAATGTTGCGACATAACTTATTTTAGTTGCACAAAATTATGGGACCAGATAAATTTATCTGATTGTTTTCTTTTTCGCATTTGCGATGCTCTTGATCATTCAAAAATAGTATTTTGGTTTATTTTATGTTAATGGAGGCTTCAACTTTTTATTCAGGAAATTTGCTGCGATCTGGTGATATCAGGGGATACCAATCCATGGCTAGAATGTACACCAGGCTTGCTGCCATGCCGAAGAAAGGTTAAATGTTTGAGTATTTCTCATATTGCTTGGATGTATTGTTTTGCTACTCCTCTGAACTAGTGGAAAATATAATGTTTGTATAAATGATCTCAATTGACGTTTGTAATTGAATTCTGTGTCATATGTTGATACTCCCCCAAATAATAATTAATTAGAAAACATGCGTTTCTTGACTCCCTTTTTTTTTTCTACCGCAGACTATTATTTTTGTCTAACAATTATTCTCTGTAGTTCTATTTGTAATAATGGAGTGAATGTTTCGTATTGCATTGTTTTTCTGCCGCAATTCTTTCCAAATCTTGCATTGGTAGCTAGTAACCATTCCAGCATTCGGACTTGCTAATGACAGTCATGGATCTTGCAGTACATCTATTTACAAAGTAGGCCTTTTCGATGTTATCCGATGAAATTTCTCCTTCTTCCATCTCTTGTCGTTGCGAGTTTAAGGTGAGAAGACTTAGAACTGATGACTGACAATGAAGAAGAGATGTTTAACTTCTGTTTAGTAACCTTCTGTTTACTTTCTTTGAGGTATTAAAAAGCAAACCTTTGCTTTTGTGTCTTTTCTTATTTGTTCAGGTTGGTGCCCAAAGGTTAGGGGTCATAGAGTCACCAGATGTAAGGCCTCTGTTTGGTTCATTTTTTGCAACTTGCATGAGAGTTAACTCACGGGGGAGTTCATATTTTCATGTGTTGGTTCAACTTTGAACTTACAGAGAAGTTGCGAGTTTTAAAAACTAAAATAAAATATGAGAATTGACATAAATACCTTTCAAACAAGAGATGTACTAGTTGTTCACTTAGACCTCATCGACGACTCAAATTCCGAGTCTTCCTAATTTATGAGGCACAACTCTTGTAGCGTAGGGTGTCTCTTATGGAATAGACCGCTGTAATTTTAGACGCTATGGTAAATATAGAGGGCCGCTAAGGGCACCCCACCGTTTCATGAAGGCACCCAGTTAATGAGGGCACTAACTAATTTACCCGGGGCACCCAAAAATTGGACTCGAAATACCCAAAATACCCCTCGTTCAAAACTCTCGCACCCCACCACCCCCACCACCACCACCAACGAACTCCTCGTGGAAGAACCCATTCGTTGAGGATCGACCATTGCGAGGATTACCGGAAATCGTGTTTTCCGTCCGTCTCCGTGTGTTTCTCCTTCGTTGTAGGAGGTTTTTCCAGTTTGTAGGCTTTGGGTGTTGGGCGATTTCGTCTCCAAATTAGGGCTCGGTTGAAGTTCGTCGAACACACACATTTGGCGCGAAATCGATCGTTTGAAGGTACGTTTATAGTCTAATTAAGTTACATTTGGTAGAGTAGTTGTAATGTGTGTGTGGCGGTGTGTTCAATGGTTCCATTATTGGAAAATCGCGGTTCTCGGCCACACAGTCCAGATAGTGTGTTTACTGTCTCGGCCAAGCATGGCCGAGACAGAAGGTAAATTTTGGGCAACTCGCCGTCTCGGCCAGGAAGGCCGGAAGAGTTCACAGAGTCTCGGTTACGAATGGCCGAGATTACTTGTATTCTCTCGGCCGAGACATGACGAGAGGTACAATTAGTGTTAGATAATGTTGTGTCGGTGGTGTACAACCGAGAATGTACTCCTTCTCTCGGTTGTACAATGCCGAGAGGGTTAGAGTCGCCTCGGTCGGCACAGAACGAGAGTAAGGTGAATTGAATTGGTTAAGCCATGTCGGTGGTGTACAACCGAGAACGTTCGCTTGCTCTCGGTTGTACACTCGCCGAGATATATGTGACCCTTTTCGGTCAGGAGTGGCCGAAATTATGGGTTGGTTTACGAACCTGCTTGACCGAGACATCAGAAATGGATGAATTTGAACATTTTTTTTTGTAAATGTTTTTTGGGTTCTGTTCCATGCGCTTATATGTTGTACTGTTTTCAGGAATGGCTCGTTCTAAGGCGCCGGTGACTAGGGAGGAGGCTGGTGTTGAGGTGTCGAGGCCTAACCGGGGGCGAGGCGGCCGGAGACCCCCGACAGCATCTTACCGGAAAGAGAAAGAGAAGGAGAATGAAGATGTTAAGGGAAAGACAAAGGTAGATGGAAAATCGTGCAAGGTTAGAATTGCACGATGAGGGTTCGAACATCGACGCTCGACGACCCAAGGATCTTCTTGTTGCCCGAGGGAAGAGGAGGGTCATGCATCGAGTCTAGTAGCGATGACTCATTGGCGGCGGGGAACACGACATAAACGATCGTAATGTACACGGGAGTAGTAGTGGTGGAGCCGGCCATAATGAAGGAGAGTCGAAGTGCTGTTGAAGTGCGTGCTCCTTTCCCCGGTGGTCCCATAGACGGGCGTTGTTGAAAAGCTTTAAGGATCATGTCGCATTAGCGATTTGGAGCAATGAGGTAATTAAAATTTCATTGAACGGAGTAATTTAAAACTCGGGGTTTTCACAAATATGACGAGATGTATTTTTTTGTTGCGGAGCGTCGGTTCTCAAGTGTATCAATCACGGAGCTCGATACAAGAATGGGATTTACGGACGTGCCACCATGACACGGCGGGACTTCAGAGGATTATTCAGCGTTCCGGGTTGAATACGCTGATAGACTGGTTCATATCGCAAGGCCAACAAGGAGGTTATCTCTGCATTTGTGGAGCGGTGGCGGCGGAGACGAACACATTTCACTTACCTTTTGGTGAAATGTCTATCTCCTTAGAGGATGTGAGCTTCCTCCTGAAGATTCCTGTGACGGGCAAAGTTGTGGCAGTGGAGAACTTTGCGAGGTACACGGAGGAATCTCGCTCGGACGCATCCTGTGATGAATGATGTTTTTATATTTTTGGTTGCTAACAATGGTTGTTGCATTTTGATTAGGTCACTTGGGACCCATATGTGAATTTTAGGGAAAATGAAGTTGTGCACGCGATAGCCTTTTACAGTGGGACGATAAAGTACATGGATGTGGTGGAGCCCTACCATCCGGAGAGGATTCTGAGACAGTTTGGCCACGTCCAATCTATACCAGATCCTCCGTACCGTCCATTGGAAGCACACCGAGGCCCATCTGCGAACAAATACTCGGTCAAGTATGAGTTCCAACAAGACAATTGGGAGCGATGGAGGAACCATTTGTTGGCTCCCGAAGTTCGCGGTGACAAGGCAGAGTTCGAGTTTTTGGCTACACCGGACAACCTACCTTGGTTCCTCAAAGTGTCTCATTCCGTGATCACCAATCCGAGCCTTGAGGACGAGGACATGGTCGCCACAACCATCGCAGACAACTAGCTACTGGAGGTATTGAAATGGTTATATGTATTATGCATGTATTATTTATCCCGATATGTTTTACATTAACACTAACATGATTAATTTCATCGAGCGTAATAGGCGTGCGTTGGACGCGGCATTGCAATGGATGGACCTCCCGCCGGAGTTGTGTACGCTTGAGTCTGCGAGGACAATGGCGAGTGATATCGTCAATTTCCTTTCGGGGAGGAGTATAGGTCCCACCACCACGAGTACCACTCCGGCGACCGACCGCAACCGGCACAACCGCCACATCCGCCCTACCGAAGCAGCGCCGAGGCGGTCCCCAAAGATGGTAGCACTTCTACACACTCCACCCCGGCCAATGCTCCGCCCGCCACGGTCGATGCTCGCCCTCTGAAGAGAATGCTTGGGAAGGAGTATCAAAGGAAGAATTTGAAGAAACCAAAGCAATGAGCAATGCGTGTTTGAGGAACATAGACATTTATTTTATTGTTTGGCCGAGACTAGTTGATGAATGTTTGATGAATATGTTTTATGACAGTTTTATGACAGTTTCATACGATTAAGTACATGGATGAATGGTTTATGACCGTTTGGTAGAGTACTTGTATGTTTGATGAGTGATTTATGACAGTTTGGATCATTTGATTAATGTTCGTGGTGACATTTTCGACATTGTTTTACATTACTTGTTGTTCTACATTTGTTATAGTTGTATCTTGGTCAATTTTGGGTTAGAATACATGGTTTTTTTGATTCAGAGGGTGTCTCGGTCAAGCAGGTCCGACACTTATATTGAATTGTCGGTCCTGAACAACCGACACAAACGCTGGATTCTCGGTGTGGCCTGGCCGAGAATGTCGGTGGATCCTTTATTTCCCAATGTGTCGGTCACTGATGGACGAAACCTTTTTGCGACTATCGGTGCCTCGTAACCGACATTATATAAATGCGTTCGACCATTGGTCGACGAGCTATTCATGTGCATTTGTTGAACATGGCGACCAAATGCTCTCGGTGCGATGGTAACGAGATGGGTGTCAAACTCGCGGTTACTCATGGCCGAGAATCCCTGAGTATGGTCACGCATAGGTCAACGAGAGGCTTAAATTTCGGCATTGTGCGACCGAGCCGTCACGTTACTTGTCGGCCCTGAATGACCGAGACTATAGCGTCGGTCTCGGTCATTCGGGGCGACATGTCACTTTCCACCGAAACTTAACTTATTATAGATCCTCCGTAACATTCAAACTAACTTTACAAGAATCAAAATCCAACAAGACAATTTGCACTGTAACTTAACTCATTATATATCAATATAACATTCAAACTCACCCTACAAGAATCAAAATGTACAACAATACAACAATTTGCACCGAAACTTAACTCATTGTATATCCATATAACATTGAAACTAACTTTCTAAATTTCAAAATGTACAAGAATCAAGATTGCTAGGTACAAGTTTTACACTACGGTGTACCTAAATCTACAACGGATATGGTGCCTTCATCAACAGTTGCAAGGGCGCGATATCTCGAAATACGAATCCATCTCGCCAACCTTTGGTGCAATCTCAACATACCGGTCCCACGATGGATATAAGGATGGAAACAGTGCATTCACACGCAACTTCACCTGTCAGAGTGAACAGTATAACATAGAAGATATTGTCACAAACCCGATCAGGGGGGAAACCTCACAATTCAAAAAAATGCATAGAACTTACCATAACCCAATGGATATTCCTGTCATTTATCATGGCAATGATAGGTCTGTTGTGCAACGACAACGGTGGAGCACTACATAGAGGTAGAAATGTCGAGGCACTCCCATGCGAGAGGTTTACAATAATGACATTGAATGCAGTGGATACTAACAATCCCATGTCTAGAAGTGTCAACCATTCTTTGAAAGATGCACCAACTTGATTATCTGGACAATGCACCGCAATCTTGACAGTCTCGTAACTCGTGCCAAGCACTTCCCGCCAAAGGTCTTCATACCCGATAATCTCATCATACATCCTTCTACGAACAATCCTCCAACCGTCTACATCGGCAAGTCCAAGCCCAGAGGCAACACACCGATATCCACAATTTCCATCGGCAACCACATCGATAGTGCCCTCAACATGTGGCAACCAATCCGGTTCTATGCAATGACCATAAGCCATGTTAGATGCACTTTGCGTGCGTCGACTGACACGACGCATTTTAGGAACAACTTTGATTTTCTTCTTCCTCGAAGTAGAGGCCTCTTCTGTGGAAAGCACGTACTCAAATCCGTTCGGCAATCTAGTCGTGGAAGAATCGTCATTTTCGTGTTTTCTCATCGATCCTGCCTTGCCTCCGATTGAAGACCCCGGTGTCCTTCCCTTTGTCTTTATTTTCGCCGGCGGCACAACACCCGGTGTAGACGAAGGTCGACTAATCTCCCTGAGCTGCTGAATAATCCTGAGGCGATCGTCCTCATCAGTGCAAGCATGAAACTTTTGCAACACCCGTTCAATCTCATCGTGCACGTTGTATCCACACCGATCCACAGGATTCTCGGTATCATACTCAACTTTCTCCAGTAAACATGAATGTCCTCGAGAGGGATGGGCGACCCAGCAAATATATGATGGTTTAGCTCGTATGCACAAGGAAGGCCATGTGTGGTACATATCTCGCAACCACAACGAGTGGAGTCGTGACCAACATCCTCTCCACGTGTCAATTCATCTCTAATTAGCCTAAGCGCCCGTTGAGAGACATAACCACGCAAACGTCGATATAACTCATCAATGTACTCATGTTGGACCACATTCAAACTTAGCTCAAACGATGCCTTGATGTTGTTGTGTTGGATTCTAAGGAGGCCATCAACCACATTCCACAAAGTCTCAAAATTGGCATGACTGTTGCCAAGGTGTAGCTTCAGAATGGAATGCGCATACTCCACCCTCTGCGTTGTTGTTTCCCCAAAGTGCATAATTCTATTTGTCCAAGCGGGGACAAATTTCTCCTTGTAGTTCTTTACCCATGTGTTGTCCAAGTACTCAGTAAGACCCTTGACATTCTCAAACTCACAACGCAGGTCATTCATCCTAACTTCAAATAAGACCTCAGAGTTGGCATACATCACGTTCGTCCACCTATCCATGAAACGCACAAAACCATCGTTCTCCCCAAACATCTTCTTAGTCTTGGCCAATACTACTTTGTTGATGTGCCAAGAGCAAAGGAGGTGAGACGCTGACGGAAATACTTCTTCAATGACACTAATAAGGGCTAAGTCCTTATCGATGACAAACACGTCAGGTTTAAGCCACCCATCCAATATGGATCTCAACTTCTCAAGTGCCCAAACATAATTCGCATGACTCTCTGATGATATGAATGCAAACCCAACGGAGAATGTCAAGTGCGTAGAAGTGATGCCAACAATCTCCAACAAATGCATTCGGTACCTATTTGTCTTGTACGTGCAATCCATCAAAATTACCGATGAGAAACACCTTAGCAACTTTATTGAGTCGGGATGTGACCAAAACAAATCGGTGACAACATTCGTATCGGGATGCTTCCTATGCCAGGACATCCACTTATTATTCTCCAAGATGTGCAACATTTGTTGCATTTGAGTCCTCCCACCCGCATCCTCATTTCGGACTTTTTGTCTTGCATTATATATTGTCCTCATTGTCGATACGTTACTAACATCTCTTTGCTTCAACGTATTTAGGATGTCTCTTGGCTTCACATTCCCCTTTGTCATTTGCCCCACAACCTCCTGCTCCCCCTTATCCAATCTTCCGGCAAATGAATGGTCGTCCAAGTTTTTTGCGGGCTCGTGATTGTGCCTCCCACATATGACAGTGACATACCACAAGGAGTCAGCATTTTCCTTTACGTTGATAAGGAAAGGGCATCCACATTTCTTCGTACCGGTTTGGTCCTCGCCTTTTCCTCTTCTTCATCATTTCTTGCTTTCAGACAAATTTTGGCCGCTTTCCCTTCCCTACCCTCTCGAGACATTCCCCATATGTTCCGGACCTCTCACACGCAAGTTTCACCCTCCCCCTGCGCTTAATGCCCCGGCATCAGAGTGCTTTGTCACTAGCACAAACATGTTCTCGCGGCCTATCATTTGAAGCCATGAAATAGCCGCTTCTCTATAGGGGAATGGCCTACAAGGTGTAAACGTATCCTTGTAGTCTGGAAATAAGGTAGAAACCGACATTACCTGCAATACAAACGGTGTAACATTATAATCAACCAAAATGTACAGCACAATCACAAAAAACCCCAAAAACCAGGTTCTCGGTTATACAGGTCTGATACTTTAATCTGCGTCTCGCTCACGTACGACCGAGAGTTACTCAGTAGTCTCGGTCGTCCCATACGGTGAACTACGCCCACATCACGGTCCTTTATGACCGTGACGTTGCTATACATCTCGGTCCTGCGAGGCTGAATCAGTCGCGCACATCAACAGAAACTTCGAATAAACGCATAAAAAACACATTAAATTTGAAAATTTACCTCAAGTTCAACCTCCTCTTGCACCGTAGCAATACAATCTTCCATTATATAGTGCAAACAAGTTCGAATTTGTCGAAATTACCAAACCCTACGTTGACAAACAAATCATCATTTTCACGGTTTTACTCAAATTCACAGTTCCAACAAAGCATCATATGGTTGTCAAACATTGTTACCTCGCTGTCGGATGATGTCAAGCCGCAAGAATCGATAAACGCTCGCCAAACGCAATGTCGCTTTATGGTTCAATCTTGGTGGTGGGGTGCCCCTGTTTCTTTCTCAAAATGGTTTGTGGGGTTTGAATCAATATATATACAGGGGCAAAAAGGTCTTTTCCATTTTCGCTGGAATTTTTACAAATAACTTGGGTGCCTTCATGAAACGGTGGGGTGCCCTTAGCGGCCCTCTAAATATATATATATATATATAGTGGTATGGGTGTGTTAAATGAAAGTCTATGTAGCTAACTCGACTTGCAGTTGAACCCATAATTTCTCGTTGATTAAGAACTACGTGAGACCATACTCTTTTGGAGCATAAACACGATTCACTCCGATTTGGAAACAGAAGTTGACAACATTTACTCCAACCAAACATGTGAGATTCTGGTCAACCAAAAGTACTGCTCAAAAAGATTTCTGAGGGTTGACCCATGCATGTGTATCGCGCGGATAATTAAAGACTTAAACCTTCAGTGATGCCAAGTCTCAGCAAAAAAAAAAAAAAAAAAGACGGTCAATCAATGTTATGGAAACCAGTCAATGAATAGAGTAAATTAAGAGCCAATTCCCTTATAAATTTGTAGTGAGAACACTTACTTTTTTATTTTCTTACTTTTAAGCTAATAACTTATAGCTTAAAAATAAATATTTACAAGTTAACCAACTAAGAGGATGACTCATTGATTTGGTATAGGATAATTTGGGTAAAAAGTTGGAAGTTCAAACCTCATAGTGGATAAGTTTGTGGTTTCTTTATTATACAAAAAGTGAGTGGCTAAACGGACCCCAAATAATTTTGTAAATCCCCAGATTACCTCTATCCTCAAGCAACAAAAACCCCTTCCCCAACCGATTATTCACAAGCATACCCCAAATCAAACCTCTACGAAGCCAAAAAAAAACCCTAAATTTTTCATCAATCTCGGCCACTAAGGTCGTGAGAGCGTTTTTTTTAGGCAAACCCCAGCGTAACTGTTGTAGACGGACCACCATGTGCGAAGGACCGCCGTGACATCGTTCATCTTGTCGTTTCTGATTTAGTGAGTTTTCGACGCTCTAAGCTTGCGGGTTTTGTTCCTCATGATATTACGCATTGTTTGGATATTTGTTTGTCGCATTTGGTTGAGTGTACTGAGGTTTGGGTTTCTGGGGTTTCTAGTATGTTGTTGTTGATGGCCCGTGTTGGACGGCCGCTCAGAGCCGATACATTGTGAATGGTATCGGTCATGTTAAACTGTTAGTTCTTGTGATGGTAGCGGAGTAGTTAGGCCGTAATATCATTTGTTTCGCGGTATATTCAAACCAATATTCATGTATAGGTTTCAGACAACTTGGGACGACATCCTGACTATTGATGTCGGCCATGTTAAACTGAAACTGTTGGAATTGAATTTTTTTCCTGAATTGTAGAACTGTTTATGTTCAGGTATGGCGAGACCTAAAACTAGAGCGAATAGAAATTCTCATAGGGTTGGGTAGCACGATCAGGCTAATACCGCAGCTTCCCAAGTGGAGGAGGGTGAGGGAGCGTCCGACTTGCTCTAATCGGAAGGCAAAACGAGTGAAGCCAAAAAATATCGAGTAAATAAGTCTAAGGAGAGTCATCCAGATTTAGGAGATGCTGATGGTTAGGACATTGGTACGTCCTCTGTAGGTGAGAAGGGTATACTTGTAGTTGGTAGGAGTACGGGTCGCGAGAGTGTACTGAAGGCAGTAGTACACCAAGTGATTCTATCGAAGTCGGGGATGAAAATGCCTCTTTTAATACATCGACCCATGCGACAGACGCATATGCCACTTCATTTCCTGGCGGTCCTTCAGATTTAAGTCTTCTAGCATCCTTTAGAAACCACGTGTTGTTAGATATTTGGAGGAACAAGGTATTGTACATTTCGGGACAGTTAATTTCATCATTCTTTTTTTTTTGGTTATATATTGTATTTTTAATCTACTCTAGACAATGCTTTGTAGGGCCGGTGATTTCTGAAATGCATAAACCATGGTTATCATATCTCTACTTGGAAGACTATCACACAACATCCTGAGAAAGAAAGGGTGGCAAAATTGATTAACGACTTCAGTTTACCACAATTGGGCTACATCTCATACGATAAAGGTAATAAGATCTATATTTCAAGCATTGTCGAAAGATGGCAACCTAAATCCAACACATTCCACTTGTCCTTTGGCGAGATGACGATCACACTTGAAAACATACGGGTCCTTCTCGGTATTCTAGTCACCGGTAAGACTGTGGTTACACCTTTCAAGGCTTGTAAATCGGTAACTACGATGGTTAGTAGGTTATTAGAGGTGTCGGTGACTGATGGTGATGAGGAGATTAGGACTAGGCGTGGCCTCACAGTTAGTTCGACATGGTTAAATGATCAGTTCTCGATGCCGAAGAAAGAAGACGAATAGCGTACCTTTTATACCTTCTTGGAGCGGCACTTTTTTCCAACAAGTCCAGTACGAGAGTCTCCCTTTCTATCCCCCAGCTTCTGGAACACGTTGACATCATTGGTTTGTACTCATGGGGGATGCAGCTCTTGCGTTCATGTACCGGCGCATTGCCAGTCGTGCCAAAGTCACACAAGTTTCTAGTTATTTGACATTGTTAGAGATATAGGTGCATTTTTTATTTCCATACTAATGAGTAATGCATGTATTTAATTTGATTTACATATGTTATACATGAATTTGGTTTGTGCAGGGGTGGATGTACGACTGTCTTCCATTTCTTGAGCCTATTTTGCATAGTGACTACACCTTGGACAAGCCCCGTATTATGAAGTGGCACCATAAAAAGGAGAAGAGGCTCTACAAGAAGGAATGTAACGACCCGTTACCTTAAGCAGGTGATTAGCGTTAATCCGATTTTTAATTAACCCGAGTTAGGCTTGTGGTTAAGCTCGACTTGTCTCGATTAGCGTATGCGTGGATTTGCGTGTCGTTTGGTTTTTTGATGGATTGTAGTATTATTTATTGGAATTAATCAAGATTAATTAGCCTATAATTGAATAATTAGAAAATTATGAGATGCCTAATACTTGTATGGGTCAAGGGTGACACATAGGAGTCATGGGGTAACGTGCACGCCTGAGCGTACTCGTTGGCCCACACGGCGAAGCCATAGACGTGTTAATATAGGCTTATATATATTTATATATAAATTGTATATATAAATATATAATAAAAATAAATAATTAATTAATAATTGGTGGGCGCCTAGCCGAGGGTGACATGCGTGGGAAGAACAGGAATGTGCATGCCAGAGGGTGGTCGTCGGCGCGCACGGCGAATTTATGGGCGCGAAAATACATAGGTGAATATATATATATATATATAGTTATATATAAATAAATCTTATAGTTTAAATTAAATAAAATTGTACAATAGAGTCGCCTCGAGATACGCGTAGCATAGCATCCATGAAGCAAATGAGTTGACCAGCGTGGTGGGTTGCATTGTGATGCTTCGAGATACGTGTAACCATATCACAAGAATCAATGTTTTTCTAATTACTGTCTTTTAAATCATCCTCGAGATTCAAACATGCGAATCTCAAGAACATTTTGTTTAGCCTCGTATAAGTCGGTCGTGAGGTGATGAATATGTTGATAGCCACAAGATCGATCTTGAGGTACGTAACACGTAACTTGAGAAAGATCAAAATAAGAAATTAAACATTAGATTGGCCTCGAGATTTGTATCATACAAATCTCGATGAAATCTAATATTTATTTTCAAAACCCACAACGCCTCATCAGGTACGATTTCAAGATTGAAAGAGAAGAAAAAAAATAAAATCGAAAGTGAGATTGAAAGAGGGGCCGAGACGGGAGAGAAAGAGAAACCGAAATCGAAGGTGAGTTGTTGAGTTGATTGTTTGTGTCGTTGTTTGCTGTTGTGTTGACGTCGTCGTTGTTGAGTTGTTGGTTGTTGTTGTGTCGTTGTGGTGTGGAGAGAAAATAGAGGAGAGGGAGGCTTGGTTCGTCTGAGGAGGGAGACAATGCAGGAGGTCTCGTCTCCCTTCCCAAAATGAACTGGAGATTGAACCCCAATTCAACTGATAAATTTTTTTTTTTTTTTTTTTTTTCGTTACTGCTGGAACAAAGAGGATTGAAGATGAAGAAATGGGGTTTGACCCTGAACTGGGTCCGGTTAAATTGAATCGGACCGCTTCGGTTCAGAGTCAAACCACCCAAATAAAAAAAAAGAAGAAAAAAAAAATAAAAGGCTAGAAAATGGAGAAAATTTTTAGAAAATTGAGGAAAAATCTCGAAAAATAATATTTTGATAAAAGAAATAGAAATTGATGAATTTCTATGAAAAATGAAAAATTCGGGATTGGTGCGAGACTTTATATCGAGGTTTTTATCCAAAAAAACGTGAAATGGTCGGATTGACCTAAAAAGTGGCAAATTGATTTCGAATTCAAATGAGACCCGTTTAGGATTCTAATTGATGAGTATTAGACCTAAATTAATGACAATTGGTGTAATTTAGGTTTTTGGTCGACGGGGATTGGTGTATGGATCTTGGAAGTCACGTAAATTGGTAAAAAGTTAGAAAAACTCGGCACAGGTAAGTGAGACTCGTATTCTTATCAACTATGCACGTTATTAGTATATTTAGTTCATATAGCATTATGGACCGGGAATGAGGCAATATACCGTGACTTGACTGTAGTTGTTTTTATGTTAAATTCTCGGAAAGAGGTTCCATGGGTGAGTCAGACTGGAGTGACGATGGAAGTGTTGGATCATTACTAGCACTTCCCTTCTAAAACCTTGAGGGACCCGATTTTTGCTTTCCTATTTGAGTTGGTAGCTACGCTACGCCTGGATACACAAAAATCACACGTCGGCCAACGTGTGAGTTTTTGTAGACCGTAATTCAGGGTAACGAGAGTTTACAGTTCAGTTTTAAAATGAAAATACAAGTCATGTGTACAGTTGCAATTGACTGGTGAACTTGCATTCCATTATTTATTGTTATATCATTTAAATGCCAGAATATGTATACATATGTTTTGGATTCATATTGCTATTCATTTATTCATTGATATTAGTTGATAACTGATACGTTTACGAGCATCACTTACTGAGCAAGTTGAAGAGCACTCATTCCCCAATTAATATTTCAGGCTGTCGACGTGTGCTTCCGCTCAGGAACGGAGAAGATTAGGAGTTTATAGTCTTTTCTACGGTGAATTGATTTCCCTACTGTTTATATATTGTATTGAATTAATATTTTGTAATAAATAAAGTGGGGATATGGTTTTACGACCGAAGTTTATGTCGATTTTTTTATATCTTATGTTTTATTGAAAAAGTTTTGATTCCACTGCATTTTCAATTATTTATTCAATATACGATATACTGTAATTATGATTATTAGGTATAAAAGACGCTTGTACTGTTACTCTAATTGAGTTCGACAGGTGTACCGGGGCTTAATTAGGGTTTCAGGCCAGGTATCACCTTATTTGTGATAGGGGATGCTACAGTTGGTATCAGAGCCTAGCTTATAAAGCAAGCTTCCATATTCTTGAATTGTTTGAAAATCAAGAATAACTCGATACAGTATGTCAGAATCTGAATTCATTACCTGTAATCTGATTATAGACTTATTCTCAAGTTATTGATAATCTAAGACTTATAAATGGCTTTTAACGATGTTTTAGGCGGTAATGAAAGATAAAAAGACTAAGCAATGTTATGTATTGTGATGTATTATATCTATGCGATAGATATATGTGTAATGTCTTTCATATGCGTTATCTTGAACGTCTTATCTCCCATCTTTATCTTGGAATCCAACGAATAGATGGTGAGGGTTCTTGGAGAACCTGAACTTCAAGGATATTAATTATAAAAAAATGAAGACAATATAAATATTATAAGATGGTTTGTATCCATCAATATCTCAGGAGTTAAGAAAATATTGAATATTAGGCTTTGTAGAAACCTAAATCTTAGTAGTAGAAAAGGAAAGACATAAGAAGTCATATGACAACAAAAAAAAACTTTTCCCCTATCGAATAGTCTTTTTGGTCTTTATTCGTACTGATATCGTTTGATTAATGATAGTCAGTGAAGAAGGATCTATTTGACCTGGACTTTGAGACATATATTAGGAGAATGGACATTAAGAAGTGAATAAAATAATAAATGATCTTCAGTGAAACTCAAAAGTGATGATGCATTTTGAGTAGGAAATGCACTAGTGTCGAGACTAGTTAAACAAGAATAAAGGTCATTCAATGAGGTAATTAGTGGTAACAGATGATAAGAACCTAATTGAGGTTAGATAACCACTAATGAATCAATACTTCATAAATTGTTATGAAGTATAAAATCCCAGATATGGTGCTAGTACATGTTGGAATAACAAGAAAAAAAACGTATCAATATAATGGTGGTGGAATTACACATACTGAAGGTGAAATTTAAAAACTTGTAAGAACATGTATAGTTTGCGTTAAAATATGGCAGTGAGCTAGTGAGGTGTCCTAATATGATTACTTAGACTGATGTAGTCTGAATTAGGGAGAATGAGGTGGAAATGAATCAGAAGATTTTGATAATCAAAGGAATACTTTACGATACTGGGAATAAATAAGTAAGCAACATATCAACAGGTTAAGATTTACGGCTACTTGCAACTGAAAATCGGGTAAATCTCTAAATTTTAACAAATGGTGATTCATAGAAACAAAGTTATCACTTGAGATTCAAAGGTTTGAACTTGTTGTAGAAATTTAGTAGATCCTAAATGAGAATTCAAGTTTGATGAACAAAAATTGTGACTCCAAAAGTTTCAAGAGATTTGTTTATCATGTTTTTTTGGGATTTTGTCACAATTTGAGATTAAGTCCATCAATTAATTGATTTCTAAATTTAAGTCAATGATCAATTATATTTTACTTAGTGTATTATGGGAATTGCATGAGTTTAAGAACTCTACTCGATTGAAGAGTTAATTTAAGTAAATCAAGAATAAATATTTATTGCCCACGATCGACAACTCATGTGATCTATTGTATGAAACCAGTTGTTCTCAAGAGTTGGTTGAGATCTGGTTCTCATTAAAATAAGATTAGAGTTAGGAACTATATGAATATGATGTCAGTTAATGGCTTTTCTATGTTGAAAACCATGGGAAAAACCATGAAAACTCACTAGAGCTCTTGCTATATTTATAAATGGAAGAGTGAGTTGTTGAACTCTATCAAAATAAGATTATCATTGTGTAATCAATGATAATATAAAAGGGTTGAAAACTTAGCAAAAACACAAGCAATATCGCAAAGTCATGTGAACTTTGACAATAAATTGGTTTATAACAAATATTGCAAGTACAAATATTAAGTTTCAAATGTAAATCACTCAGATATGTGTTGAATGCTAATCATGAGTCAATGGAATTGACAAAAATTGAGACAAATAGAAAATTGTCTTATATTCAACACAAAATTAGAAATGTAGTGATATCTTGGAATAATTGAATGATACAAACAACATATACAAATACTTGTAATACTGTTGTGTTGTATATTTAATTAACCTAAAAGTGAAATTGAGATAGGCCAAAATAAAGCAAGGATGCCTTGAAAGGAAATTGAAATATAGTTTGACTACAATAATTGCTTAAATTATACCTGGACTATGAAAAAAAGTTGAGGTTTATCCTAGTACTTTTTTCTAGGAAGTTGTGTCAACAACTCAAGAGATTGTAGTTTTTACTTTTGTATAGTTCAAGGAAGGTCGAGAAGAACTATTGTAAAATAAATGTTTTGGTAGTCGTACCAAACAATTTAAGGTGTCACTTATTAAATATAAGCTTGAAATGTATTCAAACGATGAATGCAATGAAATGCAAAGAAAAAACATCATAGAGTTGAGACTTGGGGTTATAAAATATTGGTGTTAATCTCAACTTATTTGTGAATCTATTCAAGTGAATAGGTTGCACAAGTTCATTCATTCATCGTAGGGTTTGAAATACAAATTTAACCAAGTGAAAGGGATTTGGAGAGACTTTTAGCGATCCCTAAGAGTAGAGAATCTTAGAGGAAACACTAGAAAACAAATGAGAAGTATGAAAATCAAAGAGTTGGTGCAATGTAACTTGGAGATCTTCAAGTTATGAGAGTTTGAAGAGTATAGTTGTCAGAGTGAAAGAAACTAAAGGTGAAATGAATAACCTAAATTCATGAATATAATGAATTCACTATGAGAAATCATCCAAACAAAGTGATTGATATGATCAACACTTTGAATAGAGTAAAGAACTGTAATTGTAATTATAATAGGAATTTCTCAATATTATCTCTTAAGAGAGATTTGTAATAAGGATGATGATTTATAAAGCTTTTCGGCATATTATCAACTAAGTTGTTGGAATTGATAATTAAAAATTTATTCTTTGAAGCTCATATTTGAAACTGAGCCAAAAGTTTGATTAAATAGGTAATATGGTAGTTAAGAAGTCTAATAGGAACCACTTGATACGTCAGAATTTGGCTATTAAGGATTAATATCCATATTAGATTGTCTAGAGAAGTTGTGCAAGATGCATTAGATTTTGAAATGAAATTCTAGTTCAGGAAGAGGTGTATGCAAGAATTACTTTGATGGCCTCATGGATCTCTTTATATTGGTCATACAGGTAATGCCATATCATATTGAAGTATACGATGAAAGTATGGAATGTCTGTAATGATGATATATGTTGTTAAGTTCATAAAGAAATATGCGAGTTATCCAGTAGATTGAAACTAGATAATAAAAACCTGAAGGGTTAAGTAAGTTCTTGTCTATATTTGATGGTAGAAGGATAACATAACTGGGGGTTACGTAATAAAATTAACTAGATTTTGGCATCGGTACAAATTAATGGAAGTTTTAGTTGATAGATTGATTAAGTCTGCAAATTCTTGTTATTCTTTAGATGGATTGAGTGAGATATATGTATATAGAGACATGAGATGATATGGTGTTTCAGTGTTTGATTCCCCGGACGAAGATCCGAGACTTGCTTCCAATGATGGAAGAAGTTATTGATATAGCTGAAAACCATTCTCAATCTCGGTACAAAATATTTTCTTTAGGTTGATGAAGAAACCAAGTTGCTAATCTCGGTTCTTAAGAAAAAATATTTTGAGCTTGTGTCTCATAATGTTTAACCACTGAAAGAAGATAGATTCCTTTGTGTGAGCTCTTTGATAATGAAGGCAATCAGGTAGATTACATCGTCGAATGATAAAGCCAAAAATGTTCAATCTTATTGTACGTTGATGTACAGAACTAAAATCTGAGGTATAGCTTTTGTAAAAAAAAAAAAGATAATTAAGAGCTACACAGAGAGGGTATAACAAATTAGGTGATTTATAACTACAACTGGTTAAGATAAGAAAGATTGAGGAGATAAGCATCATAGATTTTTTGAGAGTTCGAAAGACAATTTTGTTGTGCATTTGAAAGTCTCATCTATGAAAGGGCTTTGTAGCAGTAAAGTAGTTGTGCCATGATAAGGAAGAGATAACTTGGGAACAGAAGTTATACATGGAATAACAATTCCCATTTCTCTTCAGAACCACTGATAACTTATATGTTTCCTTTAATTTCGATGACAAAATTGCCTTAAATTGGGGAAATTGTAACGACTTGTTACCTTAAGAAGATGATTAGCATTAATCTGATTTCTAATTAACCCGAGTTGGGCTCATGGTCAGCTTGTCTCATTTAGCATGTGCGTGGATTTGCATGTCATTTGGTGTTTGGATGGATTTTAGTATTATTTATTGGAATTAATTAGATTAATTAGCCTATAATTATATAATTGGAAAATTATGGGACACCTAATATGTGTGTGGGTCAAGGGTAACGCGCACGCCCGAGTTGGGCTCATGGTTAAGCTCAACCATTGGATTAATGTGATCCACATATAATTAATGACCTTTAAATGCATTTTCAATAAAAAAAATCACAAGTTTGACCATTTGCTATTTATTTTTACAAATGAAAAAGTTTAAAAATTAAAAAATGTTATTTCTTTTTTAATTAGTGGAATATAAAGACATTTTTAAAATTTATTTGTAACCTTCAAGCTAAGAATTTTTACTAGCAAATGTGCATTACCCAATATCAATAATAAAATTTATTTTAAAAACAAATTTTAGTACAACTCCCTATAACATTGCTATTTATATTTTGTCTCTTTTTTGAAGAAATAACTTACATTTAATTACTTTATAATTTAAATAATAAACCATTTCCTCAAAAGAAAAATAATTAAACTTAAATTTACAACACAAAAAGTAGAATAGATAAATAAATTATTTGAATCAAATTAAAATGATTAAACCTTTAGGTTGGAAAACAATTAAATTTTAACATGCTACTATATAATGATTAATTTAGGTTCCAAATTATATATGAATCACATAAAAAAGCAAAGATACATTAGTAAAGTATAATATTAATTAGAATGACGAGTGATTAGGTTTTCCTCTTGAATTTGATTTTTTTCATAAATGAAAAAATCGAGTTGAGAGGGCCACCACATGTATGGCCCAACAATATCCGAGCGTGGATTACTCGGTGTGATTAAAGCCGGATGTAAAGTGGAATTTTTTAAAAACATATCAGAGGAAATTAAGGAAATAATTTCAATTATTTTACATTATTTTTGTGCATTAATATTCACATTATACATAATGCATTTATGTGATTAAGAAATAATTAATAGATAATACAAAATAATTTTAAAGAATTAATAATTAAATTATCAAATTAAATTAAATCACATTAAAGTGTTCAAATTATAAAAATATAATTTAAATAATTTAAAAGTTATTTGAAGTGTAATATATAATACATTAAATCGAACTCAATTGATAATTAGATTCATGTAATCGGGTCTTATTTATTAAAATCGATCAAATATTTGTTATATATTGTTGTTATAGCTACCATCATTAATTATTTATAATTGCGGTTTTTTATAATTACATTTGTTACTTCAAAATAATCTAGTTAATACACATTGATATTAGATTATTAATTCTTCAATATCAATTACGATTGATGTATTTTCTATTGTCTTTTAAAAAGAAGGAAAAATGAAATCAAATTTGAATTTGTGGTAATTTTAGTCTACACTTATAAAAAAGACTTAATAGTATTATATTTATTACTTATTTTAATTATTGTAACTTTTGAATAAGTAAGAATTTGTTAATTTTAATAAATTATACATGACCATAACTAAAACATTGATTTTAAAAATTAATAATTTTAAAATCTAAAAATAGAAAATAAAAAGACTTTTGTGTTAAAATATTTTAATAAAATGAATAAGTATCATACGTTATTAACATATTTTGATTAAGTAATATAAATAATTAATTTAATATAAAAAGATTTATATTTTTTTTCTCAAACAAGTTTATTTATATTAGTACTATTTTCAACCTAAGTCAATATTGTTGATATATTATCAAAAAAAATTATCGATATATATTATAAAGGTGTAGTTCATGGTATTTGAAATTACATTAATTGCTCATTGCCACATGACATTACTTAACTTATTTTTCAAGGAGCAACAATTTAAAAATGTATGTTGCATTTAATGCATTGGACAATTCCCAAGCATAATTAAATAACAAGAATTAAATGATACAAAGACTCCATGCCATGGGTATCTTTTTGATACCCATGGTAGAAGCACCCTATATAAATATATGTATAAATGAATCCGATAGGTTAAATTAAATAAAATTGTACAATAGATTCGCCTCGAGACATGCGTAGCATGAGCATCGATGAAGCAAATGAGTTGACCAGTGTAGTGGGTTGCATTGTGATGCCTCGAGATACGTGTAACCATATCACAAGAAGAATCAATGTTTTTTAATTACTGTCTTTTAGATCATCCTCGAGATTCATACATGCAAATCTTAAGAAAATTGTGTTTAACCTCATATAAGTCGGTCGTGAGGTGATGAATATGTTGATAGCCACAAGATCGATCTTGAGATACATAACACGTAACTCGAGAAAGATCAAAATAACAAAAATTAAACATTAGATTGGCCTCGAGATTTGTATGATACAAATCTCGATGAAATCTAATATTTATTTTCAAAACCCACAATGCCTCACCAGGTTCGATTTCAAGATTGAAAGAGAAGAAAAAAATAAAATCGAAAGTGAGATTGAGAGAGGAACCGAGACGGGAGAGAAAGAGAAACCGAAATCGAATGTGAGTTGTTGAGTTGATTGTTTGTGTCGTTGTTTGCTGTTGTGTGGACGTCGTCGTTATTGAGTTGTTGGTTGTTGTTGTGTCATTGTGGTGTGGAGAAGAAATAGAGGAGAGGGAGGCTCGATACTTTCGAGGAGGGAGACGACGTCTCCCCTCCCAAAATGAACTGGGGATTGAACCCTAGTTCAACCGAAAAAAAATTTTTTTTTTTTTTCGTTACTGTAGGAATAGAGAGGAACAAGGAAGAAGAAATGGGGTTTGACCTTGAACCAGACTGAACTGGGTTCGGTTAAACTGAACCGGACTGGTTCGGTTCAGGGTTAAACCACTCAAAAAAAAGGAAAAAAAAAACAAAAGGCAAGAAAATGGAGAAAGATTCTAGAAAATTGAGGAAAAATTTCAAAAAATAATATTTTGATAAAATAAATAGAAATTGATGAATTTCTATGAAACAAGTGAAGAATTTGGGATCCGTGCGAGACTTTATACCAAAGTTTTTACCTCAAAAAATATGAAATAGTCGGATTGACAAAAAATGTGATAAATTGGTTCTGGATTTAAATGGGACCAGTTTAGGGATTCTAATTAATGAGTATTGGACCCAAATTAATGACAATTGGTGTAATTTAGGTTTTTGATTGACAGAAAAAAAGGTGTATGGATCTCGGTAGTCATGTAAATTGGTAAAAAGTTAGAAAATCTCGGCGAAGGTAAGTGAGACTCGTATTCTTATCAACTATGCAACATAATTAGTATATTTAGTTCATATAGCATTATGGACTGGGAATAGGGCAATGTATCATGACTTGACGGTATATGTTTTTATGTTAAATTCTCGGAAAGATGTACAACAGGCAAACCGAACTGAAGTAACGATGGAAGTGTTTGATCATTACCAACACTTTCCTTTAAAAAAACTTTAGGTACCCGATCGTTGCTTTCCTATTTGAGTTGGTAGCTACGCTACGTCTGGATACATCATAGAATTCACACTTCAGCCAACATGTGAGTTTTAGTGGACCGTAGTTCAGGGTAACCAGAGTTTACAGCTCAGTTTTAAAATGAAAATACAAGTCACGTGTACAGTTGCGATTAACCGGTGAACTTGCATTCCGTTATTTATTGTTATATCATTTTAATGCCTGAATAGATATGTTTTCGATTCATATTGCTATTCATTTATTCATTGATATTAGTTGATAACTGATATGTTTACGAGCATCACTTAACGAGCAAGTTGGAGCGCTCGTTCCCCAATTAACAATTTAGGTTGTTGATGTGCGTTTCGACTCAGGAACGGAGAAGATTAGGAGTTTATAGTCTTCTCTACGGTGAATTGATTTCCCTACTGCCTATATATTGTATTGAATTAATATTTTGTAATAAACAGAGTTGAGATATGATTTTACGACCGAGGTTTATGCCGGTTTTTATATATCTTATGTTATATCGAAAAAGTTATAATTTCGCTGTATTTTTAATTATTTATTCGATATACGTTATATTATAATTGTAATTATCAGGTATGAAGGGCGACTGTACTGTTACTCTAATTGAGTTCGGCTAGTGTACCGGGGCTTAATCAAGGTTTCAGGCCTGGTATCACCCTAATTGAGATAGGGGATGCTAAAAATAGACTAGTTTGTTGTCGGATCATCTTGTTTATTCTGACGTCGCCTCGACAAGTTGAGATCAAATGAACTAATGACCATAAAATTGCAATTAGAAATTTGAGTTTCTTGCGCTTATATTTGTTAACGATTCTCTTTATTTTTGTTAGGTGATTTGGGATACTACTTTGAAGGGTGCACTGCCTGTCCATGATATTGTATTCTACCATGGCCCCACGAAGTTTATGGATATCATTGATCCTCACAATCCCATCATAGTCTTGAGGCAAATGGGATACATTCAATGCATTCCGAGAGACCCTTACCGACTAATGGACGTTGATAGGAGTAGGCTTACACATTTATACTCCGTTAAATACTCGTATGATGCCCAGTTTTGGGAGGATTGAAAGGTTCAACTAGAATTTGTTGAGCAACGCGGTGAGAAAGTGGACTATCCATATTAAGAGTCATCCGACTATATGGAATTGTACCATAGAGTCAGCCACCCTTTTACAAAGAATCCTGAACACACAACGGGGGTCCACGACGAGGGAGAGAACTCTTTGGTAATACGATTTACTTTGTTTTCCCTATCTAAAATTCATGGT